>JAJHJA010000443.1:0-409759 GCA_021202915.1 Heliconius himera
TAACATTAGTCGATATAGCTTTTCTCTAAAACTATTTGTAATTTCGAAATATTGTAAAGAGCAAAGTTTATCTTTGTTTAACGTAGAAAATTAAGAACTTATTTAAAAGGATAAGGATTAATATCATTATGGACACACAATAAGAAAATATATTTAAATTACCGTCTAATTTCCGTCTCATCTACGCTTTCATTAGTAAGACTTAAACGATTTTTATTTGCATATTCTTGTTCTACGACCTATGAACGACTTTTTCGTGGCATAATTAAATTAAAAAAGGAAATGTTTAAAAAGGTAAAAAATAATACTAAAAGAACAGAAGAAGAGTAAACAAAATAAACAACAGGATACTTAAACGAAAGAAATGATAAGCAAAAGACTACCTACTATTCTAATAATCAAAAAAGATGAAACTAAATATATCGCGCTGAAATAATACATTAAACTCTAATTATCCAATACGTACAATCGCATTTAAATCTACTTCGCTACAGAGGCAGGCGGGGAGACGGGCGCGGCGGACGCGTCGCGGGGCGCGGGGGGACGCATGGCGCGTGGTGAGCCGTTTCGCAGCAAGGATTTTATGATATTGTAACAACTTCTAAAGTACTTATTAAAATGAAAAACAGTAAAAGACAGTTTTGATCTCCATTAAATGGCCAACGTAACTAATATACTTATTTATATGCTGAGAGTAAGGTAATAAGTGAAACTTGCGCCAAAACTGCGGTTTATAGCTGGCGTGATGTGTCAATAATTAAATGCGTTTTTCTCTAAAACTATTCGTAATTTCAAATTAGTGTAAAGAGCAAATTTTATCTTCGTTTAACGTAGAAAATTAATAAAGTATTTAAAAGGATAAGGATTGATACCATTATGGACAAACATCCCTCACAATAAAAAATATATTCCAATTACTATTTTTAGACAGAAATATACTCACTGTAAGTTATCCTTAGAAGATACAAATATGCTGTCGCTGACTTTTTTGTAGATCTTATTAAGAGGAATAATACTCTAGTACATTATTTTCATGTAGGACTTACCATTAAAGCAGCGCATGCGTGAAAGTGTCTCAACGGGTAGGACTTTGTGCACATTTATCATATTTATGTCAAATTACAATAAAATATACATATAATAAACGATATATAAACCTTCCCTGAGAAATACTCTACCTAATGGTGAAAACCGCATCAAAATCCGTTGGGTGGTTTAGAAGAAGATCGCTTAGAAAGGCCAGACAGAGACGAAATGCGTTCTTATTTTATAAGATATAGAGATAAACACTGCCTAGATGGTTGTCAACTGGGACTCGATAGTGGATTCAAATTTAATTGGCTATTAATATTTTATAATGTTAGAAGATTATGGTGTAAGGCGTAAGCTATCTGGACTGAAACGCATCATTTAATATTTCATTTCCTGGTGACATCACAATGTGCAGATTTAAGTTTTCAACACGTATAATATCTCAGATTAATCGAAAATGGAGAAACAGAGGGAGTGTCTTAACACTAGGTGCTCTTTGCCTACCCTGTTATGTGCGGGATATAGCGTAAAGCTAAAAAATGATTATATTTGTAGTATATTTATTGATGGTTTATGTTGATGGAAAATGCTAAAGCCATGGTTGTTCGTCTATGGTCAAACCAATGATATAACAAGAGTAGCATATGAGACATGACACATCCTAAGCTCGGGATTTTTTATGTTTTGTTGAGAACAAGAAAGATATTTTAAACTGATAATTTTGAAAAAGTTGAAAAAGGCTACAGACTAATCGTACTGTGTAGTTTCAATATTTAAATATAAGATTAACGTGATGAAATGTAGCCTATATGATCTCAAATAAAAAAAAAACGATTTGAAACTGTAGTTCTTTAGGTTATCGTGTTCAAACAAATAAATTAACACTTATAATACTCATACAGAAAGTATATACATGCATACAGATATGCGCTAAATATATAGTGCCTAAAGAAACTTTAAATATTTTAAAGTACAAATTCAAGCATAATTTTAACATCAACTCTTTACATTTTGACACAAATAGAAGAAATTAAACTTGTTCAATTAAAATACCGAGTATCTTTTACACTGTAAAAGTTGAACTGCGAAGGAACAAGAAATTTTTCATGTTAAATTTCGAAATTGCAAAGAATCTCTATAAATCAGACCGCTACGGAAACCAACTTCGATTTAGCGTTCGTACTATAAAAGTTATTGGAAAATTATTTATTATTGTGTTTTGACAATCGTGGTTTCTGAAGCTTATAAAGCTATAAAGCAACTAATAAATGTGAAAGTGATGATAATAAATATTGAAAAATATTTTTAAAAAAAATTAATTTATGTATTTCCTTGAAAGGAAAAAAAAGTATATTGCAGTCATATTAAACCTTTTGTGAGCTCGAGTCGCCCGTGAAGGAATAATTTGAAATATTTTTATTTTTCCAATTTGATAAGAAAAACTTTCAAAAAGATCTGTTGGTGAGGAGAAGATGACAAAAGTCACTATGCCACTAAAGAAGATATTATATTTCTTTGAATTTATCGGTCTGGTGCCCATCGCGTGCAGCGCGACGAGCAAAGAGTGCCAGGAACTTGTAACCCACGTTTAGGTCAAAGGGGTTCTTTAAAATGCAAAATTAATATTTGCGAGAGACCAGTCGTGGTGCAGTGCCACAAGTTTGTGACTGTAACTGAAACACGTTGTGAATTCGTTCCCCACTCAAAGAAATTTTTATTTTTGTTCTCTCTGATGGCAAAGCGCGGCGTTTAGTTCCACCACTCAACACACAATCGAGAACCGAGTGTCTTAACACTAAGTTAAGGAGAGGATTGGGGTCACTAGATTCTTTTGCCTACCTTGCTATATGCGGGATACAACGTGAAGATTTTTATTATTTACATGAACATTAAACAGAATAAGTTATCAATAAAACTAATAGAATCTTCGTCCACCATTCATCTCAAGTTAAATTGGTAGAAATAAGGTTGATAAATCAGAACGTGTCGAGTCGTGTCTTCCAATTTACTTTACTTCGTCTATAAAACTTTCTTGTGAGGTTTTATATATTTTGTCGATACCTATCTCTTTTTATTGCCGCTTTCAAGGAACTTTGAAAAAAGCTTTTTCTATAGTAAATAGTATATAAGAAAATTGATAATGTTTTTTGAGGTCGTTGCGGCGCAACGGCACAACAGCATCGTCTAAATATAACATTCGATTCCCACTCGGAATATGACTTATTTTCTCCTTCTGGTAGCAAAGCACACTCTACTCAACATACAGTGGCCTTGGAGTTAGGCGATGCTTTTTGAACAGGTTCCCTCAGCTTACCTAATTAATAGACAATTTTATTTATTATAAAAACTTATATAAAAAATAAACTCCAAAAACTAACAAACAATCACAAATTGAATCGAGCTTTCTTTTTAATATAAAATATATTTTAATATACGCAAAACTATTCATTTAACCGAGAAAGAACAATGTTAAATATCCTCTTAATTCCTTTGGAGCTGTAAAGTAACCACATTAACGTTATTTATCGAGGCGTTAGAATAGTGGAACTTAAGACCTCGTTTATATTTAAAAAAATATAGCCTTTTTTTCCAGTGCAGTGCAGTGCTTTAAAATGCTGTAATGAAAACTAAAAAGCTTTTAAACGGTCTAGAAACGAGAATTATCACAGAGTACGTTGTAATGAATTTTCCTTTTTAGGGTTCTGTTCCTTAAAAGAAAAAACAGGAACTCCTATTGGATTGCTTCGTTGTCCGTCTGTCTACATGTTTGTCGAAGCTATTTATGAGAAGATTTCAAGGAAGTATCAAGCTAAAATTGATGAAATTGATTGCATATACAGACATACGGTCCCGTGGAGCACAAAAAAAAAGAAAAAAACCGAAAAATTATAAAACAATGAGGTCAGCCATGGCGCAGGGGCACAAGTGTGTAAGCGCGACTGATTGTGGGTTCGACCCCCACACGAGAAAATAAAATATTTGTTTAAATTTATATTTTTTCGAGACAAATCACGGTGTTGAGTTCCGCCACTCAACACGCAATGCCTCCAGAATTCGACGGAAAGTGAAAAACGGAGGGTCTTAAAACTAAATTCTCTTTGCCTTCCTTGCTGGGTACAGTATACAGCGTGAAGCTGATTTTTTTATATTAAGGAAAGAAACCATTAGAAATTTATGTATGCAGTTCATTCAATTAATCTCAATCTGATGTTCGCTTGACCGATATTTCTATATTAGAGAAGATTGGACACTGTGTTTTCACTTTTTACCTTTCAAAAAGACGCTACGACAATGCGTAGACATATAGGTACGCATATGTAAGCACGAGGCAAAGTGCGGCGTTGAGTTCAGTTTTATTTACATTATTTATTTAAATAGAGGCCAGTCGTAGCGCAGGGGTACAAAGTGTGACTGTAAAACCGACTGGTTGTGGGTTCGATCCCCACTCGAGGAGATGAAATATTTACTTAAATTTATATTTCCATTTCTTCGCTCTGGTGTCGAGGACAAGCGCGGCGTTGAGTTCTGCCACTCAACACGCAATGCCTCCAGATTCGGCAGAAAGTGGGGAACGGAGTGTCTTAACACTAGGTTCCCTCTGCCTACCCTGCTGTGTGCGGGATACAGCGTGAAGCTGACTTATTTTATTTATTTTATTTATTTAAATAAATAATATAAATAAAACTATAAATACTACTTACCTGCGCCTTCGCCCGCATAGACCAAATTCTAAAGGTAGTTCTGACAACAGTTGCAGTGAGCTATTTTGAAACAATTAACTTGATGTCATATAGTATTTCTTGATAAATAGACTATCTAAAGCAAAAATATTTTTCCAATGCCAACCTGTAGTTCCTGAGATTAACGCATTTAACCAAACAGTTACCACATCATCCAACCATCCCTTAGGAATCAAACTATAATTAATTTTTGATATTAACGCGTTCAAACAAACAAACAAACAAACAAACTCTTTAGTTTTATATTATAGGTAAAAATATGATTGATGTACATATAACATACGTGAATATCGGTAAAAAGGTAACCAAAATCAATATAGATTCTAAAAATATTACTCAAAAAAAAATTACGAATAATATCGCTAGAAATATCAAAATACATACGTATTACCTACTATACCTACAACGAGGTGTATTCAAAAAGGTCGTTATCAGTTCGCCTCTCCTCGCCTCTTCGCCTCCATGATTGATAACAGTCGCGTGATCTGACAGGGGAATTAGTACCCGCAAATTGTGTACTTCGAACATCGCATGTAAGTACTTATTATAGACTTTTTTTTTTGTTGTAGAGTTACAAAATATAATTTTGGTTTTTTGTGAGTGAATGTTGTGAATGGCTTTAAGCTTTTTTCTTATATAGCAGTGTAGATTGAAGAAACATAGGGTTAAGGCACTCAGTTCTCCACTTTTTGCCCTAAATCATCATATTGTGTGTTAAGTGGCGGAACTTAACGCTGCGGCTTCTTGCAGCTTATAGTGAGGAAATAAGAGTAATTCATTGCACCGTGGGATTGAATACACAACCATAGGCTTTCTGAATAGACATAACCTGGATGGTCTCATATTTTTAAAGATTAAATTGTTACGTTATCTTGGGATAGATTTGGATTCGATTATTTATCAACCGAGACATATTAATATTTCCGTTTCTCTTGTGTGTTTGATTAAAAGGGTTTCGGATTTCAAAGTCACATCCTACCCATGTATAAAGCGGTTAGAAAAATCTAAAAGATTAAAGTTCTCTGGTGCGGAAATACATATAGATGAAAAATATACAGTTGCCTTGGACTGAACTGAAATGCTGAACACAAAGCAATATTTTTATTTTCAACGAAATAAAAACATTTATTTTGGCAAACTCAAATGGTAGAAAAAGATTCACTTTTTCTACCATTTGAGTTACAATAGGTGTGAAACTGTAATAAATAAACAAATGGACCAATACAATACATTTATAATATTAAATTGGATGAACGTACCTATAAAAAACCGGACAAGTGCGAGTCGAACTCACCCACTGAAGATTCCGTACAAGCATTGGAGCTCTCGAGCTTATTCTGAAATTCAAGCTTAACTTAGCCAGAGCTCTTTCATCTGGTACCTCCCTTGAACTGGCGGCTTTAATACCAAATTTTGCTGTTCTTTTAAGGCTATAATTTTTTAGTACTTAACCACAAATGTATAGTTTTCAGATTTT
This sequence comes from Heliconius himera, assembly GCA_021202915.1. NCBI lineage: Eukaryota > Metazoa > Arthropoda > Insecta > Lepidoptera > Nymphalidae > Heliconius > Heliconius himera. The sequence continues at coordinate 6,250 of JAJHJA010000443.1, forward strand.
TTTCTGGGCTAGTAATATCTGTAGATGCTAGCCAAATTTCATAATTCTAGGTCAACCGGGACTACCCTATCAATTTCGATTCCTTTTATAGTGTACTATAAAGGGAATCGGAAAACCGCCATATTTTTTTAAAGTAAATGTACAAATAGATTTTTTTCATCATCAAGAAATCATGGAGCCGTAGATCTGTAAGCATATATGGTTTGAATGTAAACTTGATATCTCCAAGCTTTCTGGAGATAAAGGCTCTTGACAGACAGATAGACGGACGGACAACAAAGTGATCTTATAAGGGTTCCTTTTCTCCTTAAAAGGTACGGAACCCTATTTTTTTTTAGTTTCACCTACAAATACTTGAACTTACATGAAAAGTTTCTATTTTTATTTATCACAGAAAAAAACATATTTTCAAATATTGTTTAAATATAACCAGCATTTTATATTTCTAAATTAAATGTTTTGCATTTGTATCTGTTGACAGTAGCGTTAATTGCAATCTATCGAGCTGTCACCGACCTCATTATAATTACTTTGAAGCGAAAACAACACTTCAAATTTTGTCAAATTCTTGACGTCTCGTCAAGAATGCTAGAATATAATTTTTCTATGTTAAGATTATTTTTGTCTATATTTGAGATTTTGATTTGGGTTGGTGAATTGGATTCAATTCGCACTCGGGAGAATGAATTATATAATTTCCTCTCTTTGGTAACAAGACAAAGCGCAGCGTTGAGTTACCACCACCACCACCACCACTTATTTCACAATGTCTCGAAAATTGGATGGAAAATAGGAATCGGAATGTCGCACCACTAGGTTACTATCTACTCTGCCTAAAAAACCTGACAAGCGCGAGTCAAAGCTCACCCACCGATGTATTCGTACAAAAATTGGAGATCTCGACGGTTTCTAAGATTCAAACTTAGCTTAGACAGAGCCCTTTCATCTGATACCTCACTTGAATTAACGGCCTTAATAAAAATTCTATCCCCCTTTTAAGGATTTTTTCCTGAACTAGTACTATTTGTGTTAATATATCAACCTGAAATATACCTATTCTATAAACCTATATTATATTATTGACCTAGGTCAACCGGAAATATCCTATTAATTTTGATTCCCATTATAACGCCGAAATACGTGTTTTTTGTTATATAAGTTTTGTAGAATTACAATTTTTTGAGTAGTGGTATACATTTTTTAGTAAGTGGTATGGTATAACTATATGGTTTGAATTACAACTCGATATCTCCAAGCGTTCCTGAGATATATCTCAGGAAGAATATAATATATTATATTCTCTTGGCAAACCGACAGACGGATAGACAGACCGACGGACAGACAACAAAGTGATCTTATAAGGGTTCCTTTTTTACTTAAAAATACGGTACCTTAAAAAGAAGAAAACACACCGCTGTTCTTAATGCATGATGATATAACGCATAGATTTATTAACTCAAACAAAAAATCAGACAAGAGCGAAAATTATGAGGATGCAATGTCCGTCGTAGAATTATCTATATTTAATAATATTATTGATTTCAAATAATAAACTTGATTTTTAAATTTGGTTTTTGACTCTACTTTTATAATCACTCACACAAATGCAAAGCTCATTAAGCTTAAGGCTCGCGAACTGTATTCACTTGTCTAATTTTGGTAAATATATTACGAGTACAGTGTATGTGTGTTATTTACCCCACGGCGGCCTATTCAGTATAATACAATCGGTATTGCGTGTTGAACGTCTGAACTTAACGCCGCGCTTTACAGCGGAGAAATGAAAATAGAGATATAAATAAATATTTAATTTACTCGACTGAAGAACGAATCCACAACCAGTCGCGTTCACAGTCACACACTTATGCCCCGGCGCCACGACTGGCGGTAAAATATAAGGCACGAAACTATTTTAAATAACCATACCCGAAAACTAAATTCAACTTTAAATAGGTATATTTATCTAAAGAAGCGCGTTAAGAGTAGCGCCCTGTTTTATCTTCTTGCTGGAACGTTAAATTTATTCCGTCCGAAGAAAATACTTGGAAAGTCGAAAAGACTCACTTTATTTTAGGTTTAAATAAAAACCATTTATGCAATCACAATAGATCCCACACAAAAGGAAGGAAAGTGCCGTAATTTTTTTTTAAATGTTCTCCGGTACATTTTATTGAAGGAAGGAAGCTAGAAATTTGAGGTAACTATGGTGCAGCAATATAGCGTCTGGCTGTAAATGCGTTGGTCGTGGGTTTGATTCCCACTCGGGAGAACGGATTATTTTAATTTCGTCGCTTTGATAACAAGACAATTCGTGGCGTTGAGTTCCGCCACTCAATTTGCAATGCCTCTAGAATTAGGGAACGGACGTGTACTAATAGGAATAGAGTGTCATATCACCAGGTTCCTATAATAGATTCCCTCTGCCTGTCTTGCTGTGAGCTATGGGATATACCTACAGCGTGAATCTAAAAAATAAAACAATAAGATTTTAATTTTCGCAATTTTTACACATTTTCTGTGAAACATAATGATATTTGGTTTGAAATTTTCATTTCAAATATTTTTACCATTTCGGTATCTTTCAGTAGCAAAATTGTAAGAATAAAACTATGTATATTTCTTCTAAAATAACTTTGCTATGATTATTATTCATATATTCAATTATACTATATAATGTTCTATACAAACAGGAATATATAATATATATGTAAGATAATATTATGTAAATTTTGTACCGAACTACGTATGTAGGCCGTCGTGGTTCAGCGGCACATCGTCTGACTATAATCGCGATGGTAGAAGGTTCGATTTACACTCTTGTGAATAATTCCTGTAGGTACTGTAGTCAAATTGATTTAATTGATTAATTTTGTGTTGTAGATAATGTGACCAGTAACTTGCGTTAACTTTATTTGATAAACTTCACCTGGGGGCCTAGTGTTAAAACATTTAGCTCTCATTACGACATTTCCGTTCCCCATTGGAGAATAGGCTGATTTATCTCGCAACGCTCCGTTAAACCTCGTTGTTCACCAGAGCGAAGAAAAATGAAAATATTAAATATTTCATTTCCTCGAGTGGGAATCGAACTCACAACCTGTAGCACTTACAGTAGCACGTGCTACGACTGCCCTTTACTAAGAGTTCACATAATTTATATAGAGAATATAGCAAAAGTGTACCAGATGCAGCTTTATATAGCCTGTCACGGAGGACATCTATCGATCCGATTCGTTTTGCTGTGGTCAAAGGTCGGGCAAATCGGTACAAGTGTTCAATATTTCAATCTAGATTTTCCAGGGCTCTTTGATGGCATGTCATTCTGGATAGGTCGCTTTGAATAGTCGTCTAATGTGGGAAGTAAATTTGAGCACACATTTATATATCGGCAAGTTCTGTCAACTTATTATACGATTTTTGAGAGATTTAATAAAATCTGTAAGCACAACGGGTTTCTTTTCTTACTCCGAAAATGAAATTATTTTTATTTCGCTCTAATAACAAGGCAAAGTAGTTACGTCTAGAAAATTGGGTGGAAAATTGGGAAGTGGTGACCTTAACTTCAAATTTACGCTGTCTACCCTGCTATACGTCAGATACATTGACACTGTTTAAAATGTGCTTATTTTGAGTAAACAAACAAACAACCTCAAGGTCATCTTATAATCTTATCACCTTCTAATAGATAAAATTATTAAGACCTGTTCCCTATATGCTGAATTTTCAAAATATTGTATATTAAATGGCGGTACTCAACTCCGTACATTGTTTACAGACAGGGAAAAAGATAATAATGTGAAGATGAATCACTTAATTGGGGATCAAACCCACAACCATCGCATTTACAGGGAGAAGCTGTCCCACTGGGCCAGGACGTGACGATCTCAATCATGAAATATCCTCGTGTAAAATATGATATTTTAACAATAACCTATTTACATTCATATCAGATTAATCCAGCTCGAAGTTCGGCAACTATTTTGTTTCGTGCCTCGAATTTTAAATACATTTTCGAGATCCCACCATTAGCATTGTTTAAACTTGTAATTTATATTGTTTTTTCTTTTTATTTATTTGTTAACATTTATTTTACCGCTCTCAGGGAACCCAGTGTTAAAACAAATCCCCACTTTCAGCCCATTTTCAAGACATTACGTATTAAATTTTGGAACTCAACGCCGCGCTTGTTCCCAGGAGACTTGACTGTGAGAATCGAATCCACTACCGCCAAGTTTAATGTCACTCTCATGTGAATCTGCGCCACGACGGCTTCGCTTGACTTGTTTTTTTTAATAATTTACAATGAAAATTATAATAGAAGATAAAATTTTACTTATAATTTCCTATTGAATATTCATTATTAGTCTATATTATACGGGAAGTAACGACGGTAGCGGTCCATGAATAATTCAAATGCCAATACTGAGATATTACAGGTGGAATCTGGAACGGAATCTTGTTTGGTCACTTATTAGGTCACAAGTTCGATTTACCTTACATTTTGTCGAGATTTTCGAAATAGTATCGCAATTGAGGTCATAATAGCTGAAAATTTTGAGCTGTATTTATACAAGGGATTTAATTTAAGCTACTAGGTTTCTGTTTATGTAGTTTTTTTTCACGTTGTATCCCGAACATAGCAGGGAAACTAGAGTTGACACACTCCGTTCCCGTTGAGACATTTCCGTTCTCTACTTTCCACCGTAATTTTGAGACATTGCGTGCTGAGAAGCGGAACTTTTAAGTTATTTTAAGTATAAGCAGTTACCTTTGTCCAAAAAAATTCCAAAAATATGAACAACAATGATGAGATCAAACGTTAAATTTAAAGATTTTGTATATTGAATGGTGGAACCTACACTCGTTTTTTGTTCTATCCCCCTCAGGGAAATAAAAGTAATTTAAATACCTATACATTAATTGCAAGGAGCGATATCGTACTCGCGTGTCGCACGTGACACGCGAGTACGATATCACGTAGTAGTACAGTAAAACGTGGTCCGACTGAGTTTGTTTGTTTGACCGCGCTAACCTCAGGAGCTATTGGTTGAAATTGAAAAATTGTTTGCGTGTTGTATAGTCAGTTTATCGAGGAAAAGCTATGTTACATCACGTTAATAGTTTCGATATATATCGCGATACCATCGCGATATCAAAGTTAGCTGAAAGTTTTAATCAGCTTCACGCTGTATCCCGCACACAGCAGGGTAGGCAGAGGGAACCTAGTGTTAAGACACTCCCGACGTTCCCCACTTTCTGCCGAATTCTGGAGGCATTGCGTGTTGAGTGGCAGAACTCTACGCCGCGCTTAACCTCGACACCAGAGCGAAGAAATAGAAATATAAATTTAAGTAAATATTTCATCTCCTCGAGTGTGGATCGAACCTACAACCAGTCGGTTTAACAGTCACACCTCGTGCCGCTGCGCCACGACTGGCTTCCTGGAAATTTTAAAATGTACAAAAAAAAATAGACTAACATTTGCAATGTAGTCTAACCCAATCACTACTAAAAGTTAAGGGCTAAAGGGGTTTTGAAGGTCAACATTCAAGTGAGAAAACTCATCAAAATCTTCCAGCTATTTTAGGCTTATCAAGACTATCTGAGTTTTGAAAGAGCTGGCCTCGTGGAATATTTAAAATGCCGCTAGCTGTTAGTAATCTAAGGGCGGGTCAAGTGCGTGTACCAAATAGCCGGGCACAGACTACATGGTTAGCTTAGCGTTAAAAAACATATTAAATCAGCTTCACGCTGTATCCCGCGCAAGCTAGTGAAGCTAGTAGTCGTCGCGAAGCTAGTGTTAAGACACTCCATTCTCCACTTTCCGCCGGGTTCTGGAGGCGTGGCGGAACTCAACACCGCGCTTTGCCTCGATACCAAAGTGAAGAAATGAAAACATAAATGTAAATAAATATTTAGTTTTGTCACAGTCACATTTTGTGCTCCTGCGCCACGAGTGGCCTCAAACTTAACTGTGTTAAGAATAATTTGATTTTAGTGTTATTTGTTATGCCATGCTGGTTTTTTCACTCAAATGGAAATAATAATTAGTTATGTATGACATATGACACAGTCTAAGTGCCCGTGGTAACTCTATACTTCCTGAAGTTAATGCGTGCGTGACAGGCGAAGTTAACTTAGTGTCAAAACACTCCGTGTTTTTAAATGAAACTCTTTACGAGATTTATCACGTATTTTCGTATTAAACACTTTTGGAAACTCTATTTTTTATTATCGAAAATTAGAGATCTTTAGTAGGTACCTACTTTGTTCCCGTTACTTCCCGCACGAATTCAATATACTGTGTAATAAATTACGACTCCCGAGCGAGATCGAACCTACAACCGTTGAGTTTGCATCTAGCCGACGTCACATTTAAATATTAAAAAATAATTTTATCTTTTTTAATCTCAACTTTTATCTCATTTACACTTCGTTCTCTTCTTCTTTCGTTTTTGAGATGTTGTGTGTTGAATGACGAAACTCAACATATTACATTTCCTTGTTACCAGAACAAGGAAATTAAATAAAATGAAGTACCTAAAAGAATAAATTTACCGTTTGGTTTAACCCTTTTTTTTTTTAAAAAAACTCCACAACTAGGTAAGTGTGTCACCAAAATAAAACTAGCGCCAAGTAGCTAATTTTCATATTTTTTATTAACGCTTACTTACCCGTGGTAAGAGTTCTGTATTTAAACGCGAAATTCTATTTGAAAAAAGATTATTTTGATTTTGTTCAGCTTCACGCTGTCTCCCGCACATGGCAGAACAGGCAGGCGGAAAGTGTTAAAACACTACGATTTTATTAGGACAATTCTGTGTCCCACTTTCTGCCGAATGTTCGAGGAAATCAAAATATTAAATATCTTATTCAGCAAAATGAGAATCGAACCCACAATGACGGCCTGAATTTAATTTAGAATAAAATTGAATCCGTAACCATCTTTTTTACATTTTTTTTACATCTGATACCTAAAACTATTAAAATCAACTAACTAAGTTTTAGTACAAAGTTTATTCGACATCACATGTTACAGCGGCGGCTATTCTGGAACACTACACGCATGAGGTCGTAGCCCAGCTGTTGCATAGACTGTAATTTACTTTAAAATTGGGTCATATAATTTTCCGCTAACATACGACTAAGTATAACCTCGTATGGGTAATAAGAGTTATTTTTTATAACTACGGGACTCACACACACACCTTACTGTATCCCACAGATAGTTGGGTAGGCACAGGTTGCGTTTTAAGGTGCAGATTGTGACACCGCGCGTTGTCTTGTTAGAGAGCGAAAAAATGGAAACATTTAATTTCACTAAGTGGGAATCGAAGCCACAACCGTTCGCAGTACTTTTACTGACTTTACAGTGATGTGCTACGAATGGCTTACTATGAGAAACGATGAGTTATTTTATAAACGTATTATGAGTCAAAAATTATGTAGGGAAACCTTAAAGAAGTGTCACTTCGTATGCCTCTTTGAACGTAATCAAAAAAAAAAAATGCTGTACCTTTTATTAACTACAAAGACAAAAAAAGAAGTTGAAGTTGTGACCTCAATAGAGATGTAGGAACTGGAGTCGAACCCACAACTACAAAAAACAATATCAAATTGAGACTTACCACTTTAATATAGCTTCACGCTGTATCCCGCAGCGTAGGTAAAAAGATTAAGTAGTATTAAGACACGTTTCCTACATTCGGGCAAATTTTGAAGATATTGCGTGTTGAGTGGCGGAATACAACGTCGCTTTTTATATACCAGATATCGAACTTACAACGACCGCGTTTACAGCACGACGTCGTTATAATTAAACTAATTGTCGTTGTTATATATAACCATACGAGAGTCAAGCCCACCATATTCTCTAAAACATACAAATTATTTCATGATGACTTCAACTATTACGTTTTATAATTTTCGTATAGTACGCGGAACCCAACGCCGGGTTTAGTATTATTTCCAGAGCGAAATGTAAAGTGAAATCTCAATATGTCATCACCCTGATTCTGAATCGAATTTACAACCTTCGCGTTTAAAATGAGAAGCTGTGCCACGACTGTCTCATAACTATAACGCACAGACAGAAATCCAATTACCCAAAGTACTACTACGAAACAACTTATTCCAAGGAAGGATCTGCAAGAAATTTCACAAATTTTGACACTTTCTGTCGACCCAGTTCTCTATTTGCATTTCAAACTCGCATCTTCAAAATTACTGCCCAAGTTTCTGGTAGAAATTCGTTGGAAAATAGCCTTTATATTTAGAACAGTAAGGTCCATATGAATATAATACGAATAATCTGCGGAACCATAGCGCTGACAAAATTTGTGGATACAGAAACTTTTGAATTAAGTACATGTTAGTGAGATGTTTATATTATCATATGAAATGTATAGAAATGTACAGTCATTTAAATATAACTTCTTTGAGTTTGTGTAAGCATTTTTTTTTATATTTTCGTGGACATCTTGCATTAACAGAGGAAAAATAGTGATTTATCACCTATTTTTTTTTATTTTGATCCTTATATTATAGAAATATGTATAGATTGTAACAAATTTTTAGGTTGGCCAGATTTTGCTGAGAACGTAAAAAAATTGCTTCGGTCGTAAAAATTTTTCTATACAAATATAAAGACTTAATAACTTTTTACTAACCACGAAAAGCAAAAATGTGATATTAAAAAATATCTAAATATACTTTAATTTCTAAAAGATGCACTTTATAAAGGCATTCTGAAAGCAATTCTAAAATGATTTCATTCAGCATCCATTTACAGTACTACAGTTATATAATAAGGCAGAAATTCTCTACTGTTCATCTAGAAATTTCATATAATTGAGGCTTCAGTTAATTAGATTTGTTCTCGTAAGTTTAATCACCAAAAAAGAAAATGTATAAAAAATATAATGTAGCGGGATTTGAACCCGCACATCTTGAAACTGGTTAAGCGCTCAAAATATAATGCATGGCTTAGTTAGCTGCGTTGAAAGTCTTATAATAAAATATCTTATAAGTCTTATAATGCAGTAATTCGCACTCTATATATCCAAACGGTAATTTATTAAGAATTGATTTTATTATGTATTTTTTTTATAGAAATGCGATTAATGCATTAGGTTTATTCCCTTTTTTCCCACATATCACGTTAAGCAGTGGGAATCTAGTGTTCAGAGTTAAGTCACTCCGTTCCCTTTGCACCATCCACCTCTTGAGATATTTTGTGTTGGCGAGGTTATGATAATATATGCGAAAATCACCCCCACTTTGCCACGACAGCCTTGGGGTCTGGTAAACTTCACTTCATGATTAATAGAATTATTGAAGAATCAGTTCTGTCAGTATAATGAGAATATAATATGACGTACTTTCTCAAGCTTGGTCTTGATATTAGCGTGGGTTTTTATTGCACATCTTCGTGGGAACGTGGTAAAAAATTGGTTGTTACGTGATGATTCTACATAAGCTGTGCTACTTTCCAATATAAAGAATAATTGAATAATTATAGAATTTTTTCCTGTAATGGTAGACGAAGAGTAGCACTAAGGCGCACTGTTCCTAAATTTACGCATATTCCGAGACTTTGGATGTTTAGTGTTTACTTTGCCCCGTTACCTATTATTTATTAAATATTTCAGTCCCTCGAGTGGGAATCGAACCCATAATCGTCACATCGCGCAAGCAGTCATACGCTTGTGCCTCTGCACCACTTTACATTATATTTGAATATAGAAGGAATCACGGCTGGTATATATTAGGCTGGTATATGGTAGACTTTACCATTTTGTGTAACAGAGTTTGAACACACGTCCATCGTCTCAAGTTAAACATATTTCAATTGCACCATAATTGTAACTGTTTCATAGCAACAACTTCACGCTTTTCCCGCAAAGCAGGGAGTGAAAAGGGGGATCGCAGTGCTAATATATACTTTTCCCCAATTACGTGTTACGTGGACTTAAACCAGAGCGAGGAAATGAAATAGAAAAATAAATTTAACTAAACCTCTGAGTGGACGTCGAACCAACAACCATCGAGATTAAAACCAGACCCCACTACGCTAGATGGCCTCAATAAATTATTTCATAATAAGGTGTAATATATCATACGTATATAATATAAACATATACTGTATCTTATTATCCATTATAATGAAACTAATTACATCTACGAACAGAATTAATTAATTCATTATGTAATTGTAATAAAACAAAACAATAATTAATAAAATATATATGGCAAATATAATATTGTTACTGAATTTTTTTAAACATATTGGAATTATATTTTCATAAGTATGGAACACTCCGTTCTCTACGTACTATCCAATTTTTGAGACATTACGTGTTGAGTGACGCAATGTCTTGAAAATTTTGCGGAGGTAAGTCGACTAGGTTCTGTCTGTCTACTTCGCTGTACAAGGAATACAGTTTGAAGCTGATATGCAGCTTAGATACGTTCAATAGTTAGGCCAGGCTTCAGAATCCAAAAAAAATGTATCGTTTGTCAAAATGATGAAAAGGTGATATGCAACTAAAACAATGTATTTAGAGGATATAAACAAAAGTTGAGGAGAACATAGTAATAAATATAGAGAAATTCATATTAAGCATACTATAAGAAAGTTTATTACCATCATTATGATTCCATTAATATATATTTTTTATAGCCGCTTCCGCTATAAGGTAGGGTGCGAAGAGGGCAGAGGGAACTTAATAATAAGACACTCCGTTCCCTGTTCTCCGCCGACTTCTCGAGGTATATAGCATGTTGAGTGGCGGAACATACGAAATACGACGAAAATGAAAAAAATAAATATTTAATTTCCCTGAGTGGGAATCAAACAAACGAACCTACGACCGACCTAACGACTACTTACAAATAAGTTTGTGCTACTGCACAGTGACTGACTCAAATTTTATATGAGCTCAATATAATTTTGATAATTTTAAATCAACTTAAAAAAAATCTTTGCTGTCTTAAACAAATACATACATATATTGAAAAATATTTCATACTTTTCATTGAACTTTGTAAAGTGTAGAGGCAGAGCAATGGCAGCTCAACGCCTACCACTGCTCTGCCTCTACTTTTTTTAACTGTAGACTAATGCGTTTGGCCCTCATAGTGACTAAGATTGCATTGGGAACAAGGTGCGGGACTCGAACCTAGGCTTGTAGCCATGGATCAAGCTGTTATATATATATATATATATATATGTTTTCTTTTACAGTAACTTTATATAAATTTTCTTTTCCTGTAATAAATAATGAATCCTTTTAAAATGTAGTATTAATTAATATTTACAAAATTCTCTTTACCTTTTTATAGGCACAAAGAGTGAAACGTCAAAGGTTTTTGTAGAATTCCCATTATAAATTAAAAATTGAATAGAATTCGTACTAATGTTTGTATTTATATAATACAGCCGTCTGCGGCCGTCGTTTTGTAGAGGAAGGTAGGTAGGAAGAGCAACAGCATCTGACTGCAAATGCGACAGGTTGTGGGTTCGATTCGGTTCGACCACTCGAGGAAATGAAATATTTAATATTTTCGGCGTTGTGTGATCGAGTTAACTTGAGTCACACTCAACACGTAATGTCTCGAAAGATGCAGTGCGAGGGCAACAGAGTGTTCCAGCACTCTGCCTGCACTGCACTAGATGCCCACTGCCTACCCTGCTATCCCCGTAAAAGTATGTAGGTTATTTTTAAGGATTTTTTCTTATGGTTTATCTTATTTAAGAAATGTATCAGAATTATTGTATTTCTATTTTAATACACGTTTTTATTTGAATTCATTGAAGTTGTTCAAACAGTATACGATATAACAATACTTAATGTTTATGTTTCTAAGTAGTTTATACGATATATAATATGTTGAATAACAAATAACATAAAAAGAACAGTTGCTGGATAAAGTCGGGTTTTATTAATAGTGTAAATATTAAAAAAAAAACTGTATCCACTAACCTGGTTTAATGCAGGACATCCCGCACGCTCCGTCGCATAAACACTTTTTCTTTTTGCTCTTACAGTCTTCGTCCGATGAGCATTTGCGGAGACATTTTTGACCCTAAAACAAAATTTATGTGAAGTAACGAATATAATTTTTTTTGCAGAATTCTGGGGGCATTGCGTATTGATTTGCGAAACTTAACCCATTTAATTTCAATCTGTATCCCGCAAAGTAGACAGAGGGAACCTAGAGCCAAGATAACTTCCATTTTCCACCCAATTTTCAAGACATTGCGTAATGAATGTAAGAAAATGAAAACAATTCGTTCCTTAAGTGAGAATTGAACTCACACCCGCAACGTTAACAATAAGGTGTTGTGCCGCTGCGTCTAATTGAAATAATAATATTATGATTTGGATACTCTTTTCATTTCTTACTACAAGGAAGGAACAGTTTTTTTTAAACATTTTTAAAGGGTTATTTCACAATTAAGAAAGAAAAATATTTTTTCATTTGTATGCTATTTTTTTTAAAAAAGCAAAAAAGCATAAATAATCATACTTACAAGTAGCGTGGCTTGCTCCTCATCTCTAGGACACTGTGCTGATGGAGAATTCCGAGGATTCTTATAAATCCTTCCGTCATCGTCGGCGTCTGCGCGGCTTGGAGTGGTTTCTTCTTCATCCTCGTCCTCCTCAGTTGTGGGACTCGGGAGAGATGAAACTGTGGAAAGAATATATTATTATTATTTTTTATTTTTATGAGAAAGTTGTGGGTTAGCCTCTGACTGTGAACGAGACGGTTGTGGGCTTGATTTAATACTTATGATTATAATTTATATTATTTTCGTTTTCTCGCTCTGGTAGAGGAAGAGCTGCGTTTGATTCCGCTGCTCAACGCTCAATGTCTTGAAAGTTGGCTAGAAAGGAATGAAGTGTTTTAACACAAGTTTCCCTCTGTACCCTAGTATGAGGATAAAAGTTCGAAGCTGATTTGTTAATTATTCTCGTATTATACTCTATTTGTTGCGTTTTCTTTTATTGTAATAAATAAATTTTTACACAGATAATCTTTACGTTTTTTATAAAAAATTGAAACCAGATAATCGGATTCGCATATCGAGGGTTTCGTAACAATTGTGTCATACAGTCAGGTCAAGAGAAAATATAACTTATTTTCCTCTATAAGCTTACAAAATTACATTTGCAAGCGTGTGCACTGGTTTTGTATGAGATTAAATACATATATAAGTTTGTACAGATTTTTTTTGTAATATATCTAATAAATCAGAACAGAAATCGAACCTACACTATCTTACTAACCAAAAACCAACCTCTAGACCATAAGTACTACAATAATATAACGTCTAAAATATATCGACAATAGAATATTGTTTCTCATATTTCTAAGGACTGTGTTCCAAACATCTTGAATCATTCTCATTTGTGTTAATGTTCCTTTTATTAGCTACACGATAGATTTTCTAAGAAATTACTTTGAGTGCTTCTATATTATATGTAACTAGTGGGCGCGCGCAGCTTCGCCCGCTTATTTGCCCCTTAAGGGTGAATTCTAAAAAAACCACGAAACACGTGTTCAATAAAATATTGAATTTAATTTTTTATAAAAATAGGTGGCGATTTAAAGACTTTTCCATATAAACTTTCAATACCTTATTTGAACCCTTAGGGGTGAATTCTAAAAAACCAAGAAATACATATTGTATTAAATATTTTTAAGAGTCTGAATGTCAAATTTTATAAAAATCGGTGCCGATTTAAAAAAAATCCATACAAACTTTCAACCTCTATTTCATTCCTTTAGAATTAAAATTTTTCAAAATCCCTTAGTGGATGGCCAGATTACTAACATTACGTTCTTTTTACCTATGTTATGTTTTTTAAAACTCTGTTAAATGTGCTGGTGTCAGTTAATAATTTTATTTACTGCTTCAAAAACAGCCTTAAATGTTAAATTATTGATTTGGGTAAGGATTCATAATATTCTTTGTAAAATAACTGTAATTATTGCATATTAACTCCTCTATAGTTTTTAAATTAGTTACATATATTAATAGCTAAATGTACAATTGGTAAATATGTAGTTATTACAGTGTACACGTAGAAAGGATGTATTTAGGCATTTTTATATACATTTATTTCAAATGAATGAACGAACCAAAAAATCTATGTATTTACCTGATATTTCTTTGAAGATCAAATAAATCGTTCTTTTTCTCTGTGTTGAATTAATTACGACTTAAACTTATTAACTGTTATGATTTATGGAGGTAATCTCCACTAACAGTTCAATTTTGTTTACTTTATTCTATAAAATATTGTATATTTTTATCAACAGTCATATAACCAAGACGTTTCGAATGTCATTATTTAGCACGGAATCTTACCAGCGCGATTGCTATACAACATTCGCAGACAAACTAATGCCTTGAGTTCATTCAAATGCCGATAACTCTTTTTTAATGAACTGATTTGTAATTGTTAAGTTGAGTTACAACAAAGCTATTGGTGTAGATATATAAAGATTACTAATCTTTTAAGTAAATCGGTTCAGTACTTTCACAGACATATCGACAGACAGACAAGAAATTAAAAAAATATATTTCTGCTTTCTATTATTCTTTTTAAGCGGCCCTATATCCATTTCTGTCAAAATTACTAAAATGTACAGACTAAAATTTTTTACTGTCTTATTATATATAGAGATTACTTTTTATTAGAAACTTCGCCTGTGTTATAGAATAGAATAAAAGTAACACATGATACATTCTATGTGCAAGAGATAACTGTAGATACAGTGTGATACATTGAAACGTGTAACGTGATGTAATATAGCTTATAATAATATAATATAGTCCGTTTAAAACGAAAGGCTGTAATTACATATAGAAAAACACAAGAAACATAACACACAAATGCAGTCGAACACAAAAATATGTTATTTTTCTTTATATCAGATTTTTTGGGATTAGTACGTTCAACCAAATTAATTTCTTTTTTTTTAGCTTTACGCTGTATCCCGCACATAACAGGATAGGAAGAGGGGACGTGGGAGCTTAGAGTAAAAGTACTCCATTAAGACATGTCTGTTCCCCTGTTTTGTCCGGAGTGACGGAACTCAACGCGGTGCTTTGTCTTGTTACTAGACCGAAAAAAAAACAGTTTCACATAGAAGTATAGTAGCATAGATTCATAACAACACTTTAAAATATTCGGGTTCGATTCCTACTCGGAGGAGGAAGTTGAATTCCGTCACTCAACAATAAGTGTCTCGAATGCGGGCGATAGAGAACAGAGTATCTCAACACTAGGCCTTCCTCGACCTACATTTACTATATGCGGAAACAAGGGAAAAGGACAAAAAAAATATATTATTTTCCTTGCTATCACAGTAATGGAGGCATAATATAGACGGATAGCTTTTTAATATTCCGTGGTATTCCGTGTAAGGCAGTGTAGGCAGAGTGAACCCAATAATAAGAAACTCTGTTCTCGCTTCCCGATCAATTTTCTAGACATTGCATGTTGAATGGCGGAACTTAACGCCACACTTGGTCTTGTTACCATTGCGAAGAAATGATAAAACATTTTTACCCTAGTCAGAATCGACCCCACAACCGCCGTGGCTATAATTCATATAAATCATTCAGAAGCGAGTTGATTTCTGCATATAATTTATGTTTCAACATTAAAATATTTACTTACAACACTATGAATTGGTTTGAATATAAACTTTACAATACAAATATGAGTGTATTGTGAGCTTTAAATAATTAGCTTTGATAAATACCCTGTCATACAATGTTGATTTTGTAATGGTTCATAAATCAATATTTCGATTGGAAAAATGAACACTATTAAATTATATAGAGGCTATCGTGGCACAGTGGCACACATCAGCATCTGATTAAAAGAGTTCAATTCCCACTCGACGTAATGAATTTTCATTTCCTCGTTCTGGTAACAAGACAAATGGCGTTGAAATCCGCCACTTCACTTGCAATGTCTCGAAACCTGGGCGGTGAGTGGGGGCCAGAATATCAAGTAACACTGGGTTCCTTTTGCCTACCCTGGTAGGTATATGAAAGATACAACGTCAAGACAAAAAAAAATAAAAATAAAATAATAATAATCATAATAATAATAAATTTAAATCAACTTCAATAAATTATTCAACTTTCACATTTAGAACTTAAGTAAATAAATGTAGATATTTATATGCCAATACCACACTTTTCCCGGTAGTGACGTCACTTCCGTCAGTTGTTTCTTCATCTCAGCTATTAAATTACTTTCCTCTACTACGATTACTGAGTAAGTAAGATAAGCTATAAAAGTTCGAACGGAAGTGGTTTTTCTGTAAGTTTTACAAATAAGTCTTTCTTATACGGATTACTTTTCAAACTATTCTCATAGGTCAGCTTCACGGTGTATCCCGTATATAGCATGGTAGGTAGAGGGAACCCAGTGTTAAGGTACTCCGTTCCCTTTTCGATTGAGTAGCGAAAATCAACGCCGGCCTATTGCCTTAGTGCGAGAGCGAAGAAATGAAAATATTAAGAAATAATTATTTATTCTCCGAGTAGGAATACCACCAACAACCGTCGCGTTACAGTCACACCCTTGTGCTCCTGCCAATTGTGACATTCAATTGTAGTATATTAAATATAGCATTTATACAACCCAAAACGATAACTGAAAATGATTGAATACTATTTATTTAGAAAACGTATAAAAATTTGAACGTAGCGGGACTCGAACTCGCGCCTTCTGGAAACCGACCAGGCGCTCTGACCACTGAGGCATACGTCGTGAGAACGAACAATAAATGTTTGATTTTAAATAATATTAATTATTGTGCAATCCGCTATACTGTTATTTGTGGAAGTAAATGGAAGCAAAGCCGCAGGAAAAAGCAAGTCATTTATAAATCTGAAGCAGTCTCTCAAATCTAAACTTAATTATGAAATGTAAAAACGTCAAAGTCTTTCGAAATTCCCTTTACAGTAAAATAGGCTCGGTCCGATACGATAATCCACTTGTCTATTGGTACTCGGTAGAGCCTTGACCCAAAAACCGGTAAATATGCCAGCCGATTACGGCTGAAGTCCAAAAGTATGTGCAATTTGTTTTTGTTTTTTAATGAAGTTTGATTTATTTGAGGCTTTTGTGGCTCAGTGGCACAAGCGTGTCAGTGTGACGTGACGGTTGTGGTTTCGATTCCCTCCCTGAAAAATTAATTATGTTCACTTCCGTTCCCCACTTTTTGCTGAACTCTTGAGGCATTGTGTGTTGAGTGTCGTAGCTAAACGCCGTGCTTTGCTTCGTTACCGTAGCGAGAAAATGAATATATTAAATATTTCATTTCTCCGAGAGAGAATCGAACCCACAAGCGTTTCATTTATGCACAATTGTGCCACTGTAGTACGACGACGTCTATAATATAATCTATAACATTAAAAATTTAAAAAAATAATTTGAAAAATTAGGTAAAGTATACCAAATTAACTTTTCAGTAAAATATTAAGCGAGGTTGAGTTGAGTGTTGTAAGAGGTGATTTTAGCACCGAGTGCTATAAAAAATTCAAGTCCTTAGCAATTAGTGTGAATTTTTTATTTGTGTAGGTAACATACGCAGGATTTTAATTGTATAGAATAGAGTAGGCCAGTGAGGCCAGTCGTGGCGCAGCGACACAATGTGTGACTGTAAAACTTAAATTTATATTTCCATTTCTTAGCTCTGGTGTCGAGGCAAAGCGCGGCGTTGAGTTCTGCCACTCAACACGCAATTCCACCAGAATTCCGCAGAAAGTGGGGAACGAAGTGTCTTAACACTAGGTTCCCTCTGCCTACCTTGCTGTGCTTGCGGGATACAGCGTGAAGCTGATTCATTTATTTCTTTATTTCTAGTAGAGGGTTAGTCGTGGTGCAGAACATAAATTCAAAAGACAGTTGACAGAAAGATACTGTTCGTGCAAAATTACGTTTGTTTGCAGTGCAAGTGTAAGTTAGAAATACATTTTTTTGTTATTCTGAAAAAAATATTTTTGGAGTTTTGTTTTTTTAAATTGAACAGTCAATTTTTTTCCAAATTCTACTCAAATATTTTATTGTAGTGTTAAATTTGTCAAATATTTAATAAAGTTGATTTTATTTTTATTTTTTTTTTTTTCTTGAAACAATTTACTTTTCATAATTACCCAACGAAACATATGGAACTCATATCTTTTTGCTAAAAATCGATATTATATAAGCGGTCTCTTTGGCCTCACGTCAGTACTAACGTCTCAAAGTTGCACGTCGGTGTTTATTAAAGGTTAAATTTATTTTTCGAGGTTCGAGGTAAAACGCGGCGTTGAATTCCGCCACTTAATAGGCACAAAGTGTGTCTGTGAAAGTGTCTGCGTCTCGCTCTGGTGAAGAGGCAAAGCGCGGCGTTGAATTGCGCCACTCAACACGCAATGCATCCAGAACTCGGAGGAAATTGAAACGGAGTGTCTTAACACTAGGTACCTTCTGCCTTCCCTGCTGTATGCGGGATAGAACGTAAAGTATTTAATTTTTGTTTTTTTAAGTATATTTCCCCTGAGTGAGAATCGAACCCACACGTGTACAGGCAGATGCTATGCCGTTGCACCACGACCTTCTGTTTTTTATTATTTACGCAACCGAAATTATTATTTATTTTATATTTTTTATAATACACACAACGTCGTCGTCGCCTTCGTCCACAACTTTGTTATAGTACATATTTACAAAATAATTTTTCCCCCGAAAATGGGAAACACTAAATTCCTTCCCCTGCCCTTGTACATGCGGGATACATTGTGAAGCTGAGAAAAATAGTAACCCAATTTAAATTCAAATTAACATAAATCATTTGATGTTCCACAACGAAGTCTAAACGAGTTCGACCTTGGCCGCGATGACTTTTTAGATGTAGGTTGTTGTAGAAGTCTAACGCTTGGTTTAGCTCTTTGGAAAGCTCTTGAAAATTATGTCGTTTAGCATTTAATTGAAGTTACATATGAATTTACTAAGCTTGAGTTATTTTTCATAGAAAATGGTGTAAAGTTTCTGTAATATTCTTATGCGAAAAAAATCCAGTTATCCGGTTAAGACATTCCGTCCCAATATTCACTAGAAATCTTACATGTTGAGTGGCAGAACTTAACGCTGCGCTCTGACTGGTTACAAGAGCGAAGATATGAAAATAATTTCTTAACTCAAATGGAAATTGAACCCATAATCTTCGCGTTTATAGTCAGATTCTGTTTTGATTAGTGATAACGGCCTCTAAATAGTGATTCCGGAATATTTCTTTTTTTTATGAATATTGTGTTCTGTAGGGGCAGAGCTATTCAAGTGTCGTAGATTTTTAACCCATAAAAACCAAATTCACTGAAGATCATATAGAAGCTCATAATCATAGCGCAGTACGTTATCTAATTAAAATTTTTGCACAGACAAAACACGGCGTTAGGTTCCGGCACTGAACTCGTTATACCTCTAAAAGGAGCTGATATTTCAATACTTTTATGCGTACGCTGTTATACAAATAAAACCGTGAAACAATTTAAAAACAAATAACTCTTTAATACTTACTATTACTTATACTTCTTACTTCTAAAGATACTTGCTTTAATAAATGTTATATACATCTAAAACAAGAGACTACAATTTAAATAGAGTTCGTTCGTTTAATTTTAACAACGAAGGCAGTAAAAGCGGAACGGCGACATAACCATAGTAATAATGTAAGCTCAGATGTAGATGAAATTGACCCTTAGCGTCGTAGCGAGACTGTCATTTTGTGCATATAGTATAGTGCAAGAGTTAAATGTGGTGATTAACCCGGTTCTGATTCAGTGGTGAAGTATTTTTTTCTCGGACCTGGCAGGGTAGAAAAGATTAAAAAAAAGAAAAGAAAAGATAAGGGAAACGAGCGTACGGGTCACCTGATGGTAAGTGATCACCGCCGCCCACGACCCCGTGTAACGCCAGAGGATCTACAGGTGAGTTGCCGGCGTTTTAGGTGGAGATAGAAGCATTTTTTGAAGGTACCCATATCGTATCGACCTGGAAAAACACACTGCATTCCCATTGAGACATTTCTTTCGTTTCCCCCTTCAGCGGAATTCAACTCCGTGCTGTGCCTCTTTACCAGAGCGAGGAAATAAAAAATATTAAATATTACATTATACTTATTTTCCTCGGATAGGAATCGAACCCACAACCTGTAAAGTATTAATTCCCACACTTGGATCCCTCTGCCACGACTGGCCTCTACTCTAGTTATAATAATAACGTGAATAAATTTTAAGTTGATATAAATCCGAGTAACTCCATGTGAGTTGTTTAATTTGAACATCGGATATGAGAGCGATAACTCAATTTTAACATTCAGTATAATGAAGTGGCTTAAAGTGGAATACTGGAATAATTTACTGTGTGTACTATTGTGTTGTTATATAGTTTTTGCTCGTGGCTTTGCTTTTGGGGATTTTTTATATTTTTGGCCTCATTTTTGCCTTTTGCGTTGAGGCCATCGAGGCGCAGTGGCACACGAGTGTGAGAGTAGCGCGACGGTTGTGGGTGGGTTCAATCCCCACTCTTATTTCTTAATATTTCCAACTAACACTTAAGTGATATATAATAAAAAATAAATAAATGTAGCTCTAATTTTATATAAATTTTGAGGTCATCTTGACATATTCGAACCATGACAATGGTAATGCAATAGTTGTAGGTTCGATTATTACCCAAAGCAATGACACATTATCATTTCCTCACTTTGGTTAGTGGCGTTGAGATTCGAGTCTCAACACACGCCGTCTTGAGTTAGGGGACTTGGGCGGGTTGCTCAGAACGGAATGGACTTTCCTAATGTTTGTGTAATTTTATGTCCTACATACACTAGGTTCTCTCTGCCAATCCGGCTGCTGGATACTTTAAAGTAGTCAAATTTGAACCTGCTAATATCATTAGAAACACCATATTTATTCAATTCGTTAGCAATTAAAATGCTTTTCTGTTATTCCAATTTAAAACACATTTTTTAACATAATAAATACCATTTGATATAAGAATTTGTGCAATATATAGACATTTTGTGTTATAGTTGAAAATACACAATAATTTATCTCTCTACTAGCAATTTATTTATTTAAACTGTATTTTATCGATGCTACCGTTGCTCACTTGGAATATACATGACTGCTTGCTCGTTGGTTGTGGATTCGAAACTTATTCAAGGACTAACGGCCTCCGTGTGGCTTCGCCCGCTTCTTTTTTTAATAAATAACATTTAAGTGTATTTCGGAAAAAATGGCTGGTTATTTTAGTATGGATATGTATACTGTTACTACACTTAATACATCGTAATTTAAATATATTGAATATTTTATTTGATTTTGCCCGTAAAAGTTGTAGTATTTAATCGAAAAATGTTTAGTTATTTCATATCTATGTTCCTACGAGTATTCCGGCATAAAAAGTAGCCAATATATTGCTCCATTGCCACTTCATAAATCGATTGAGCTGTTCTGGAGATTAGTCCATACAGACAGACAGAAAATTGTATATTTTTGTTTTTGGTATCGTGTAAACAAATGTATGGACTTGAAAAAACACGGTTATTTTAAAGTCACAGACATTTCGATTTTATTCATACAAAATCTTAGATTAGATACATAGATTAAAATAACCTACAATGCTATTAATTTAGAATAAGAAGGTATGCGTGTACAAATAGACAAACAGACAGACAAAAAAAATTAAATCATAGATTCCTATCACATTAGATAATTTAAACCCTACATTGTGTAGACACAATTTTTTACTATTTAATTATAGTACATATATATAGAAAAGTTATATTTAAAATAATTATTTTCATTTTCGATAGTCGGCAAAGTCTGACTACGGCAACGGTCAAAGATTCGATTACAAATTAGGAATAAATTAATTTTATTTCCTCGCTCTGGTAAAAAATAAAGCTCGGTGTTGAGTTCCACCAGTTAAGGATACAACGTATCGATAATTGTGCATAAATCGGGGAACGGAGTGGCCTAATTCTTTAACCCTCTACCTACCCTGCTATATGCAGGGATAGTATAATCATAAAAAAAATATTAGTTATTCATTTGATTTGAAGAGTCATCTCTCAAGCTGTTTCAACGGAAAGCAGATACCGGAGAGTCAGTTTTCTAGAATCTCTTTGGAGGCACTTAAAAGCGAAATATTGATAAAACACTGAAATAAAATCTATATTAATTATTTGTATAATTGATAATCACTTGTATTATAGAAAGTTTGTATACCAAATAAATGTATTACATGCTGTAAAAAATAACCAAATGTGAATTGAAATCGCTCACAGAGGGTTCTGTGCCAATTTCGTGGCTGTACGTCAACAGGAAGTTCAACTTTTTAATTTTGTAAAGTTTCTTGGAACTTGTTGAGCAAAATTTTGGCAATATTATGTAAATGAACTTTAAAAAACATAAATTTGAAATAGAAATATTTTCTCCGACTAAATATCAAACCCGCAACCACCGCGTTTGTCCTCAAACTGAACAACGGTGGCCTCAGTGAAGTATTCATTCATATATAACACCAATTTATTGTATTGTATTAGTATAGTAGTATAATATTTGAGGCCAGTCGTGGCGCAGGGGCACAAAGTGCGACTGTAAAATCGACTGGTTGTGTGTTCGGCCCCGACTCGAGGAAATGAAATATTTGTTTATATTTATATTTTCATTTCTTCGCTCTGGTGTCGAGGCAAAGCGCGGCGTTGAGTTGCGCCACTCAACACGCAATGTCTCCAAAACTCGGCGAAAAGTGGGGAATGGAGTGTCGTAACACTAAATTCCCTCTGCCTACCCTGCTGTGTGCGGGATACAGCGTGACTGGCTGTACCAATTTATTAACAATTTTCTTATAACATTAAAAAAAAATTAAAGGCTTTTAAATAATAAGACCCTCTCATCCACATCTCGTCGGTATCAAAGCAGCAATCATCTTAAGATCTGCCGCTGACACAAATGTTCGCTATTAATTTCCCTCTCCACTCCACTCGCGCACCCGTTTTTGTGAGGCTCTAAGCCGAGTCTAATAAGTTACTTGTGTGTAATTCAATTTGCGCTGTGTTGTTTTCATTTTGTTTTACTCTTAGAATTGATAATTTAATGTGAGTATCTTTTGATGAGACCAGATGAGGCAAGTGTGACTGCACACTGGAGTGGTTGTGGGTTCGATCCCCACTTGACGAAATTAAAATATTTATTTACATTTATATTTTTATTTTCTAGCTCTGGTGTCGTGGCAAAGAGCGGTGTTGAGTTACGCCACTCAAGACGCAATGTCTCCAAAGCTCGGCGAAAAGTGGGGAACGGAGTGTCTAAATACTACGTTCCCTCCGTCTACCCTGCTGTGTGCGGGATATTGCGAGAAGTTGGTTTAATTTTGATTTTTAATATTTTTTACACGCATATCGCAGGATGGGCATTCGGAACCTAGTGTTTAGACACTTTGTTCTCGAGACACCGCCGCCATATTTTCGAGTCTCGACGTGGCGTGTTTTTTTTAGCTTCACGCTGTATACCAGAGCAGAGTAAGCAGAGAGAACCTTATGTTAGGACACTCCGTTTTGAAGGTATTGCTTGCTAAGTGGCAGAATTCACCCCGCGCAGTGTGTTGTCACCATAGCGTCAAATTGAACATAAATAATTCCTTCAAATTGGTAATCGAACCCGCAACCGTCGTGTTTAGTCGGACGCCTAACCGCTGCGCCACACCTAACCGCGGCCTCTAAATTATATCTTCAAGTAAATACTTCAAACTTCTTCAAGTATAAACTAACAAACTAATTCCATCTAACATTTTAAGAACAAAGGAAAGTCGTAAAATAACTTTTAAATTCACCTCATAAAATAATCTCATAAAATAGGATTATTCTGATTCCGTTTTATGATTAAGGACCAACCGAACTTAACACAAAATTTTCAATACATATTTAAATGGGAAAATCTTATTATATTTTTTTTATTATTTAATTTTCTTTTGATTTCCTTTGATTTTATCTTCTCGACATTGGGCTTTCATTGTATGGGGTCGATAGAGATAAACTACTGTGAAGATATTCCGACGGACTCTAGGTAAAGTATCAAAAGTGAATAATAGCTTATTTTTTTTAATGCTGTTTTGAAGTACTAATAACTTATAAAATTTATAAAAGTTTTAAAAAAATCATAATAAAACGACCTTTTTTAATAGTTTAAAAGAATAACTCACTTTTCACTTCACTTATCTTGTTTTACCTAAAGACGATGGATGGTCCATCTCTTGCCATTCAGAACATCAGAAAATGCGTATTCAGTGACAGAATTTAACGCCGCGCTTTAGTACTAGTTAATAAGAAGAATTATTTAGCTATATTTCTTTATTTGGCGGCAAAAGTTCAAAGGGCTTAGTAATGTAATTATAGGCCTTTCTGAGAAAGCCTTCTATGCTTAGCCAACCATGGCAAGCTTCTAATACCATCTTGATATAGTATACTGTAGGCTAAGTCTTTTCAAATTTGATTTAATATCTATTATTTGCACTCCTTCAAATATTATATTAAGAGGAATATAGGAATAATAATATATATGTACATATTTATATGTTATATTAAAAATTATATTTATATTTTTTTTTGTAAAACAGTTTTGCATGAGCAACTTTTACAATTAATATTTGAAGTTCGCAATTCAACACACAATGTCTCGAAAATGGGTCAGAGAATGGGGAACGGTAACATATTTTCGTGGGCTTTTCCGCCAAAACAAGAAATAACAATAAAATATTTTCAATATTTTTTAAAGTGTAGAAAAATATTTAATAAGAAAACGTATAAAATTTTTAACGTAGGATTTGAACCCACGCAACTTTGGAAACCGTCCAAGCGCTCTTACTAAGCCATACGTTCTTATCGTGCTATGTCGAAATTCTAATATGCTGTTTACAACTTACTTAAGATGTTAACATCTCTGTAGGGAGATTTTTACAAATTTCTGCTATTCAAAGATAATTACTTAAAAGTATTGTTTGACAAGAGAATATACTATTTTATAAATATTTTTTAGATTTTTTAAAGTGTATTTCGACGTTACATTAAAATTTTAATATGTTTTCTTAATAAAATATTCATTAAAACCATTTATTTCTATTTTTTTATTCATAATATATTGTGCATTGTAATTTCATTACAAATTCAGTGGGGAACTGAGTGTCTTAATACTAGGTTCCCTCTGCCCACCCAGCTGTGTGCGGGATACAGCGTGAATCTGAAAAAAAAATATCATCAGAACTGAAGTCGTAATCAAAGTTTCAGCTTAATCGGACATTGAAATTGAGCTAACAAGATGCCACACACATATACACTAACAAACAAATCAAATAGAACCTTGTAAAAGGCGAAGGGTGAAGTCGTGAATGAAACAATAGTTGTTTAACAAAACAAACAAAAATATTTTATACCAACTCGGTTTATTTTTACAACTTCGAATATGAAAAACTGATATTGTGAACTAACAATGCAAAAAAATAGTATGCTAGTAAAATATCAAAATGAATTTCTTTTATTATGTCGACACATTTTTATGAGCACAGTCAAATACTAGAAGAGTGTACTCGTTCAATTTGCTTTGGAGATTCTTTGAAATATTAGCATTTTACTTTCATCAGTTACTACCACCAAGTTTTTATATGAAATTGCAGTTTTAAAATGTAAGAATTAATTTGTTTCATAAACTTTTTTATATAAAAATTTTATGTTAAAAGCAAAAACTGATCAAGTGCGAGTTAGACCCGCGTTCAAAGAGTATATATTACCTTTATACTGTTTTTAATATATATATATATTTGTTGATATAGTAGCAACAGAAATATATCATCTTATGAAATTTCAACTGTCTAACTATCACAGTTCATGAGATAACGCCTGATGACAGACGGACAAATCGTCTTAGTAATATGGGTCCCACTTTACCGTTTGAAGAAATCTTAAAAAAAATGTAGGGATAATAAAATTACAAAATGACATAATTATAGTGTATTTGGATTTTACTTGATTACGGTGGTCGTAATTTTATTCATAATCAAGGAAATGTTCACCATGTAGGTATAGTGGAGTAATAAATAATATGGTTGTTCAATTTTCATTCGATGGATTGATAAAAATAAATTAATTTGATTTTTGATTTTATTTCTTATAATAAAGCGCTCTAAATGCGCGGCAAAATACCGAAGTTACTCTAATAAAAAAATGTGAGCACAGCGAGATTTAAACCTGAATTTAAAGCTGTATTGAAAGAGTACTTTCTAAATAATACAGCCAACCATACAGCAAGAATCAAATGTTCATTTCTTAGCATTTTAAGAGGAATATTCGTAGAGGAGTCCTGGAAAACTTAAAATAATTAACTCATTAAATAATAGTATCTCATTATAATAAAAAAAATGAAAAATTCAAAAAATAAAGTATTTGATTCCTTTAAAAGGTATCTCGTTGAAAAAAGGAATGATTTTTAAGTCATTTTTTTTTTCATATAAAGTACCTAACCTTTTTACCGTCATCTCCTGGCCTATACAGCTTATCACAAGAACCGCGACGTTGGAAATGATAAAGCTTTTGAACTACGTGCTTCAAATGATAAATTGTAATTTGCGAAGGAATAATCAGTATCTCCCTTATCTTCTTTGCTTGAGGGCTGTATTTCATGTTCATTGACAATATTCTGACATATTATATAGGTGAAGCCGTAGCGTTTGGCGCTCCGTTCTCTTTGACTACCCCGCAAGGGATAAAGCGTGAAGCTAAGTTAAGTTAAGTTAAGTTATATAGGTGAAGCCATCGTGACCCAGTGGCAAAAATTTCCACTATAATTGTTGTCCCAAAAATATTTAAATTTCTCATTATGGTAACGAAGCAAAGCGCGGCGTTGAGTTCCGCCACTCAAAACGTAATAAACGTAGTAAACGTATGCCTCCAGAATTCGGCGAAAAATAGGGAACGGAAGTGTCTTAATGGAAACTGATGAGTGTTGTAACACTAGGTTCCCTCTGTCTGCCCTGTTATGTGCGGAATACAGCGCGAATCTTTAATATATGTAGATGAATAGGTAAAGCATGTGCCAAGAATACGTTAAGTGCGGAATATATAAAATAATATAGAAAGCTTACTAATTTTCTTATACGTTTCTCACCAAAATTTAACATAAAAAGAAAGCAAAATCAAAATAAGAGTGATAAATTAACATTTTATTCTGGAAGAGCTTCTCTTTAGCATAAAATTTATAAACTATTTATAGGTACATCGACAATACACTCACGATAAAGCTTAAAAGCTGTATTAAGCTCATTCTTGTTGACATTTTACGCCCACCGCCACTCCCTACACTTCAATGCTTGACATTGAACTTTGATAAATGCTTTAAACAATTATATCAATTTTAGTATAGTTATTCAATTATTAATTATAGTCTTTTTATATTACACACACATTTATACAGTTATAATGACACACACAACAGGCAAATAAACATCAAAAATCCGTGACTACTGACTACAGCAAAGTGTTCGAAACGTTTACTACTACGTGTCGGGTTTCCAAAAATGTTTAATACCAAAATATACGCGATTAATCCGGTTAAAATAGTTTAATTTAAAACGTATAATAATAGTGGAAATCAAAGAACTTATTAAATATCAATTAATAAATTAAATATCAATAAATTTCATGTTCTTTTGTTATTACCAAAGAACAAGCTTAAGCAAATAAGCTTGTTAGCTTAGGTATATGATTTTCGACGTATCGTTTTTTTTCACCTTTGAGCGTCACACTGTATTCCGCATACAGAAGGATAAGCCTGGGAACCTAGTGCTAAAACATCCGTTCCTATTAAGACACTTTCGTTCCCCACTTGCCGCCGAACTGTCGAGACGTTGCGTGTTGAGTGACGGAACTATACCCCCTGCATTGTCTTGTTACCAGAGCGAAGAAATGAAAATATTAAATATTTGATTCCCTTGAGTAGAAATCGAACCCATAATTCGAAGTCATACAGAAGCCAAGAATAAATTTTTTGTCTCTACTCTACTAGATGTGTCTGAATATCATAGAAAATGTTTAAAACGCTTCATTTATTCCAGCAATGGTTGAATTATTCAAAATCTATGTTTACATAGTCGTAGTGAGCTTAGGACTGGATTTCTCTTTTGTTTATAACACTCTTTGTTCTTTGAAATCCAGAAATTGAAGTATGAAAACCTTTCTTTTGATTTATAATGAATGTAATCATGACTAGGACATTGTTATGTTCATAAATATATTATATATTTGTTTTTGAGCTTGACGGTGTATCGTGGGATATAGCAGGGCAGGCAGAAGGAACCTAGTGTTTAGATACTACGTTCCTCACATACTGTCCACTTTTTGAGACATTGTGTTGAGTGATTGAGCTCCACACCGCGCTTTGTCATGTTATCGGAGCAATTAAAATAAATAACTTAATCAAATAGGAATCGAACCTACAACCGTCTCTTTTACAGTGGGACTTTTCTTTTTTCTTCGTTTCTTATTTTCCATTGCACAAACCACCAGTTTGTATTTTGAGTATAGCCAGATAAAATAATGAGCAGGATGCGAAAAAATATGTTTTTTCAAATTCTGGTGTTCTCAATAATGTGATAAAATTTTACGGTGACAAAACTATTTTTTGTTCAAAGATTTTTCTTTTCAAGCAATAATAGATATATTTTTTTGTACAAATTTATACTAAAATAACTAAACTAACTAATATATGTATAACACTAAAAAGTTTGTTTGGTTAATCGCTTTAGTCTCAGAAACTAATTGTTTAAATTGAAAAAAAAAAATTGTATTGGACATTCAATTTACTGAGGAAGCACTCACTTTACCTGCACCGATTTCGGGCACCAGAAATGTGTCATATATCATATAAGACTATTAATTTTTTTGATTATATAGACAAAGCCACGGTTAAATTATATCCTAATAATAATTAACGCGGTATACAACCATAAACATATACAACCATATAATGTACAAGCTCTTGCGTAAATCATACCAAATATTCGCGATTTTTCCACATATTATGTCTCTTATCTTCTATTATGCTATTATATGATATTCCCACGTATCACATAAGCGATATACTCATTTTTTGTATGATACATACAACATTGTGCCTTTTCTTGGGACTTCCGACTGCAAACATGTACGTCGATTTGAGGAAACTTGTATAGTTAGTTATACATATATAGGAATAGTGCGAAATTTTCCTTGTTGATGTCACTTACTTAAGTGGTGTATATAAAGGTTGACAACGGTGTGGCATAATTGTGGCGAGATGGTCATGGGTTCAATTTCAAATGGAGGTTTTTTTTTCGATTTCACAATTTATCCAGCATATCTACGAAGATAGTAAGAACTTAGTGTGAAGACACGCACAGCGCTTTTTAAGGTTCCTTACTATTCCGTTTTACAGTTTCGTCCTATTCTGGACGTATTGTGTGTTGAGAGGCGGAACTTAACGCCGCACTTGGCCTCGTTACCAGAGCGATGGCATAAAATCATTAAATATTTCATTTCCTCAAGTGGGAATTGAACCCACAACTTGTCGTATTTCCGTATGAAATGCAACTGCGAGATCGATTAATACTCGGGGGATTTTCATTTCCTCGTTCGGGTGAAAGTTTGGCTTTGAGTTCCACCATTTATCCAATATCTCGAAAATTGAGCAGTGGAGCATGGGCTCTCTTAACATTAGGTTCCCTCTGCCTATCCCGCTATTTGCAGGATAAAGCGTGAAAATAATGAAAAAAAAGGTCTAACCTATGAATTAAATCTAACCTCTATTCTTATTATTGAACTAAAAGAAAGTTTTGGGTAACCCACTTTGAGTTTGGGATAAACACACAATAGTGAAAGTTAAATGTGTTTTAAATATGTATCGTTTATTCGAAAAAAGATTTCTGAGAGAAAACTCATTTAACATTAAAGAGGCTAGTTAATTTTTTGTTTGAACGAAAAAGTATATAATAATTTGATAATGTATTTTGTTATAGATCTTACAATTTTACTATAGTAGAAGTAGAAGTATTAAAATCAATTCGAAGTAATTTAGTGTTCTTAAAAGACTAACGAGGTCTTAGGCTGTCATAGTGCAGTGGCACCGCGTCTGACTGCAAACGCGACGGTCTTGGGTTTGTCCCACTCGGGAGAATGAATATTTTTATTTTCTCGCTCTAGTAATAAGGCAGAGCCAAGATCTCAGCCACTCAAGACGCGATGCCTCAACAATTCGGCGGAAGGTGGATGGGAACGAAACTGTCTTTATGGAGACGGAGTGTCTTAACAGTAGGTTCCCAGGTTCCCTCTGTTTATCCTGCTATATACAGGATGCAAGCAAAAAAAAAGCGGAGAATTGATAGTCTTGACAGCTATGCTATTCTTCTTGGTATAGACTACCTATCCTGTTATCGCTTTTGTCCGCTTCAAAAAATGCCGATTATTTTCATTTAATATAAATATAGACCACTGAATAGCTTCAGAGTCAATTTCCGAATATTTTTTTACCGCGAAAATACCTTGAATTGTATGGGCAAAGAATTTAATATCATCTTTTATTTACAAGTTGACAATGTTGTACATTCTTAGATGGAAAGAGAGACTTAATATGACCTACATTATATTGAGTCCATCGTAGTGCAGCGGCACGATGTCTGACTGTAAGTAAACGCGATGGTTATGGGCTCGATTTTTCACTTGGAGAAAACAAATAAATTCATTGCCTCGCTCTGGACAAGACAAAGCGCCGCGTTCCTTCTGCCTACCTATACCTTTTTTGTGTTCTTACTGTGTAAAGCTTGAAAAAACGGTCAGGTGCGAGTCAAACTCGTCCACCGACGGTCTCGTACAAATTTTAGGACCACAAAACGATGGGAAGTAGGAAATTAGTAGTTATTTATAAGTAGGGAAGTAAATACTACTCATATATCCCTAAAAATAAAAATGCAGTTGGAAAGTAAGCATGTTTATGAGCTAAAATTACAAATTAAATATGTAAATTTGTAAAACCATTTCTACTTTTACGAGAAGAAATATTCACAAAACTTTTTTGAAGGCAAAACATAATTGTGTCATTGCTTCGTTAGACCAGCGGTGTGTACAAAAAGAATATGGTAACAAAAGTTGAAAAATGATGTAGAACTCTTCTTTTGTCTTTATATTTTGTGAGATCTATAAAGAAATTATAGTTTTATAATCAGCTTCACGCTGTGAAGTTGATTGTGTGTCATAGTTTTATAATAATTATATTAAAAATTTAAATTTAAATTGTATTTATTTAATTGTATATACGTTGAAAGAATTGAACTTAAAATTGTGTTGCGTTCTTCATAAAATCTTATATATTCAATTAAATATCATTTTCTCATAAGAACTCTTAAAATTATATATCTATATTGTATGTAGATCTACAATCTATGTAGAAATAATAATTTATATTTAATTTAAAGAATCACCTCTTACACAGGGGAATAAAGAGAACCTTGAGACTAGTCACTCCGTACTTCAATTAATTACCTATATATCATATTTTTATGACTGAGCGGCATTTAGTTTTGCCACTCAAACACGCATTCCCTCGAAAATTTGGCCGAAGGAAGGAAACGTAAGTATGTATTAAGAAATTAAGAAACGGAGTGTTTTAACACTATTTTCTCAAGTTCTCTTGGCATTAAGACTCCAGTGTCAAATCAAGTTCAAGATATTATCTACGTGTTGATCAGAAAAATTCAATGTCTAATCGAATAAAAATATTTTTAAAATATTTTTATTAAATTACTTTTATGACACTCCTTTTCTTGTTGAATGTGGTTCGAATTAAAAACCACCAAACACAATCCCAATATACCACTCAGTAAAATAACGTTATATATTTATTTATATTCATTTTATATTATTAGGACTTGTACATAAACTTTACAATTTCATATAAAACGAATTTAACAATTTCATATAAAGAAAAATATAAAGTACAGCTCGGAATAAAAGCAAATTACTGATATATGTAGTTTTATTTCGAAATACACTGTTTCATTCTTAACGTCTGTGGGGTGGAGGCCCGTTTACATTGTGACGTATAGGAAAGTTAGTATGAAACCTAATATAAATGTGAATAGTTTGTTATTTTATAAACTCATATACGAAAGAACCTAAATTTTTGTATTAATAATATGTATTTACATATGACTGTACATAATTCATAGACTCGATCGCAGTATTATCAGTAATTACCAATTTCTTCCGGACTATCTTATAGTTAGTAAATTTATGTAGTAGACAATAAAGAGTTTTATGTTACACTTTATTAAAGCAAGATGAATTAATACAACAACAATTTCTCAGCAACTATGTTCTAAACGTAAAGTGCTTTGCGTAAATTAACGATTTTTATAAAAAAATATAATAAAAAAATCAGCTTCACGCTGTATCCCGCACACAGCAGGGTAGGCAGAGGGAACCTAGTGTTAAAACACTACTTTCCGCCGAACTCTGGAGGTATTGTGTGTTGAGTGGCGGAATTCAACGCCGTACTTTGCCTCGACAAAAAATATAACATATACATTGTTTTAATTACCATTAATTAACTTTTTTTTTAATACACTCTTAAAACTTACAGAAGAATATTTTTTTTATTTCAATATATCTACCTGTGTAATTCATTAATTATTGTAATATATATATACTTCATAAGTTAGATGAAACAAAAAGACGAAAGCGATAATGTATCAAACTATTAGTACTTTAACGGCATATCTAACAATTATAGAGACGACACTCTTAGCATAAACATTGGTATATGTATACACGTTTTTTTTAATCATCTTTTCGCTGTATTCCGCACAAAGCAGTGTAGGCATAGGGAACCTAGTGTTAAGACATTCCGTTCCCTACTTTCTGCCGAATTCTGGAGCCATTGCGTGTTGAGTGGCAGAACTCAACGCCGCGTTTTGCCTCGACACCAGAGCGAAGAAATGGAAATATAAATTAAGTTAATATTTCATCTCCTCGAGTGGGGATCGAACCCACAAATAGTCGATTTACAGTCACACTTTTTGCCCCTGCGCCACGACTGGCCTCAAACAAATATACAACTAATTACCTAGCAGTACATAACAATATAATATAAGTATTTTTTTTGACATCATAATAAGAAATTGTCGCGTCGAAATATTGTGAACGGGTTACATATTTTGCGGACCAGCAAGTATGGGAGCTTAGAAATCTAGTTATTCATCATATTATTTCTCCTTGGCTTTTATTTTTGACACACGTTCCTTCTCTTAGCTTTTTACATTTATACGAATAGCGTAGATTTATATTCGCTTCTTATTTTGTAAGATATGTTATTATATACGATAATCAAATTAGATCTCATATACAATTTATGATGCCAAAGAGGTCTACCTGTTTGATTAAGATTAAGTAGACCAGCCGGCGACTATAAACGCGACGGAATGTGGGTTCGATTTCAACTCGAGAATATAAAATATTTTATATTTTCATTTCTTCGCTCTGGTAATGAGGCACTCAACACGCAATGCCTCCAGAATTCAGCGGAAATTGGGATTGTAAATGGGTTCGAAATATAAATACTAGGTTCACAGGTTCCCTCTGCCTACCCTGGTATGTGCGGGCTACAAGTGCTACAAGTGCTAAATAATTAAATATATTAGATGCTATTAATTATGTGAGACTTAACTCGAATTATTTACTAGTAACCTTTTGAAGAGTTAATATCCTGAACATCCCTCAGCTCCATCATCAGACCAACTTTATTGTTGTATTATCACCTAAACTGCGTAGAACTACTAAGTTTTATGATGATGAAGATTTCATCATTATAAGTGAATCAAACCGATCCGTTTCTTAAATCCTATTACGAGACCTCGTATAGTATATCTTGAGAATGTTAATAGTTTGAGATAACCAACAAGCTCAGCTCTCTAACATAATTAAATCGCTTCATTTAGGGAATATGAATTTCAGAATATGGAGTAAAGCTTCGTACATATTGTACATAATAATATATATGCAATAATTCAATTCTAATGAGAGACTGGCGTTGCTCCAAAAGCGTAGGCACTTGCATTTAATTTTACTTCTAATAGAAAGATGTTATAATTCTTTGTAGAGGCCGTCATGGCTCAGGGCCACAAGCGTGCTACTAAGCGCGATGGTTGTGAATTTGATTCCCATTATTATCTATCCAGAATTCAGCGGAAAGTGGAGAACGCAAATGTCTTAATGAGAACAGAGTGTCTTAACACTAGATTCCCTGGTTCCCTAAAAAATAAAAAAAAATATGGTAATCATCTCGTTGTTTAGTTTGATCCATCAGTTTTGGGTCACCTGATAGATAGCATACATATTTGATCAAAAAAGTTTAATTTAAAACTATTTTTAAAAATCATTTACGATTTATCCGAATGTCCATTAAAAAGCTATTCCACGCTGTCTGTTGCCAAGTTTCAGTAGCGAATATTAATTTAAGCTGTACAGGTATTTATAAATGACACCCGGTGGTGCAGTTGATATAAATCATGTCTTTCACATTAATTTATATATTTTTAAAATTTTTAAAGTGTTATTTTACATTGAGAAAAGAAAAAATCGACGACGAAGGGGCACAAGCGTCTGAATGTAAGTGCGACTGGTTATGGAATCAATTCCCATTTGAGGAAATGAAATATTTAATATTCTCATTTCGAAGTGTTGTAATGGAGAACAGAGTTTTTTAACACTAGGTTCCTGCATTCCGTCTGCCTATCTTGCTACGTGCAGGATACAGTGTGAAGCAAAGAAAGAGCTTAAGCCTACTCCTCAATCTTCGATCTCTATTCTCACTATATCTATGGTTTTCTTTACTGAGATCGATGTATAAATTCTGACAAGCATTGGGTGACGGAACTCAATTGCCTACTCTCCTATAAATGTATATTTTTAACATCCTATATATGTATAAATTTAATAAAAAACAACAAGTTTATCAATTTATAAACAATCACCGTTCAATTGAACCGAGTTCACTATTGCAGAGCATTTTTTACTGTTTTCTAAACCTGCAAGCGAAGCCATAAGTTTCTATATTGTCGATGGTCACAGAGATTATAACGCACAATTGCACTTTTGAGCGACTGAACTTTTATTTAATGTGTTCTTTGCATTATACATATATGAAGTCAAATAGACAAACACAGCGTTGAGTTACGCCACTAAACAAGCTATGTAAGCAATTTCAATTCATTCAGTATTTAAAATTGAGAAATTTGTACCGCCTGTGTTTTTTTATCTAAACATAATATTTTAAAATTTACCCTTATTTAATCTTTTCGAATTTAATGAACATTGGATTAATTATAATCTTCAAAGAGACTTGTGTTATTTAATAAGCCTTATTATCTTTAGGTATTAAACGAATATGTATATATATCTGTCTGTCAGCGCTACCTTGTGTCCCGCATACAGCAGGGTTGGCAGACTGAACCTAGTGTTGAGATACTCTGTTCTCCATATTTCCCCGGATTCTCGAGACGTTACGTGTTAAGTGGCGGAAGTCAACGCCGCACTTTGCCTTTATACCTCGAGTGGGGATCGAATCCACAACCAGTCACGTTTGTTGCCTGCCTGTTGCTACCAATTAATGACCAAATTACCAATAAATAAACACATAAATTAAAGTGAAAACAACTTCAGACTCCCAATTAATAATGTTGTGATCACTATTCATAATAATCCATCATTGTGCTGTACAACACAAAGGGGAACCATCGCCAGATGATTTACTACAATTAATATCCGTATCTGAAAACATGGACGAGTAAACCGGATATAACCGGATAGAACCGGATATAACTGGATGAGACCGGATAAAACCGGATAAGTTTCACTGAGAAAAGCTTCACTGAGAAAAGCTTCTGCAATTAGAGCACCTTATACCAACTGCATAAAGGTTACAATTGAAAATAACATTAAAAGTAGCATCCATAGTTTTTATGTTCAAAGCAATAGAGTCGAATTTCCTTTATATATTCTTATATTTCAGGGGGTCATTTCAACAATGGATTAATCCACGTTCAAACAGTTTCTACGGTAGTAAATATAAAGCCTATTTTACTGCGTAATTATTTACAGAGTGTACAGAGTTATAAATGGATACAATACAGGTGATTTAGGGTTGTCAATGTTAATTTTATAGCAATATAGCAGGCCCTTAATCATACAATTTATTTTAATAGTATTTTCATATCCTACATATCTTATCGTGTCTGTCATGAAAAATCTGCCTTATTTTAATGTTGATAACAGCACTTTTATACAAGTAATATTTAAATAATTCAATAAAGTATTCATTAATTTAAATAATTGGAAATTATAAACTTGTAGCTTTACGCTACGTTCCGCGCTTAGCAGGATAAGCATAGGGAACCCGGGAACCTAGTGCTAAAAATACCGTTCTCATTAAGACATTTTCGTTTTCGACTTTCCGCCGAATTCTGGAGGTATTGCGTGTTGAGTTGCGGAACTTAACGCCATCGCAAAAATGAAAATATTAAATATTTAATTTCCTCGAGTGAGAATTGAACCCACATCCTATTGTGTTTACAGTAGCACCCATTTGTACTCCTGCGTCACGACTTATATATACCAGAATAACAAAGACTACAGTTTGTATAAAATGATCAATTAGGCTATAATATAACAATAACTTTAAACAGGCGAAGTCACGTATGGGTTGAAGCGCTAGTATAGAATAAAGAAAAATATATTAAAAATATATCTACATTATGAGGCCGGTCGTGGCGCAGCGGCAGGAGGTGTGACTGCAAAACCGACTGGTTGTGGGTTCGATCCCCACTCGAGGAGATGAAATATTTACTTAAATTTATATTTCCATTTCTTCGCTCTGGTGTCGAGGTTAAACGCGGCGTTGAGTTCTGCCACTCAACACGCAATGCTTCCAGAATTCGGCAGAAAGTGGGGAACGGAGTGTCTTAACACTAGGTTCCCTCTGCCTACCCTGCTGTGTGCGGGATACAGCGTGAAGCTAATTTAATTTAATTTTATTTTATCTACATTATTTAAAATCAATCATGTTTTTCCTAGAAGTGGCAACCATATAAAAGGTTTATCTGAAGTAATCGATTTTCACTAACAGATATTCGGACTTCGTATTTACCGCTTTATTAAACTACTTCGGTTGCTATGTTCACAGAACTTAATATTTAAGCCACTTTAATTTAGTTTTTAGTAAAGTGCTTCTAAAATTTTATACAGGAAACTAGAGGTCGCGCGCGGCTTCGCCCGCTTATTAGGAGTGAATTAAAAAAAACCATGTTCAATAAAATATTTTTAACAGTCTGAATTTATTTTTTTATAAAAATCGGTGGCAATTTAAAGATTTTTCCATATAAACTTTCAACCCCTTATATGAACCCTTATGGGGTGAATTCTTAAAAACCATGAAACACGTGTCCAATGAAATATTTTTAAGAGTCTGAATTTCAAATTTTATAAAAATCGGTGCAGATTATTTTTTTTTTCCATACAAACTTTCAACCCCTATTTCATCCCTTTAGGGTTAAAATTTTTCAAATTTCCTTCTTAGTGGATGTCCAGAATATGAAAATAAACATCTGTCCAAGTTTCACGTTTCTACCATCAGCGGTTACGGCTCTGCGTGCGTCTTACCTCAGTCAGTCAGCACAAGTCCTTTTATA
Source organism: Heliconius himera (assembly GCA_021202915.1). Lineage (NCBI taxonomy): Eukaryota > Metazoa > Arthropoda > Insecta > Lepidoptera > Nymphalidae > Heliconius > Heliconius himera. The sequence continues at coordinate 44,094 of JAJHJA010000443.1, forward strand.
TATATAGATAAGGATTTTGTATAGTATTTTTTCGTATTAGGGGAATTTTTAAATACTGATATGGTATTATTGGAATATTTGTTTTGTAGAATTAAATTTATAACCTTGTTAACCAAAAACTGACGTTGAGATCCGCTTATCAATATGCAAAAAAACTGGGCGGCGCTTGGGGAACGGAGTGTCTTAACACTATCCTTTGTTCCCTCTGCCTACACTACTATATGGGATACAACCTGAAGCGTTACATAACAAACAAAATTTAAAAAATCCACGAGAACAGCAAAAATGAAACAAAATACAGCACCAATTTCCAGAATTCCAGGCCACTTTCATACTAAATTGCACAGATTGCCAATAAAATCGACTCAAATCGATAATGTCGCACAAAAATCCGTGAGTTCCCGCTCAGTGACCCGTTTAACTTGCATCGCTTTAGCTTTGGCGTGACTCCAAGGCTGTATGAAATAAATCTTTGCTCTGGATCACCGACACCGGTGATAGATGCTCTATGGCGGATAGCCGGACCCGCTTTAGGTAAATGAAGGCTTATACGACGTAAATTGGGTGTATATGAGTTAGTCCGTATTAACGACCGTGGTGGTGTGGTAAATTGCTGGTTGCTTTAGTAGTAGGTTCAAAATTTGACCAATTAGGGTCGTTAGGATTACTTGGGTAGTTTAGAAATAATAGCGTAATGGGGATAAAAAAGGATATATTTATATAGTCGTCCTATATCAGGGCACGGTTGTAACATTGACATATTTATTGTTATTATATCTTCAAATATCTTTCTTATTTTACGGCCGTTTAGAAACGGAATAACTTAAGGTATTCGTCCTTATCAGACCCAAGAACATTTCTATTTATCTAAATACATCTCTAATATAAACTTTACTCTAAGAGGATTTAGCATTCAGAACCATCATAGTCCCATTAGGACTAGCCTGAAACTAGCAGTGGCAGCTTTTCCACTTGGTCACTAATAACTACATTATACTGCCAACTATCTCTATTTTACGCCAGTAAAATAGAGATAGTTTCACCAGGAGCAGAAGTGTGTGACTGTAATCGTGACAGGTTGTGGGTTCGATACCCATTCGAGGAAATTAAATATTTAATAATTTCATTTCTACGCTTGTGTTAAAGCAAAGTAGCTTCGACCCGTTGATCGATTTAAAACAAATTTAGGTTTGTATATGGCATGCGTCATAAACAACGAGAACAGTGGGTTACATCGGAAGGATTGATATAATATGATATAGCTTATATCCTTAGCTCTCTTCGACAAATGGACTATTCAACACAAAAAGATTTTTTTTCCATTTGAATCAATAACTAACCTTTCAACTCTATAATATTAGTATATCAGCTTCACGCTGTATCCCGCACACAGCAGGGTAGGCAGAGGAAACCTAGTGTTAAGACACTACGTTCCCCACTTTCTGCCGATTTCTGGAGGCATTGCGTGTTGAGTGGCAGAACTCAACGCCGCGCTTAACCACCTACACCAGAGCGAAGAAATGGAAATATAAATTTAAGTAAATATTTCATCTCCTCGAGTGAGGATCGAACCCACAACCAGTCGGTTTTACAGTCACACCTCGTGCCGCTGCGCCACCACTGGCAATATTAGTATAGATCTAGATAATTGCAACAAACGAGATTGAACCGACATCAACAATTAACTACAACTGGCTGCTACACTAACCATTACTCAATATACCTTTTAACCAGCAAATTTGTACTGGCGTTTTAAATATCCGGCCAATTTAAAGCGGGCGAAGTTTTAATTTGGAGCAATTTTATTGAGCACCGAGCCGGTTACGAATGGGCTATCCAATAAATCGTATTAACTTTTTACCCTTCTATTAGGGTGGATATACATTAGGAGATGCGATAAAATGACAAATTTCTGGAAAAAAGCAATATTTTAAAGGGATTTTTTAAAAGTTAGGTTCACATTTGGTTATTAAATCGTATATACGTACTCGATCGAGTATATGAACCTTGTATATGATCAGATTAGTCGAAACTAAGCAAATGAACAGAACTGGAAAAGATACAAGTGCGGCGTCCAGCTCCGCCATTTAACACACAATTTGTCGAATATTCGTCAGTACATGTGGAATGGAGTGTCTTAACAATAGGTTCCTTCTGCCATATGCGCGGCAGTGATAGTAAGCTCAACAGTCGATAAAAGGAGGGTATACCGCAGATAGTAGGGTAAGCAGAGGGAGCCTAGTGTCATTAGAAGATATCGCGTTCTTATTAAGACATATCCGTCGCTAGCATTCCGCTGAATTCTAAGGCATTGCGTATTGAGTGGCGGAACTCAACGCTACGCTTTGCCTCGTGACCAGAGCGACAAAAAGCAAAAAAAAAATTTGACCGATTTAAATCTGAAGTCACAACCAACGCGTCTACAGCCACACTCTTGTGCCACCATATCACAACGACCTAGAATGGCTTATTTAAAAATATAAAATTCATTTTGGTCATTAATGAATAAAAAAACATTAAAATTGTCTTTGTAATTTTAAATATAATTAAAAAATAGAATTTGAATTAGTGCCTCTTGGAATCCATCCAAGCTTTCAATTAAGGTTAGGTCGTGTTATTTTGTTAAAATTCCTTTGTGTATTTTTTCTTACACTGTTAAAATACTTTAATTTTAATAAAATTTGATATATGTTCTGATTACACATCGTCCACGTGTGCTTCAGTGTCACAAACACTTTGGCATAGCGCGGAGAACGGAGTGTCTTAACACTAGCTAGCATATCCTATCGTAATAACATATCTTAACGTTTACTCGCTAAAACGGAAAATTAAATGAAAGACTTTTTTTTCAGTTTGATGTTTAGTTTGGTCAGAATAATAGTTGTGGTTTATAATTTCACTAACGCGTAGGCGTAGACCTAAGTGCTTTTCATAGATAATAAGTATTTAAATTCATAATATAAAAGATTGGTTTATCGGTTTTGAAGAAAGATTTTTTTTAATATTTTTATTTCTTCGACACGCAATGCCTTAAGAATTTGGAGGGAAGTAGGGAGAGGAATGTTTTAATATTAGATCCCCAGGTTCCCTCTGCTTAACCTGCTATGTGCGTAAAAGATTTGTAGAAGATAAGCGAAAAAACTCACGAATACGAATACGCAGACGGATCTGTCTTCTCCTTCGGATGACACATCACTAATTAAAATACTTTGATAGCTACAATGTAACCCTCTCAGTATCTGTGGTCAGAGTGCCATGGACACTCAGAATGTGTCATGTCGCTACTCTTAGTTATTTATATATCTAAATAAAATATATAAATGTTAATTCGAGTATTGAACCTGCAACAATCACAATTTACTACTGAGCGCTACACTGCGCTACACAATCGTCATATTTCATATTAATTTAACATGAAATGAAACAAAGCGTAGCCGTAAAAACAGTGGCTTTTGTTCAAATAAAAATTTTGGGTTTTTCAATATTTTAGAGTTACCCGTAGATGTAGATGGGTTTGGACCGGATCCAAATACATCAATCACACAGTGATTTTTGTACGTTGTTGTATACAAATATATTTTGTTATATTATGCATTTTTTATATAGCATTTACGAATGGTACGTATATCTTTAACTATATATTTTTTCAATATATGTATATATTTGTCACCTTATTCCTCCTAAGCGGCTGGACCGATTTAAAATAAATTTTGTGTGTATATTTCAGTAGGTTTGAAAGTAAACGCGATAGTCGTAGAATCGATTTCTATTCAGAAGAACGAATTATTTTCATATTTTCTTTTCGCGTATTGAAAATTTGGCGAAAAGTGGGGAAAGGAGTGTATTAACGATTCCTCTGCCTACCCCGTCATACGGGAAAAATTATCAAACTGCTTACTATTTAATAGGTTCCCGAATGGTTCGAAAATACAATTGAACCTTGTAATATCAATTTATATTAACTAAATTATAAGAAATCATGTAAGTATATAATTTTATGATTTTAATGTATACCTTTTACCAGTAGCAGTTAATAAAAAAAACTATTTTTTAATTGTGGACTATGAGATATAAAATTAAAAAGCCTTTTAGTGTACCTTAAAACTCGATAAGTTCCTAACCTATTTACACTTCAAATTTTTACTTTTTAAATCAAGTAGCGATGAGCCGAGTATCCACACACTAGATCCTCTCTGCCTTCTCTCCTATGACATGAAATGTGGGATATAGCAAAAAAAAAAATTAAAAAGACACTCCACAAAACGTGCAACATTATTAAATAAAAAAAATATTTAAATAACTAAAACAGAATGACTTATTACAAAAGAAATTATGCAAAAAAATCACTTCCTCGACAATTGGAAGTATAAATCCTTTAATATTGTACCATGACAGCCATATTGTGTGTTTAGACGCACTTGTATATGTACATATATATTGTATGTATATATAAAACGTTACTTTTCAGTTTGTTCGTAGCCCCAATTTGTTAGGGCGACGGCGCTATTGTTTTCGCCTTGTCACCGTTTCACTCGCAAAACATTCTAAATGAGTTTTGGTATATATAAGTACGAATTCGTATATCTATACCTATAAAACAAAAATATATTAAAAGAATTTTTAATTATCTAAGTAGCAAATTGGTGGTGTTATGTTACGAATTGGATGTCGAAATCGGATTTAGCGAAGAGATCGGAGTGTCTATCTAAACATTTGATTTTATCTACACGAATAGAATATTATTAATATTAAAAAAGAAAAATATAAATATTTCAGGCGGTTCATACAATGACATAATTTTTTTGTCGTTTTTATAAGTAACTATTGGGAACACGTGCGTATTTACGGCTCGTACTTGGCCGATTTTTTTACTCCATCATAGGAAAAAATAAGAGTTAAAATTTATGTCTCTTCTCCAAGACAGTTTTTTAGTTGCTTGTGGCTCTATATTGTTTATTTAACAATTTAAAACTACGTTCAATTCTTATATATCATTCTGTTTAAAATATCACTCTTTCCGTGACAAGTAAAGAACAGTGTACAAATGGGATGAAGTGAGAGTGCCAGAAGCCAAGATTGGCGTGCCATCTGACACCTCTGTCCTGCAGTAGACGAGGATAGACTTATGGTGATGGATGAATTAAAAAAATATAAAACTATTTAAATAAAATATATTTAGAAATGTCAGAGTTGAGGACCGTAGTGGCGCAGGGGTCTGACTGTAAACGTAAATGGTGGTGGATTCCATCCCAATTCGATGAAATGAAATATTTATTTAAATTTATATTTTCATTTCTTCGCTCTGGCGTCGAGGCAAAGCGCGGCGTTGTGTTCCGCCACTCAACACGTAACAGTATTTTTTTTTTGTACCTATGTGTTTTAATCTGACGAGACAAAATGTGATTTTTGGTAGAAATCAAATCAAATGAGCTTCACGCTGTATCTCGCACACAGCAGGGTAGGCAGAGGGAACCCTGTGTGTTAATTTGTTCCCCACTTTGACGGAACCGTGGCGGAACTCAACTTGACACCAGAGCGAAGAAATGGAAATATAAATTCAAATAAACACATCATTTCCTCGAGTGGGAATCGAACTCACAAATAGTCGCGTTTACAGTTATACTTTGTGCGCCTGTGCCACGACTGGCCTCACGTGGGTCACATTTGCCAATTTGCAAGGTCTTTAAAATGGACGGTGAGCAAAAAATTGGATGTCTTTTCAGGAGACTTTTTTACAAGATTTACCTGACGCTTCAGCCGCATGATAAAATTTTGATAATAAAAATTAAAATTACATTGAAGAATTGTGTTATAATCACACATGGTCTAAGTGTTGATTATGTTGTGTATAATTATATTGAAGCGTCAAAGATAACGCTGACCGCTGAAGTACCATACTTAAAAGGACTACTTATTAATATTCAATATAAAAAATATTTTTCCAATTTAATTTGAATTTGTCTATTGTTACATAACCTTGTATGTCATTTATCACCTATATCGATATCATAAAACTGAGTATTTTGTAATTTGATTGAGGAATCAAATCAGGAATTACTGGTTTAAATTGAGTGAAAATCCATATGTGGATAGTCCACATGTCTTTTTAGCAATAAGACCGCCATTGCACGCTCTGGAATTATTTTAAGATTGTTCTCTATTTTTATCTGTAACAGCTTTGTATGCAATAAAGTTTTTCTATCTATCTATCTTTTGAGGAAGGCTGTGGTTATATTTTATTCCGTAATTTTGTTTTATTTCATCAGCTGTAGTGAGCTCATTATATTAATGATCACAACACATGAACACAACTTTACTACTTTAAGCATATATTAAATTAGGCCAAAAAACAGCGTCAGTTTTTCTACCCATAACTCTGCGATAGTTGAGATATGGGAGAGCGGAGAATAATCACTGGGATCATATCCTAAATCATCACCCGCTGTTCAGTCGAGTCAGTTAAGACCCTTCTGATGGCAACTTATTCAATGATCTATAGATCATTTACGCTAAATGATCGAGCCAAACCATAGCGCGATTCAGGATGCAAGTGGCGCCATCTAGTTTTGTGTAAGGAAACTTTGTTTTAAAAAAAATGATTCACATCGACGATGTACTTTATAGTATTTTTTATCTTTCTTTAGTAATCTAATAAAGTTTCGAAGTAATTGAGATAATTAAAAGCTTACTGAATTATTATACGTAGGTTTTTCAGTTCAAATTCATAGTTTTATGAGAAACTCGTATATATTGTTGGTTTCTGAAACTAATAGCTGTTTAATTTTCTTCGAGGCACAGTCTCGAAAAAAATATGTTTTTTTGCTTTAATAACAAAAGAAAAGTGCGGCGATGAGTACCGTAACTTAACACCCAATAATAACATAAAATTTGTTCACTATGTGCATGACGAGAATGTGCTCTGCCTTTAAAATTTGTTGAAAATATCGACTCAAAATTAGCAGAACTTGCTAGAGACATTCAAAGGTCTGTACAATTTTAATAGCCGTTCTAACCACAAAGTTATTATAGATGGAATATTTGAGTGATTTCAGAGTAAAATGGCAGTTGCTCTTCGGGCCATATAGATAGAATGAAATATAGAATAATAATGTTAGTATTTTAATTTTTTTCTTACACATTTGCAGGCTAGACAAAGTAATTCAATTTTATACTATAAAAAACCCGCCCATGTACATTTGCGTGATAATTGTGTGGCGTTTAGTTCCGCTATACAGTACGTAATGTCTTAAATTAAAAGTCTTGGACCTGGGTTCTTCCTGTCTACCCAGTTAAATTCGGGATAACGAGTAACGCTAAAAAAGAAACTAGAAGATTATCATACTTTTTTTAGAAAACGTATAAAAATTTGAACGCAGCGGGACTTGAACCCGCGCCTCCTGGAAATCGACCTGGTCGGTCGGTCGGACCTGGGCGCAGGTTCGAGTCCCGCTGCGTTCAAATTTTTATACGTTTTCTAAATAAGTATTTTTCTTTCCTAAGTGTGGAATAACACTTTAAAAATATTTAAAAAAAGAAGATATTCAAGCTCCAAAAGACACATTCGAAATAACTGAAAAATACCTAATATTTTGACTAGTTAGAATATTTCATCTATTAATTTACGAATCAAACTTTGCTTGTATATAACAGTATGGATCTAAAAAAACACTGTACATTTCAAAGTGATATTGCAGCTTTAATAAATAACAGTAAAATTGGAATGGTATAATCAATTTAGATTTTAATTAAAACCATATTTTTGAAGTAAACACTATTTGAACTATAAAAAAAATATTTTCCGAACGTGTCGTTGAGTTCCGCCACCTCCGCCGTAATTAAACAAGTAATGTATTAAATTCGGCAGAAAAACAAAGGACGGAGTATCTTAACACTAAATTCTTTCTATCCATAAATATACTTTTGAAAAATGAAGATAAATATCTTTATTTTTAAAAGTATTTAAATCATTTGTATATTAGTGGTTTATTTATCATTAGCTTTTTTGTTTTCTCCTCTTTTCACCGGTTCAAACTGAAAATTTAAATTTAAAATGCAAAATATGTTTTAATTCATCACCAATTATTCAATTGCGAGTTCAAAGGAGAATGAAACTTTTGGGCCGTCACGTAAAGAATTGAGATGTGATCTAAAAAATTACAATTTTTTTTTATTTTTAGAATAGCAAATAATAAATTAATTGACATTCTGGAAGTGGAGAAAAATGAAAAAAATAAGATTTAGATCCTTAATCGATTAAAATCAATCATATTTTAAATCGTAGATGTGACAGCTGATTGACAATCACATCTTGTCTAATGATTTTTTGCATTTTTGCTTCTGTTTGTCATCCCAAAATCAGGCCATTAAATAAAAAACATAAAAAAAAACATTTGCTTCTGTCATTACGTTCGTGTCATAACGCATCGACATTTTGAATGTTTTCCCGTTTGTTTGATATTTTCAACGACTACTGTTTTGTTTTTCTCGGATTTTGACTCTGCCTACTTTGTACGACCCTCGCTTCCTTACTGGACTCTGAAATCTTTTGGATCTTACGACCGCCACGCTATGGATATGAATCGCTGTGTGAATTGTGGGATAGCCAATGGACACTGCATTACCCTAGTCCGACGACCTTTAGACGATGAAAACCACCACAACCTGGTTACTTAGAGGTGTGATATAATCCCGACATATAAGCAGGAAAATATATTTCTGTTACATTTTAGTTGACAGCTTTCGTAGAGGAAGGGAAGCTATTGCTATGAAATACTGCAATTGTATTGTAGGAAGACGAATGGTAGGCTGCTGTGCTCATGTTATGAGTATTATATGGTACCTTAGTTGGGCTAGGTACCAAAATAATTTAGTTCCACCTGCACACTTCTTAGATGACATTTTAATAATAGATAATGGAAGAAGAATAAAATATTCATTAAAATGTGTTTTATTTATAAATAATAAACATTAATGCTTAAACAACTCAGTAATCACATATTTTATAGAAGTTGATATTCAAGAAATTGTGATGCGAACTTAACCTCACTTTTATCAAATCTCTAATAACTCAGCTCTCAGATTGCCAAAATTTATATAGATTTCAGGGAGGGAATGATGTACCTAAATCTATTAAATCATACCATTTTCATATCTTTACATTCTGGGCCCAAAAATGTATGGAATAGTTTCAGTCTCCTTTCAGCGTTTGAGGCTTTCTGTTTTCAGGTGTGCGTTAGCTGTCAGGCACTGAGAATCGGTAGAGTCATATATTATATCGATACAATCTTAAAACTAGTACGGAAGCCCCAGTGAGCGAGTCAGTGGTCATGCACGAAGGCAGAGAATTAGTGGTAAGACACTCACCTTCCGCCCTCAGCGGCGAAACTCAACACCGCACTTTATCTTATCAGAACGGTGAAATGAAAATAATTCATTCCACACATTCACAACTATCACATTTACAATCACACTCTGTTTCTGCCCTACCAAGATCTCATTTAACTAACATTTATCTAATAATCCAATCAAATCCAATATGCTATACATATAAAGTATGTATGTATATGTAACAAAATATTACATAAACATACATACAACCAATACAGACTAAAGACATGAAGACATCTCATGTAACGTTCCATATCCCATATGTACCGTATCGAATGGAACAAAATTCCAATATCGACGACTTATTTGATTGAACCGTACTGTAGTTACCTTTGTTACAAAGGTATTTTGTGTATTTATTTATAAGTATAGGAATATATGCTTTGAAGATTTTTTATTTTTTAGCTCCACAAAGGAGGTATTAGATTTGAGGCCAGTAGCTGTAAACGTGACAGGTTGATGGTTCGATTCCCACTCGAGGAAATTAAATATTTCATATTATCAATTCCTCGGTTTCTAAGCGCGGCGTAGATTTTCGGCACTCAACGCGCAATGCTCCCAGAAAGGGGGGAAATTTTCGACGGAAAGTAGGAAACAGAAGTTTCTTAAAGGAAAAGTAGTGACCTAACACTAATTTCCCAGCTATTTATCTATTCCTCAATTTCCGCCTAATTTTCAAGTTAAGTACATGTAATTACATGTTAAGTGAAATAAATCAGCGTTGCGCTTTATATTGTGCCAAGGTCTCAATTATTATTCTTTTTTGGCGTCACGCTGTACGTCCTGCACAGAGTAGAATAAGCAGAGGACATAGCGAATTCTGAAGACATTGCGTGTTAACTGGCGGAACTTAATGCCGCCTTTAGCCTCGTTAATAAGGCGAGAAAAATGAAAATATTAAATATATAATTTCCTTGAGGGAACAGAATCAAAATGTTTCAAATTTTATAGTTTTGGGGTGTGAACATTTAGTTTAAAATAGATACAGCAATAAGACAACATATCTGAGAGGCGTCACTTCAAGAATTTCAATATACATATGAACTAGTAACTGGTGATAGCGGCCGCTGGAAACAGCCTCTGACTTTTGATTTTGATTAGCAGCGTTAAGTTACACCACTCAATATGCAACGTCTTGAATTAGGCGAAAAATGGGCAACTAAATATTTGCAAGAACAACGTCAAACTGAAAAAGACCGACAGAATAACCAAACATGTATGTATGTACGAGAATATTACTCGAAAATACATTGAAAAAGTAATAGGTTTTTATAATGTATAATGAAATAGGTCATCCGTAAATCAACGCACGCCCTATAAAGTGGCTTTGTTATTTTACTTTCTTTTCTACTTTGATTACATATTTTTTCAGCTTCACGCTGTATCCCGCATATAGCAGGGTAGGCACTTACCACTACCTAGCCCTTATATCACTCCGTTGCCTACTTTACGAGAATTTCGAGACATTGCGTGTTAAGGGGCCGAAATCATCGTACTGTCTTGGTACTAGAAATGATGGAACAAATTAATAATTCATTCCCCCCGTGTGAGAATTGAACCACAGCCGTCATGTTTGCAGTTGTACTAATGAGCACGACTGCTTCACATTTATTAAAGGATCTGTATATATGTTTATAAATACCCTTCTATATTTAATTATACTATCAATCTAGAGATTGGATAGATATATGAATCAATCTAAGATTGACGTTGGAGATAGGTTATTAATATTGGGCGTTAGTCGGCAAGTCGCCGTGTCTTTCAGGATGATGGTCGTTGTGTCAACGCCTGTATGAAAAACTTATTTTACAATTATAATAAGACTAAGCGCGATGGCGGAACTCTACCGCCACTCAATACCCAATGTCATGCATTCTGGCACTGAATAACGGAGTGTCTTGACACTAGGTAGGGTACTTTCAATCCACCCTACCATGAGAGTTATAAAATGAGAAATTCCCTCCAAACAAGAATCGAACCCCCAACCACAACGTCGATTTCTTATATGTTCCTTCTATTACAAATAACATATGATAGCTATTAATATTTTAGTGTGCAAATTTGTAAGAGACCGTACCGAGGGATAGTACTAAGCTTTTACTTTATTACTAACTTTGTGAGGGTTAAGTGAGGTTGAAAAGGTATTTTCACAGAACATTGTGCTTAGAAGTAGTTTGTATGGAGGTCACCGGTTCTTCTTTATTATGACTTATTTAGCAAAACGTCTTACGCCCAAAGACACTACTTGTGTGTTAAATAAGCTGAATACGCTTCTTATTTATTTTGTATAATACTTATACACATAACAAAATGTAAGTGATCGCTGTCGCTAGATTTTGCATGTTGAAAACGAAACTCAACATCGTGTTTTATCTTTACCTGTACTTTTATTTGTCGCAGCAATTCATAAATAACAAAATATATAGATAAATAGACAAATATATTTTTGACATTTTGAAGACCTACGGTAGCTAGCGAATTGAAACAATTTAGCTCCAATCGAACCATAAAGTCCAAAGTAAAGTATTTGGCTAAGTACTTTGTTTGAGGCCAGTCGTGGCGCAGAGGCACAATGACGACTGTAAGTGCGACAGGTTGTAGGTTCCATTTATACTCGAGGAAATGAAATACTTAATACTTTAATTTCTTCGCTCTGGTAACGAGGCAAAGTGCGGCGTTGGATTTCACCACTCAATACGTAATGCCTTCAGGATTGTGCAGAAAGTGGAAAAAGGAAGGGTCCTAATGGGAAAGGAGTGTCTTAACACTAGGTTTTCCAGGTCACTCTGCCTACTACCTAATAGTAGTATTTGCAGGATACAGTGTAAAGACTTGGGCGCATTCTTTGCGTCAAACTCGACTTTGGATGACCATGGAACAACGCCGCCGACCATCCTGCCAGAGCTCAATGCCTGAGATTACGTTCAACTAAACAGCTATTAGCAGCGGTGAGCTCTGTCCTAATGGACATCCACAAGTCGAGCGGGCCAGATGTCATCTCTTCCTTAGTGCTCCATTCTTGCGCTTCTGAGCTGACACCGGTGCTTAGGCGTTTGTTTCGGCACTCTCAGTAGGCGTAGTCCCAGATTCATAGAAGAGCGCTTTTATCCACCCGATCCCGAAGAAAGGTGATGGTTCCGATCCATCTAACTACAGACCTATTGCTATCACCTCCCTACTCTCGAAAGTCATGGAGAGCATCATCAATAGCCAGGTCTTGGTTTATCGATTGATTAATGACCCTCAATATGGTTTTCATAGGTCAGTCATGGCGCAGTGGCACGAGGTGTGACTGCAAAACCGACTGGTTGTGGGTTCGATCCCCACTCGAGGAGATGAAATGTTTACTTAAATTTATATTTCCATTTCTTCGCTCTGGTGTCGAGGCTCAACACGCAATGCCTCCAGAATTCGGCAGAAGGTGGGGAACGGAGTGTCTTAACACTAGGTTCCCTCTGCCTACCCTGCTGTGTGCGGGATACAGCGTGAAGCTAATTTATTTAATTTAATTTATTTATTTTAATATGGTTTTCGCAATGGTCGCTCAAGCGGTGATCTTTTAGTTTGCCTAATCCACCGCTGGGTTGCGACTATTGAAAGCAAGGGCAAGCAAGGAAAGAAGACCTTTCATCAAGTGTGGAAGAAGATATTTTTTTAAATACTTAATTACTTAAGTACCTATTTAGTTACAACCATTTCTATGTTTTTGCTGTTCTAGATACGATATCGCGTGCTATAAACGGACCTCGCAGATTACTAAGTTTAATCAGTTTTAGTTAGTTTTAATGGGTTTCAGACGATTTTGGTTAGTTTCGCTTGATTTTATCTATATCTATAGTAATTCGTTGTTATAATCTGTATGAAGTTATATTATGGAGTAAATCCCCGCAATTATAAATTATTAAGTATATTTTTCAGCTTTTAAAACATACTGGTTCCTATTTTCCATTCAATTTTAGAGATATTGTGAGTTGAGTCACATTTTTACATACTTCTGGTACGAAATAATTGAGTTCATATTTTTTGGAAATTTTGTCGGAATGTATATGGAATGATATATTTGCATTTCCTTCCTCCGCTAACAAAACAATGCAGCGTTAAGTTTTGGCTTCCGCAACACGCAACGTCTCGAAAATTGGGCGGTGCACGGGCAACGGAGTGTCACAACACTCCTACCCTCCCACTACTCTATATGGGATCAGCGTGAAGAAAAAAAAAATTAGCATAAACGTGTAAAAATAGCGTGTGAAATAAAAGTATTTGTATGTAATTACAACGATGCGACACTTCCTCAGTCGGCCAATAAACTTAGTAGGAAACGCGTGCGCATGTTCTTCTTTCATACGACAATTGACATGTATATTGTAAATTGTAAGTATATGTTTTTTTGATATGGTTGTTTGATTTTATCTGTCTAGTTAAAACGAATATGACAATTTCACTTTAAATTTCTATTATGAATTATCATCTGCTTACGTGTATATGATAAGAAGGTAAACAATGTTAGACAATCCATTCTCCTTTTGCCACCCAAAATTAAAAAAAAAAGCATTTTGAGTAACGGAGCTCAACACCGAGCCTTTTTGTTACTAGCGCGAAAAAAAATAAATATTAATCTTGAATCTTTGTATTGAACCCAAAACCATTCACAGTCACGCTACCATATTGTGAAACGACGGCCTCATTAATATGAATGACCCCCAATTTGTCTCTGGTCAAACTACATAGAGGCTAGTCCTGGCGCAGGGGCACAAAGTGTGACTGTAAAACCGGCTGGTTTTGGGTTCGATCCACACTCGGGGAAATAAAATATTTATTTACATTTATATTTTAATTTCTTCGCTCTGGTGTCGAGGTAAATCGCGGAGTTGAGTTCCGCCACTCAACACGCAATGCCGTCAGAATTCGGCGAAAAGTGGGGAACGGAGTGTTTTAACACTAGGTTCCCCTCTGCTTACCCTGATGTGTGCGGGATATAGCGTGAAGCTGATTTATTTGAATAAACTACATAAACTCAACTAAGTAAAATTGTAAAAACTAATTATACACAATACAAATCCTTTAAAACATTGTAAGGAGATTTTAACTTGCCAAAGAGTACTTCACTGAATAAAACATGGCGTTAACTCTAAACGTGAAATTACAGAAATAAACAACTGCTGTTTTAACAGATTGTGAATGATTAATTCTGAATGTAGCTTTGAAATAAGTTTAGATTTACCTGTTTTTGATAATAATCTGTAATAACGAGGGTTGTGGGTTTGTTTCCTATTCGGGGTAATTAATTATTTTCATTTCATTGTCCCAGTAATAAGAAGGAGGCGACGAAGCGTTCCGCCGCTCAATACGTTATGCCTCAAATATTATTAAGAGAGTGTCTGAACTCTATATTTTCTATGCCTTCCCTGCTCTATGCTGATACAGCGTAAAATTATAAAAAAATTGACGCTTCACTTAGATATAATTATTTATAATTAGCCGATTCAATCATTTTTTTTAGCTGGGTATAGAGAACCTAGTAAAAAGATACTCCGATTTCAGTTGTCTTCCTTAATGTCACGAGAATTGCGTGTTGTGTTTGTCACAGTAGAACCTACCACTATACCATACATAAAATAGCATCAAGTTACACCACCGTAATACATAAAATATTTTATTTAGTTTCACGCTGCATCCCGCAAATAATAGAGTAGGCAAAAGGAACCTGAAAATCAAGAGTTAAACCTACAAATCTGCCTGTTAATTTAATGTTAAGTTAACATTGAGGCACTTCAGTTCCACACTTTCCGCCGAATTCTGGAGGTATTACGTGTTCAGTGGCGTAGCTTTTAGCTTTCTTCTCGTTACCAGAGCAAGGAAAATATTAAATATTTCATTTCCTCGCGTGGAAATCGAACCCAAGGCCCACCTCAATATACATAATAAGAAACAATAATAAAAAAAATATTCCCTAATTTAGATATGAACCTACTAATATTTACTAAGAATTTAAGCATTTTCCAACTGCACCACAATGCCGTCGACCCAAAAATGTAGGTAATATAAATTTAAGAAGTACAATGAGTCCATTTCAGCTATATTTGAAGTAATAATATTAATAAAGACATTTCGAGGGTGGCAATCGACGTTTTCTTTACATTTATGGCTGGGGACGAACGTTGGGCGTTCTGTGATTTTTGTGTTTAAAAGAATTTTCTGAAGTATTATACTCCATTTTCGCATTTATTTTATGAAGTAAATGAAAATAATAAATACATATTTTTTGTGAAGTTCCGTTGGCCCCGTTCTGTCAGTTTCTTGGATTTTTGTGGTTTCGTAAGTCATAAGAAAAAAACGGAAACCTTACGTCTGTTCGTTTATTATTATATTATATTTACTTTACAATAACTGCTGTGTTTTTGGGATATCACACTGAGCGGCGTCGTAGCGCATTGGCACAACAAAATTAGCCGCCTCGGTTGTGGATTCTAATTCTAAACGAAATAGAAACAAGACAAAGCACGGCATTGAGTTCCACTCAATGCTTCGAGCGGTGGAAACAGAGTGGGGAACAGAGTGTCTTAGCACTAGGTTACGTCTGCTTACCCAGCAAGGTATTTTTTTTTTTCAAACTGTATCATACAAATAGCAAGTTGTAAGATACAGTTTGAAAATAAAAAATAAAAAGAACAACAACGATTAGACCGAAAAGATTATCGTGATATAATTAATGTAGCCTTCCTCGATAAATAGACTATTAACGCAAAAATATTTTTTCTATTAGAAAAAATACAGTTCTACCTAATAAGCTTTATAAATATTAATAGATGAGATAAGAGCACAGTAAAAAAAACGTATCGCTTATGATTAGTAAACGCGACAGTTTTGGATTCGATTTTTACTCGAGGGAATGAAATGTTTAATATTTTCATTTCCTTGCTCTGGTGACAAGGCAAAGAGCGGCGTTAAATTTCGCCACGCAACGCGCAATGTTTTGAGAATTCTGTATATCAAATTTAAACGTTCTAAGTTCGTTTTGTTTGTACAGTGTCAGTCAGTCTCTTTCTAATGAAAGGGATATATATTTGATATAGATTAAACATCATTATTTTGTACATTAGGGGTGCTCCAAATGTTCAAAGCGTTTCATTAATTTTTTTTTTTTTAATTTAATGAATGAATAATGTCAATAAATTAAAATTAAAAACAAGTAATCCGTGTAAGACATTAAAAATAAAATCTAATTTATATCTATTTATACAATATGATCACCAAATATATAATGAAATAAATTATACTTAATTTGGCATACGTAATTTAATAAAAATTATATAATTATATAGACTTAGTCCATTTTCTTATTAAAAAAATACCTGTAAACAATCCCAACAACAATCAAATAAATATCTATTTATTTATTCTAATACAACAATGACAACACAAACAAAACTCTTAGCGAAACGTCAATACATCGAAACGCCTCTACTACAGGTGTTCTCAACATTTTACCTAAATTTACCCCTTTTTAGGTAAAAAAAAAGTTTTTACTTACCCATAATCAGGTTTACAGTGATAAAAACGGCTAACAGTAGATGATAATTGGACATTTTCGTTATATTCGATAGCACTATAGCATTGCGAAGCGTGAGGTCGGCTCGCGCGCTCTACACGGTATGAGGCTCGACCCCCTCCAGCCCTAACTTGAGGGGTAAGGATAGATTACACAGATACCTTATTTTATAGCTTACAATAGCTTGCTCACCAAAAAGCTATGAAACGCTACCTGCGTTTCATAGCTTTTTGGTGAGCGATATTTAGTGTATTGGGCTATTTTTGTGTTAAAAAATTATATAAAATCATATCATACGAGTATATATATAAAATCAGCTTCACGCTGTATTCCGCACACAGCAAGGAAGGCAGGGGGGACTTAGTATTAACACACTCTGTTCCCCACTTTCCGCCGAGTTCTGGAGGAATTACGTGTTGAGTGGCGGAACTCAACGCTGCGTTTTGTCTCGACACCAGAGCGAAGAAATGAAAATATAAATGTAAATAAATATTTCACTTCCTCGATGATGTGGGGATTGAACCCACAACCAGTCGATTTTACAATCACATTTTATGCCTCTGCGCCACGACTGGCCTCAATATATATATAATGTATATTTTTTTTTCTTTACACATCTCATAGCTGGGTAGACAGAGGGAATCTGGGGACGTAGTGTTACGTTGTTCTCTACATTGCGCTCTCAACAACACACTTCGGTTCCCCACTTTCCACCGAAGTTTGGCGACATAGCGTATTGACTGGATGTATTTCATTTCCTCGGGTGGCAAATTAACCCAGTATCTATCGCGTTTATAATCACATCTTGTACCACTGCGTCACGACTGTCTTCACAAATTATTTATCATAATTACATTATAAAATTCTGTGTAAATATTTGAGCATACTAAAATTTAAATTTTAGACTATCTAAATAAGTAAGCTAAGAATAGATCATTGTGACTTATACTTAAAAACGCTCATATTTTTTAAAGCTTACTAAACTTTAGTTTTGAACAGATACGTTCGACTAAATGTTGACTTTTTTAATTTTGCGTGCAAATTTTTTGTAAGTAAATTTTATCGGGTGGACACGGCCCAGCCTCCCCTGTTCCTTCGCCCATGACTCGAACTCGAACGACGAAACAAATATCATTTATTCCCTCGAGTCGAGTAGGGCTCGAATCTACAATCATCGCGGTTACAGTCAGGTGCAATCCTACTGAGCCACAGTGGCTTCGTAATTTTACTGTGTACTATTATAATGAAATATTTTCTTACTGCACTGTAGCTCTCCATTCTCGTGGCGCTCCATTCTCTCTGACTACCCCGCTAGGGATAAAGCGTGAAGCTAAGTTAAGTTATATTTTCTTACAAATGATATATGGAGACAGAAGTTCCCTATTGATCAGCAGAATAAAATATTTCATATAAAGTTTGACAGCTAAGTATCTCTTAGGATTTCATTTCAAGCTGCTTTCAATGAATGTCAAAATATATGTGCTTTGAAAATTAAACTTTGAAATTGAAATTTTCAAGTAGAAATCAAACTCACAAACATTAAGCCGTTGCGTACAGCGGCCTGAATTTATAATTTAAATAAAAAAAAAAAAATAGCTTCACGCTGTATCCCGCACACAGCAGGGTAGGCAGAGGGAACCTAGTGTTAAGACACTCCGTTCCCCACTTTCTGCCGAATTCTGGAGGCATTGCGTGTTGAGTGGCAGAACTCAACGCCGCGCTTAACCTCGACACCAGAGCGAAGAAATGGAAATATAAATTTAAGTAAATATTTCATCTCCTCGAGTGGGGATCGAACCCACAACCAGTCGGTTTTGCAGTCACACCTCGTGCCGTTGCGCCACGACCGGCCTCATTTATAATTTATTTTTATATTATATAAAGATTATTTTATACTTTACTTTTTACATTATTACTTTAAGGCGTAAATCTTGAAAACAATATTTTTTTTAATTATTTTAAGTGCTGTACATAGTCACTATCGATTATTCATCTATTCAGCAAAGTCGAATAGTGAACTTTACAAAAATGGGGAACATTACAAAATTAATATAATTCAAAAAATTGTAAATATTTATATGAAAAATCTTGGTTTACACTCTTGGTAATTAAAGTTCTTGGTAGTTGAGTTTTATTTAGGTTTTTTTTTCAGCTTCTCGCTGAATCGCTTTGCCTTCGTATTAGAGCAACGAAATCAAAATAATAATCAGCTTCACGCTGTACACCGCACACAGCAGGGTAGACAGAGGGAACATAGCTTTAAGACACTCCGTTCCCCTCTTTCCGCCGTGAAAGTATTATTAAATAGTAATTCAATCCTCCAAGTGGGAATCGAAACCACAACCGTCGCGTTTACAGTCAGACGCTTGTGTCCATGCGCTACAATGGCTTCATTATTTGAATATACTATGTTATTTTATTTTCTTTTGCTTTAGCGTCACATTGTATCCGGCACATAGAAGGGTAGGAAGAGGGAACCTGGAAACATAATGTTAAGACACTCCGTTTCCATAAAGACACTTTCCCGTCTCTCCGCCGAATTCTGGCTGCATTGCGTATTGTATGGCAGAAGTTATCAGAGCGAGGAAATAAAAATAATAAATATTTCCTTTGCACGAGTGGGAACCTAATCCACAATATGTCACGTTTACAGTCACACGCTTGTTCTCTTACGCCACGACTGGCCTCTTTGGTCTGCCGTTTGGTTATTTTATTTCTTAGAATACTTGCCTACTTTTTCAACAACGACAGGGTCGGAAAAGACAGTTTAGCGTCAATTCTCCACTTTCCTCGACGTACCGGAGTAGAAAAAATAAAAAATATATTGGTAGGGTACGAGTAGGGGTTCAACCCACAACCATTTCGTCATTCAATTTTACTTATTTATAATGTTACATTAAGAGAAATGAAGAATAGTAGAAAATATAGAATCTGGATAATGATCTGATAATAATGGAGTGAAAACTGAACTATATTTTCTATAGTTCAGTTTTCACTCCATTATTATAAAGTATCCACCAAAAATAGTACCAGGATAAAAATATTAAACGCTATGGCTGCTGATTCAAATTCCACTCATTTGGTTGTTTGCTTTTAAAATATTTTTAGAGTTCCCTACAAAAAGTGAAAAACCCTATTACTAAGTCTTCGTTGTCTGTTTGTCTCATGAACCGTGATAGGTAGACAGTTGAAATATTCACAGATGATGATCTCTTGATGAACAAACGCTAATGAACAGAATAAAATAAATATTAACCATACAACAAACGTGAACTCGTACTTGGTCGGTTTATTATGTAGCTTAACGCTATATCCTGCATATCCTCTTTTAAAGGTCGTCAACGCACCTGTAGCTTCTTTGGTATTACTCGGGGTCGTGAGCGGCGGTGGCCACCTGATGGTAAGTGACGATCAGGTGACCCATACGCTCGTTTGCCTTGTTTTTTTCCATAAAAAAAAATTTGCAAGCTAAGCAGAGGAACCCAATATTAAGACACTCCCTGTCACACTATCCGAGATATTGCATTTTGAGTGGCGTTCTGGAAATAATTATTCAGATTTTTTTTTCGACTTGGATTTATTGCTGTTGACCTGGACTGGCGGGTTCACTTTTTTTTGAGTAGAAAGCGAACGTACGACCGCTGCTTTTACGCGGCAGCTAGGCGATATGCCGTTGCGCCACAACGGCATCTTGGAAATGTAGTACCAGTAATCTGAACTACAAGTTACCTGGACCTAAGTCGTTGTTAATGGAAATGACACTAGATGGCGTTTTCTATAAATAAAAATAGAAACCTTTTCTATAAAATAAATAAAAATAAAAATGTTAACTTAGTGTTAAGACACTCCATCCTTGATTTTCCGCCTTCTTTCGAGATATTTATCTGCTGATTGACAGAAATTAACGCTGTACTTTATCTGTCCAAACCGAAAAACCTAAAAAACTTTTTAAGCTTTGCTCCCTTTCCCTCTCTGCCTTCCTTAGTAAGATAGGCAGAGAGATGTGGGTTCGATCCCCACAGGGTGAAATGTTTCTATTTATTTAATTCTTATATCCTGACCTTGGTAGACGAAGCACATCATGAAGTTGCGCTAATCAATATGCAATATTTAGAAATTTGGGCGGTAGCGTGGGGAATGAAGTGTGTTACGTTCCAGCAGTGGTTTAATTAGGGGAATAATAAAACAAGCAGTGTCACGTTCTGTTTATTTAGAAAAATGATTCAGCAAAGACTCATCAATATCATGACATCATTTTGAAAAACAAGGATCATTTCATCTTTATGTAGTTTTATGTATGTACTTAATATGATAAGGACACTCGTGGTGCAGGGACACAAAGTGTGACTGTAAAACGGACTGGTTGTGGGTTCGATCCCCACTCGAGGAGATGATATATTTATTTAAATTTATATTTCCATTTCTTCGCTGGTGTCGAGGCAAAGAGCGGCGTTGAATTCTGCCACTCAACACGCAATGCCTCCAGAATTCGGCAGAAAGTAGGGAACAGAGTGTTTTAATACTAGGTTCCCTCTGCCTGGCTACTGCTATGTGCGGAGTACATTAAAATCACCATTTAACAGATGAACAGTTAGAATCAACATTTATTTTAAGATTGAACTTCTATTACATGGTAGTTTTCTTGAAAACGAAAGGCAGACCGCGCATTTCATTATCTATTCTCATAGTCCATCGGAAACAAAATAAAATATTTCAAATGATGGCAAGCTCTATTTGCGTCAGTTATTTTACAGACAATCATGTGTTTTAATTTGATATATAGTTCACAAAAAAAACATGAGTGCTAATTATCAACATTAAGTGAACTCTACTTAATGTTGATAATTAACACCTTAAACCAGGCAACCTTGGAGTTGAGACAGACTGAAAGGGACCATTGTTTTTCCAATTCCTTATGCGATTTTCTTTAAAAAAAAACATATGAGTGCAATTTTGCATCATAACCGCGTTACCATAAATTTAATTAAATGTGATTGCGGCACGATTCTTCTAGGCAAGCCTGGTGTAATCTATTCTACTATCATGTATCATTCTTAAATAAAAATTTCATTAAAAAAAAGATCCCTGCAGATTTATGCACTGGGATCGTAGGAAAAGATAAAATATATAATGTTAATAAATTTACTCAATTTAAAAATTAAAGTGTCATTACTATTATGTATAATTAAATTGATAATAACATACTCTTTTAATGTGAATAAAATAGGTATACGATAATACATAGAAATAGTTGCTAGTTGCTATAATAGTTGCTAGTACTGTTTAACATTTTACCATCCTGCAAAGCCGTGTGCACAGCTGGTCTGGCACTTGCCGCGATCATCAGCACCAATGAAGGTCTTTTCTTCCTAAATCAAACTGTAACAAACAATGAAAATTTTATTTTCAAGCAGTAATATTGTTCAAACAGTTGGACAAATTACACGCAGTACAACTTTCTCAACTGCTTTTTTTAATTATTACAAAACAATGTTCATGTCTGAATTGCTATGAGATTTCTCTTTTTATTGGCATCATTCATTGATATCATAAATTGAAAAGTAAAAGCATTCATATGCTCGTATTTTCGACGAAATGCTCTTCGCCACATTTCACCATGCGGCAATGGCAGCCATGGCTTGAGTGCCGGAAAGCTTGGCATAAATGATACTGCGCTGGGCCTTTACGACTTCGCCATGCTTGATTTTGATTTCCGGCACGTAAAGTAATTTGGTGATGCCATACCTTTACGAGATCCGGGGTAATCGTCAAGATTGCAAAAAATATACAGCCCGGCTGACCCATCCATGCCCTGATCGGCCGAACATACTCCACCTGGTAACCCACCTATCGCTTTGGTAATATCCTCCGGAGTGATGGCCGCCGGCAGCCTCCTGATAGCCACTTTGCGACTCAACTCCGAAGGGAGCGCGTAAGAGAACTAGGACATTCTCTCGGTCTCGTCTAGATCTGAGAGGTAACGCTGGATAATGTGAAACTCAGCGCACCAAGCGCACTCCTTTGCCGAAGCTTGCGGCGCTAATTTGTCGTGTAGCGACCTAATTGGGCCTAGTTTGTCGTGGAGCGAAGTGATACAGCAAAGAAATGAAATTAGTTGCCCAATTTGGTAGGGTCTCGCCAATCAGCGGAGGTTG
Organism: Heliconius himera; assembly: GCA_021202915.1. Lineage (NCBI taxonomy): Eukaryota > Metazoa > Arthropoda > Insecta > Lepidoptera > Nymphalidae > Heliconius > Heliconius himera. The sequence continues at coordinate 67,185 of JAJHJA010000443.1, forward strand.
GGTGCAAGAGTTGACGCAGGCATTGGCATAGCCTAAGCCGCCAGGCTCGGGCCAGATGCTTAAATCGCGTCAGCAAACGTGGTGCTTGGAGTTATAGCTGATATCGATATCCTGTACCAACAGGATGTCAGATCCGTATCGGTGATATAGATAGCTTTCGTAGGTGGAAGGACTAGGATGGGCATTTCTTTGCCTGTTCCTTCCTCTCTTGACGTCTTCTTGATGCTGGCCGGCTGTTTTAATTCGTCTGCTGGTTGCGGGTGTTGGACCCGCGGAGTTGCTATGAGTGGGGGCTCCCTCGACTTTCTCTCCGTACAATGTTGAACGAAAGAAAATGATCAATATCTTTGTAAATATAGCATAATAAAAGTATTACAGATGATAAATGGGCAAAGCCGCGAGCGGGCCGCTAGTATCTTAATGCAATGTCAAAATTTCGAAGTATGTTTTATCAAAATAGCTAATAGTTGGCAAAGCGTGTAACATAAAAACCATCGGAACCATAAAATGAGCATTTACTGATATATTATTTTTTGTAATACAAAATATGTTACTAATTTTAAAAACAATTTCTTTTACATTACATGCTTTATATACTGTGTACCTATTCATATAAAAAAAACAATTGAAATTATAAATCAAACGGCCATCGTCGTCCATCAAGTCAGTATAGCTTATAGTTTAATAACATTTTAATTTTAACATGTTACTGTGTACTTATAAACTATTACTATGGTCATCGTGTCGCAGGATCATAAGTGCGCGAGTGTGGGCACACAAGCGTGCGACTGTAGGTTGTGGGTTCGATTTCCACTTGAAGGAATGAAATATTTAATATTATCATTTCTTTACTCTAGTAACAAGAAATAGACTGAAAGTGGGCAGTGGACAGAAGTCTCTTAACACAAGGTAGTCAAAGTATACCTAGGAAAGGTATACTTTGACTATCTTGTATTTACGGGAAAAAATACTGAAACGCTATAATTTGTTTGCATCTGGATCTTTTTAGTCTGGTAGTAGACCATCTTACCATTTTATTGACAACCCAAAGTTTGCAGCTTCTGTTCGAATGAGGAGGAAAATAGAAAAAGTAGTGAAATATCAAATATTCTTTGCAATAATTATTTTTGTTTTTAATAACACGATAGCTAAACTTTCCGGTCGAATTCGAGATATAGCGTAGACAGGTTGCACACTTTGTTTTGCCCCGTCAATTGTCATCAACCTCTTTATACATGCTCTTAGTGAGGTCCTCATGCTGTTGACGTGACCTTCCTCCAAAACACGATTGTTGTGAAACTGCGTTCTTGGTCAGGTTCAGGTCCCTTGCTCCTCGTACCACTCATTTCTATAAACCTTTTTTACTCTCCTTTCACTACTCGTTCAGTCGACGTGGCCAAACCACATGATCCAGTTCTGTTTAATTCTAAATATTATATATTCATTTTCAGCATGTTGAAGTTCCTTATTGTGATAAGTGTCATTATTGAGTACCGAAGGAATTGTGGGTTACGTCACTCAATAAACAATATGCAGATTAGGCGGTACGTGGGGAACGGAGTGTCTTTACACTAATTTTCCTGTGTCGACCCTATATACAAGTACCCTATATATCAGCCTTTTACAAAACAGCTAGGACCTATTCATGGATCCGATACTAATATACATTATTTTCAGCATGTTGAAGTACCTCTTCGTGCTTTGTGCTATAACTACCGTACTATCGCAGGAGAGCGGACGTCGTGCACCACCACCCGAAAATCCTGCGCCCGTAACAGAACCCTATTTAGAGGTGTCCAGTGTTAAATGTGATGTAGACACAAACAATTTCTGCGGTTCTGTTAACCCAAGCGGAACATTTGAAGGGGCAGTACAAAGATATAGACATAAAAATGGATGATAATATAAATATATTTTAACATTTCTTTTAATATTTGTTTTTTATTGGCCATAGTTTAGATTTTTTAAATTATTTCCTCTTTTTTTATATTAATTTTAAGTGCCATTTTGAGTTTCACCACTCTACACGCAGTGTGTAGGAAATTGAATTTCTTCACACTATGTACCCTACTATACGCAGAATACAGCGTGACTCTAAAAAACCGTAAGTAAATTTATAAATGTATAAAACAATTAATAAAACACTGAAATAGTCACACTAATTTAATTATACAGAGATGCGTCTGCGCTCCTATTACAATAGGGAATAGGATAAAACACATATAGAGTAAAATATTTCAAACCCATACCTAAATAAATTAATCAAGATATCTCACCAGTTTAGTCGTAGGATTTATTTTTCATTTCACGATGTTTATCCAAACTGCATTTCGTGTGACGCAGTTACGAATTGATACCAATAACGTAAACACCTACTACTACAAAAATACTACTAAGCGTTGCTGACCTGCTGTTTTTAATACTCAAAAAATATACTAGAACGGGTAGGGGATGTCTCTTCTTCTAGTTTAGCCGCCATTACCTACGACTCAATTTCGTGAGTAAAGCGTGTGTGGTGTTATCGCTTTGATAGGTTTGTGTCTGTATGCGTCATTCTTGATAAATGGCATTTTATTTTTCAATGATAATTTTATTAAATATTTTGTTTGAAAAAAACATTTTTTCTTTTTTGGAAAAATCTCTTTTGCTATAATTGTATAAGGTTTTTATAGAGTTGTTAAAACTGTGGTTTCATTTAAAGCGGTGATGACAAAAACACTCTGTATTTATATGGCTGGAACGACGATGAAGATGACGAAAAGCATTTTGTCTGATACAATTTTAAAATTTTTAGAACAAGTTCACTGCGGTCTTATGTTAGAGAAATTATCAGGTGCTGGGATTGATGTCGAAATCGGGCTTGGACCGGTGCACAACAAACTATCCAAAACGTTCGATACGTTTGAGTCTCTTCGAACTCAAGAAATTATTTTAATTATTCGAGTAAATTATATTCTTCTTCTATCTTTATATACGTTATACAGTTAAACGTAGGCGGCTCCAGCACCAGGGGAAGAACAAGAAAAGTGCGCGGTACCATTGTGAATTCCATTACCAGGCCGATTCGACATTAGCCGCAGTCAACGTTTTTAAATTGTTAAAATTTGTAAGACACTACTGGAATTCTGTTCTATTTATTTGTATTACAAAGAAAAAATACGTAACAACTCCGCTCAAAATCTGTAAAAAAATATAATTAGTAAATAGTAAAAAAAAAATGTTTTTTTCAATTTTAAGCTGTATCCCTCCCGGATATAGCCAGGGAGGAAGAAGATCTAGTGTTAAAACACTCCGTTTCCCATATTTCGCCGAATTTTCAAGGCATTGCGTGTTAAGTAACAGAACTCAACGTAGCGCTTTTACTTTGGTCCCAGAGCGAAAAAATGTACCCATAGGTTTATAAAGACTTTTTTGTCTCTCCTAATAATTTGCTTAATAAGCTGTTGGCAGGTTTACATTTTATGCCGACGATTTGCCGAATTCAAACGTTTAACGTAGCGGAGGAGAAAACGGAGTGCCTTGACACTAGCTTATCTCTGTCTAACCTATTATGAGCGGGATACAAAACTGAAAACAAAATCATTAAATTAACTTGAGGCCATGGTATCAAAAACTTATTATGATGATAAGCTTTGATAAATATAATTAGGTTAACATGATTACATTTAATTAAAAAATATCAAAAATGTTAAATTTTTATATAGGTAGGATTTATTATGTTAGTATTTTTTAGGGTTTCTACCTCAAAAGGAAAAAAAAACTTTATAAGATCACCTTGTTGTCCGTCAGTTAAGACTACTTATTTTGAGATCGCGTAGAGGCTTGAAGCTGAAATTAATATCAAATATATAGATCTACGGTCCCTTGCAGTCCCTAGCAGAAGATAGGATCATTTATGCAATATATTTGCTGCATTTTGTATGAAATTTGAAGTATAATCGAAATCTATAGTGTAGATACTTCCTGTGGACCTAGAGTTATCTCTAAGCTAGAGTTATGAAATTTGGCGTAAAGTGAAAATTTACAATAATTATTATATATTTGTAGTTTAATTCATACAGGTTGAGTGCATACGGCCTCATATTTAAGCTTGCCAACTTTATTCGCCTAAACTTATAGGGTATTTTCCGTAGATCTACGATTATGAAATTTGGCAAGAAGAGAGACCTTGCAGTACAAGTAAAAGAAAAAGAAAAATGGAAATTTATAAATCATTTCATACAATATAAGTGCATTCGCCTGCAAGCTTAAGTTTGTCAACTTTGTAAGTAACTTTTGTACCTACAGTAAAATTAGTACGAAACTTTACGCTGTAACCACACGCAGCTCTAACTAAGACAATCTATTCTCTAATTTTCACCAGAATTCGCGACGTCGAGTCGCTGTACTCAACCATATTTCGTCTTGCCACAGAATGAAATGAAAATATTATATTATCCTGAGTGGGAATCAAACCCACAACCATCGCATTTTTCAGTGAGACTGCGCGCTTAAATACTGACTCCCATAGGTTTATTTAAGAAAACAAATAACATAGTAAATGTTAAAAAAATACCACTCTGTATATCGGTAAAAAAAAACCCGTCACATATTAATTAATCCTAAATTTTTATCTCGATACAAAAATCCTAATAATTACAATATTATAAAAAGCTCTTTTAGACCACCATTAGTATCCAGTCCTGCCATGGATTTCACTATGGCGGCTATTTACGTCCTTTTATTTTTATTAAATATTCATTCGGGATTCCCTTATCATACAGGTATTTTTTTATTGTATATATAGTATAAGAAAATTTAATTCACGCTCTATCCCGCGTATCAGGGTATTTATGGAATTAGTGTTTAAACACTTCGTTCTCTATTTCTAACATTTTTAAAGTGTTATTCCACTTTTAGAAAAGAAAACTTTGTTCTCTACTTTATCATGCGCTGATAGCGGAAACTGCAGGACAGCGTTAGACTATTATGAGTTCGATTCCCATTCGCAGGAATAAATTATTTTCATTTCCTCGCTGTTCTGATATCAACACAAATGGCGGAGTTGAGTTCAGCAATTTGCAACAATGTCTCAAAAATAAGGCGGAATTTATGAAACGGAAGATCTTAACATTATGTTTCCAGTGCCTATCTTACCCTTTATTATATACGAGTCAAACCAGTCGGATACTGGTTTTCTGTGTTATAATCTTCTCTATACAGGATGGAAGCGTCAGCGCTCCTTTTACGGGAACAGCATATAGGGTAAAATCTTTTAACCCATACCTAAAGAAATTAATCAAGATACCTCAACAGTTTAGACGTAGTATTTTGTTTCATTTCACGATGTTTATCCATACCTGAATTTACACATTGATACCAATAACGTAAACACATACTACTACAAAAATATTACTAAAGATTTAAACTTTGAACTTTGCTGCCAATACTTACAACTCGATTTCGGAATGAAGCGTATGCGGTGGTTTCCCTTTGATAGCTTAATGCCTGCGTGGGTCGTTCTTGACAAATGGCGTTATTTTACTACGATAATTTTATTATTTATTTAGTTTGAAAAAAAAACTTTTCATTTTTGGGTTTTTTTTTTTAATTGTATTAGACTTTTACAGAGTAGTTAAAACTGTGGTTTCATTTAAAGTGGTGCTGACAAAAACATCTTGTATACATGATATATTTACATGTACATAATATATATATATAATTGTGGGTTTGTTTCGCACTCTAAGAAATACAAAATATAATATCTTTATTTCTTCACTCTGGTAACAAGGCAAAGCGCGGTGTTGAGTTGTGCAGGAACAGCGTGATTCTTAAAAATATATTTTAATTATAATTTTAACAATAAAAAATACATTTTAACAGTAATTTTTTTTTACAGGAGAACAGAAAACACTGGTCCTGCCTGTAGAATATCACATTAGAGGTGAAATAGCTGATTTGGTTACGGGCTTGGATCGACCATTTGAGGCGTGGTTAGTAGTAAAATAGTAAAAGCAATTGAAATTGGTACCTAGTGAGCGGGAGTTGGTTGACTTTCGAGAACATAGAATATTGATGATACTGGAAGAAGATTATGTATAAAGCATGAGGATCCTTCGAAGAGCATATTGAAACAAGAGATATCTCCCTCTAGCTCTCTTAGCCAGCGACAGAGAACGAAGCAGAGAGAGATGTCCCTTGTTTCATAAATTGGAAGTATAAGTAATCGGTTTGTTTCATATTTTATTTTTATTTTGTTGAACTTTTTAGGTACAGTGAAGATAAAAACAAATCTCGTATAGATTTCTTTAACGGCTTAGTTAAAACATATTATCATACAGAAGATGAGGACACGTCAACGGAATACACAGTAAGATCTTTTTCCTTCTTTCTTAACCTGAATACATTGACGTAAGAATGAATAGGCTGGATAATTCGTGCCCAACTCAAAATAATTAAGTGCCCACAACAGAATTTTCACTAACACAAAAATCAGTCCGTAGTCAACAAAATTTATTTATTTTTTAAATTACTTTTTCCTTGTATTGAATAAATAATTAAAGCTGCAAATAATTACACAACTTGCGAATATAGGTATATAAATGTTGATTCATTTCTTGAGTGGAAATCCAACCCTCACACCCACTGCACTATAACTGACGGACAACAACTTTATTTCTTTTCTTTTAGGTTCATCCCGTCACTACAGAAGAAGTTACAAATGAAATACAATGTGATAAGGGCTATCTTGAGGATCCACCCAAATTTTTGCCCTATACTGATAACTTTACGCACACTGGTATTTTTTTATTATTTTTAATTACAATTTCATTTACCCATTAAACGCTTTTCATATAAACAAAATACAATCTTGTAGAGATCATTTTGGAACTCAATTCGCACCAGCAAAAATTCAAATAGACCTTATTCTTATATAAGTTTACCTGCAACTTCATTCGTGTGATCTAAAGTTTAGCCTGCAGTTTTTTTTTAACTTAACTAAACTTCATCACACTGTATCCCTAGCGGGGTAGTCAGGGAGATCGGGGTGCCAAACGCTACAATCTCTGCATACCTCTTTCGCCTCGTCCACTATTACCAGACGGTTTCTCATAAACGCCACAACGGCTTCAATTTAGTAATTATACTGATTTAAAGTCTCTGCGTGTTTTTTCAAGTGTATAAAATATTATTATAAAGTTATTGTAATATATTTTTTTAATAGGTGAACAAATTTATAACAGTAAAGTAGTCCAGGTTTGGACATATCTGGAGATTGATATGGAAGAGAAGAAGAAAGACGTAATTTATGTATATAGAAATGAGGAAGGGATAGATGTACCTGTTTGGTGAGAATAATTGCATATTTTCTTATCCTGGTGCAATATTAACACAATTATTTCATAAATAATTATATGAGACATTCCTGGTGGAACGGCAAAGCGTGGAAGTGCATAAAATACATGTTCATTCATTCTTTCGTTCACAGGAGAGAACGAAAAGTCTACAACGAATGGAATGGTGCTGTCTCTAAGCACACCATATTACTGTACTTCGACTACAAAGTACCCAATGAAGAAGATTTGGATGCCACAAAAGGTATTTTGATAATAAAAGTTTCACGTTTTTCTCGATGTACCTCAGAAAACTTAGTGTCTAGTGCAACTAGAAACTTATTGTCTTAAATAATAAAATTGTAATCTTTACATAAAAAACAGTAACAGCTCAGTTTTTGTCGGCTCTTCTCAGCAGAACTGCCTACCGGTGGCTGTTTCTATGGATGGTCATTCGTCAATACAAAAGTATTTGACTATAGACCTTTATTTAATTATAGAATATTTTGAATTTAAATCTGTCAAGATTTTTCACAAGCAATATCTCCGCTATTCAGATCCTGGCTCCATCACCTGACCAACTTGAAGATACCATATTACTGTATTCTAAAATTTATTCTAAATTTTAATTCTATCTACACGTATTATTTGTAATACCAATGGAGAATTGGCCATTGACGTGATATTACAAATGATTCAAATTCAATAGGTATCTTGAATTTTGTTGTATAATGTTTATTTTTTATATTTTCAACTAAGCATTATAAGATGGCCTAAAATCGTGTTTTTAAAAAAGAATAAAAAAATCTTGAAAATCCACACTGACTCGATTAGATGCTGCGTAGGGAACGGAGTGTCTTATCATAAGGGTAACAAGGTTCCCCCAGTCCACCCTGCTATATGCGGTATATAGCGATAAGACAAGCCAAATTAATATATTTAAAAATATTAGTTAATTATTATTATTAAGTATTCAAATTTTATTTTCAGTTAAAGAATGTGAAGATGCATTGCTAGTACCGGTACATAATCGTTGGTCAGATGAAGATGACGTTTTTCATGGGTTCGAATTACTTTATAATATATTTTATCTGCATTTTTTTTTTAAATATCTTTTATATTTAAAAAAAAAACGCAGATAAAATATTTATTAGTTTCAATTAAGATTGTTTATTAAATTTCTCTATTTTTTTATTTCATTTAATTAATAAATTCGTCTTGAATATATTTCAGTTACAAAATGAAACATGGAAGAGAATATAGAGGTGACGAACATGAAATGAGGAGATCAATCTTCAAAAAAAATTTAAGGTAAATTATGTTATATCGTTCATGTGTGCAACAATGACGTAATAATATATAAAAAAACAAGAAAGAATTCAATTTGTGCAGAAAGGTCATTTACAAGTTTGAATTACAATTTATTTACAAATTTGAGTTAAAAATCCGGTCAAGTGCGAGAGGAAGTCGCTTAACTTATAAAAATTGTCAAATTTAAGTTTGTGGGCATTTCCATTTCCGTTTCTCACTTTCCGCCAAAGTCTGGCAGTATTGCGTTTTCTCTTGAGTGGGAATCGTACCCACAACCTGTTGTATTTATAGTCGCACGCTTGTGTAATCGTGTCACGTCTGGTCTTCATAGACTCAGACATTATGATAATAAGCAAAGAAAACATAGCTTTACGCTTGTTCCTGTAGGCTTACATTTTATAAGTGACATATTATAAGGGTTTTAGTAAGATTAGCATGTGGAAACTGTACTGGCCTCTAACAAATAGTTTTTACCTATTCACCAAAAATAGCGACACATAAAATTTTTGTCCTTGACCTTTCTAATAAAGAAGTTACGCATTTACAAACTTTTATTGCGTCTCCTATAATAATTTCAGAAAATCCTAATACGTCATTCTTGCACCGAATGAGCAAATTATATATAAGTAAAAAATACGCAAACAATATTTTGAAATTGTTATTTAATTTCACTTTACTAATTACATTGCAGTTTTCGTATGCTTATATTACCATAACATGCATTTATATAAAGTAAACATTTCCAATGCAGGCGTGTTATAGACCACAATAAACAGAATCTTGGCTACAAACTGACCATTAATAAGTTCTCTGATCGCACTGATGCTGAGCTAACTTACTTGAAAGGCACTAGACCTTCGGATCCTTTAGCTTTTGGATCAGAACCTTTCCCCCATTCTGAGAAGGAGGTCAATGAGTTAGTTGAGGACTTACCAGAGGAGTTCGATATGAGGGTTGATGGTGTAATAAGTGTGGTTAAAAGTAAGTTGCTATTTTCACCATAGTGACGTAATTTTCTAATGTCTTATTGCCTGTGACAATTGTGCTTAAGTTTTCTGTGCGTGTGATTGTTTATTTTATTTTTCGCAGTCTCAAAACAAAATGCAAACCAATGGAAACCATTTAAAAGTAATTTCGAAAACGTAAACTGACTCGCCATAATAATACCAGTCAAATATTTCAGTCAAAATCTTTAATAACGATATAAAAACGAAGCTTAAATTATTCTATAAGTTGAAATAACCCACATTTAAATCTGAAAAATGTAACATACGAGTATTTCAGAACTCTAACATACATGCTTATGAAGAAATATCTTACACCTAATGGGATCAACATACTCAAGCACTATCCAATTCTGATAACCCCCTTGTTTTAAATTGGTGAAAATTGGCATAAAATGGAACCAAATTATCAATAGATTTTTAATTATTAATGTGAAGTTTAGAGGCACATAAATTCCTAATACATTACAGATCAAGCATCGTGTGGCTCGTGCTGGTCATTTGCGACAGTAGCTGCAGTCGAAGGAGCCTTAGCCCGAGCTAATGGCGGCCGCAACTTGGATTTGAGTGAACAATCCCTTGTTGACTGCTCTTGGGGGTAAGCTTTTGCTTTATCACTCTTGCTTTTCGTCTACTTGCCTTACCGTCTATCTGAGTAAAAAGAAAAAATGTTGAATTAAATTATATAGTAAAAAAACCCTTTTAAATGGTAGAGAATGTGCTATGAATAGCTCCCAAGCTATAAATTATGTGACCTTAAACTGAAATGGTTTACTCTGGAAAGTTCTAAGATTCAGATCCTAGTCCTCCTTTACCAATAGTAGAATATCTATAATAATGTAACATATCATAAAAACTCTTTATTTTACACTGTATTAAATAATTACATACAAAGAATTTTTAATCATATAATCATATTTTCCGTGTATTATTATGTGTTAAACACTATATATGTGATATTTTTTCTAATAGGTACACCAATATGGGATGTGACGGAGGTTTCATTGCCAATGCTTTCAAATACGTTCTTAAACATGGGATACCTATGGAGAGCGAATACGGAACCTACTTAGCGGCTGTAAATATATAATATTTTCTTAAAAAATAATGAGGCTTTGAGTCCCCTCACTCAATTCAATGTTATAATGTCTCGTATTTAAGTTGAAAATGAAGAATCAAATACGGAAACTTAAAATATGACTGACAAAATGATACAGTTTAAAATTAGTTTCGTAACTTCATAATTTATCCCCAATTTTTGCCGAATTCTCTAGGCATTGCGTGTGGAGTAACTCAATGCCGCGCTTTCCTTCGTTACCAGAGGTTTTTTTTATCAAACCATGAAACTGCAACCGACGCGTTTGATTTATGGACACTATACTACTAGCGGCACGAGGTGTGACTGCAAAACCGACTGGTTGTAAGTTCGATCCCCACTCGAGGAGATGAAATATTTACATAAATTTATATTTCCATTTTCTTCGCTCTGGTGTCGAGGTTAAGCTCGGCGTTGAGTTCTGCCACTCAACACGCAATGCCTCCAGAATTCGGCAGAAAGTGGGGAACGGAGTGTCTTAACACTAGGTTCCCTCTGCCTACCCTGCTGTGTGCGGGATACAGCGTGAAGCTAATTTTATAAATAACTACCATACATTTATTTACAGGACGGTAATTGCAGTTTAAGTAACATGAGTAATATCTACGGAATTAAAGGCTTCGGCCGCGTTCCTCCGATGAGTGTTAACGCGATGAAACTAGCGCTCTACAAATATGGGCCGGTCACTGTAACAATTAACGCGACCCCTATCCACGACTATTCTAGTGGCATCTTCTACGATTTGAACTGGTATGTATGATACGAAATTGATTTTTTTATTTTGAATTCACACTTTTTCCGCATATCAGAGTAGGCAGAAGAGCCAAGTGTCAAGCTGTTCCGCTTTTTTAAAGAGAGGAAGAAAAAAGTACTCAAAATTCCATGGATTTACATGGACCTTGCGGGTGTATGAAGTTCATTGCAGGTTGAGAAGCTCAAAGTACTCCTAGTTAATGTTTAAGGAGAGTCTTTATATACATACCTCTTTAAATTATGCGGGGTTCCTGGTAAAGATTTCATTGATTGAAGAATTACTTATAGGTCCCGACTATTAATCCTAATAAACTATTGGGCTTGTTTATTTTCTTTTTAGTTTGATGCAGTCGGGGTTTTTGTTTTTACAAATATTTTTTTATTTTTCATTTTTTTGTTAGAATTTATAACGATAATGATAATCATGATATACCTTTTTGAAATCCTGAAATTAAGCTCTTGAATTTGATACCCATATTGTAGTATTCGAAACGAAATTTTTTTTTATCACTAAGTCCAATGGCGTACCACATCCGCCATGAATATTTTTTATTAACGTCACCTATCTAAGAACACTTGAGCTGCTAATACAAATCTAACGATACCTCAAATGTGTAAATCCGTTCAGCGGTTCTGGAGATACGAGGTAATAAAGAATATTACATACATACCAGATACGCGCGAAAAACATAATCCTTCCTTAGCAGTCGGGAAAAAAGGAACGAAACTACATATTCCTTCTGCCTACCCTCAAACATTACAGAAAATATATGAATAATTTTATATTTCAAAATAAAATATACGAGATATATTATGTATGATTCCGTTTATGTATTGTGTATATTATATTTAAATATAAGATTTGTTTGTTTTTGCAGTAATAACCATCATATAAATCATGCTGTAACAGTTGTGGGATATGGGACAAGAGATGGCGCCACATACTGGATAGTGAAGAACTCTTGGGGAGAGGACTGGGGGCAGGACGGATATATACTCCTATCGTCCCTGAACAACAACTGTCATTTACTTGAAGAACCTTTATATCCTATAATATAATTGTTAGCTTAATTGAATATAGAAGTAATAAATTAACGTGCAATCTAAATGTTTCTTTTATTTATAACATAATAAGGGGAATGTCGGTGAAAGTGTTATAATGGGAACGAAGTGTATTAACACTAGGTACACAGGTTACCTCTGTCTACCCTGTTATATGCTGGATACTGTGCGTGAAGCGAAAAAAAAACATAATAAGACGAAAATAAATATTTTAAATAATTTTCAATTTCTTTATAAAAATAATAATTTTAATACGTAAGTTTATTAGATAATTTTAAGTTTCTTCTGGTGAATTGAAATAAGTGAAACAAATCAAAATTAAAAATTTGTCATACAAACATATTTGATTAATTGTTATTTAAGAATTTATTAACCACAACTTAGGACTAGTAAGTAGGCTACTATATTTTATTTTCTATTTCTTCAAATTTTACATGGAGTGAAACTTTGGGCACGGCGAACGAATGAGTGATGAAAGAATGGTAAAAAAGATTTATGATGGAAAAGTGAACGGTAAGAGAGGTAGGGAGAGACCTCGGTTGACCTTCGAAAACACAGTATCAAAGATACTGGAGGAAGGTCACGTAAAAAGCATAAGGACCCCCCGGAGGGCATGTATGAAGAGGTTAATGACAGTGGACGAGGTGAAAGAGGTATGTAAAGACCGTAGCGTTTGGCGCTCCGTTCTCTCTGACTACCCCTCAAGGGATAAAGCGTGAAGCTAAGTTAAGTTAAGTTAAGTGAAACAGGACACTTTAAGTACGGTTTCAGTAGAAGGTGCTGATATCTTAGGAGAGTAAGTGTAACGACGACTCTGCGCGACAACACGTCTAAAAGTAATTAAAAATTAATAAAGTAGTGCGGAATATAGCCTGAGGCTAAAATACAATGAACTGTAGTTTCGATATACCTTCGCACTAATCTTAGGAATTTCTGGTTCGAAATATATATTTTTTGTATTGGATTTGGATATGTAGGTTACATATCGAGGAGGACTATATATTACATAACATATCGTTTCCATATAACCCTCTGTACCTGCCGTCGGTTTTATCCTACATTGAGTAGTGGAAACCAGAACAATCATCAGGTGACCCGTAAAATGTGAAATTATGATAATAAATAACCCAAGATATTTTTCTTTATATTATATTTTTTTCTTATAATCACTAGAAGCCCTGCAAACATATTTTGAACATAAACGCAATTCACTTTATAAAAAAAATAGTCGTTTATTTCGGGCAGGCGAAGCTCCTAACTGTACTGTAGCTCCCTGTTTTAAGTACTCCATTCTCCTTTCTGTCGAATTTTTGAGGGCATAGCGTGTTAACTGGCGGAACTCAACGCCGCACTTTGCCTTGTTACCAGAGCGAAGAAATGAAAATATAAAATATTTCATTCCTACGAGTGGGAATCGAAGCCACAACCAGCAGCAGCGGTTACCGCGGTGACGGCCTCAATGCATGCACAGTAATTACTGATAATGTCTTAACATAACTTTATGTACATAATATTTTAAGAGGCTTAAAAGAAAATATTAATTTAAATTTATTAAAATTAATCGCATCTCTTAACAAATAATCATATACAAAAAAATCTTTTAGATTTTTATTTGACTAAAATAGATTATAAGCTGTTTCTTAGTTCGCTTACTATTTTTATTCTTCGTATGTGACAAGCAAGTCAAGCAGGACAGCTGCTCGGAGCCCCCATAAAACAGGGTACAACAAACGGGAAAATACCTTTTTTTGTCGGATTAGAATTTTTTTTTAATAATATTCTTCTGTAATATTAAAAATTTGTTAACGAACTTTCAGCCGAAGCATCGATCAATTTTTGTTTTGATCGAGCATTTAAATCATTGAATGTTTAGTTAGTCTGCCAACCAATTTCAATCAATAATTATTATAAATTAAACTAAACTAGCTTCACGCTGTATCCCTAGCGGGGTTTTCAGAGAGAACGTCGGTTTCCAGGAGGCGCGGGTTCGAGTCCCGCTGCGTTCAAATTTTTATACGTTTTCTAAATAAGTATTTTTCTTTCCTAAGTGTGGAATAACACTTTAAAAATGTTTAAAAGTATTTAAAAAACAGTTTCTCTCTTGCCAAACGATAATTCTTAGTAATTATCTTTGGGTAGCGGAAATTTGTAAAAATGTCCCTACAGAGATGCTAACAACATAAATAAATTGTAACAAGCGTATAAAAATTTCGACGTAGCTTGGCGAGAACGCATGGCTTAGTGGTCAGAGCGCCTGGTCGGTTTCCAGGAGGCGCGGGTTCGAGTCCCGCTGCGTTCAAATTTTTATATGTTTTCTCAATAAGTATATAATGCTATGGTTATTATTGCATTCATAAATCAAATTATAACATTATTTAACAAAGTTACTAGCTGAATATACTTTTTTATTCGAGCGCGAAGCGAAGCAAAATTATGGCGTATTTTTGTTCCCTTATTTGAGAACATATGAGTAGATTTAGTGCTTTTAAATTCATCTTCTAGTCAGCTACAAGTGCACAACAAAACCTTAAAATTTCAAAGGTATACATATATTTCCGAAGTTGTGCGAAGCGAAGTTAACTATTTCGACACTGATTGACTCTCGCAGTCACTCACTGATCATCAAAATAAATCCAGTACTTGCCATAGACCTAGAGGGTTAAAATATATTATAGGATAAGGTTTAATGCTCACATAAAAGGAAAACTATTAGATATAGGAATATCGGAAATTGGAAGGTCTTCAGCGTCAGCCAAGCTATCATAAATACTGTCTTTCCAATTTTCTTAGCGTGGTGGGACTCTTGTTTTAATGTATAACTCTTTAAGGTTTGAAGTCTCTGATGAACAACCCTAAGTACTCGGTTAAACTATAGGATCAAAAAAAAATGTCACCTTAATATTTTCTTCAGTGTGATGAGCCTTTTCTATTGATGTACGTGTCACTTACCTACTTTGCTTTATGACAGTACTACTATTAATAAAAAAAAACCCGCTTTCTGCAAAAAGTAAAATCCTACCAAAAACATCGCATAACAAATCAGCCAAACCTAAAGACTAAGCTATTTGTTTCTCTATAAAATGTAATGAAATCTCTAGATAAAGTCTAAAGTTTGTAGAATCTAAGGTTAAGGCTGCTTACTACGATTTTTTCATTAATATAGTTAAATTCTATGTGACTTGACCGGTAATTGGCAGAAAGTGAGGAGAAACAGTGTCTTAATTTGAACAGAGTGTCTTAACACTAGGTTTCCGGGTTTCCGGGTCAAATTAGAAGGTAAAATTTCATCTCTAGAGAACACAGAACTCGGAACCCATATAGATCTTACAACCTTTTGTTGAATAAGTCGAGAACGACCCATTACTTAACATTTAACTTGGCTCTGATTTTACATTTATGTTTTTGATTACTAAGTAGTTTAAACATGACATTCAGAATCAAGTGAATATTTTACTCTTTGGTGACTATTTTAACTTAAATAAAACTGCCAAAGTGTTCGCTAAAAAATGTTGGTTTATTATAATTTTGGTTTAGCCAAATAAATATCAACCATTATTGATAAATTTATGCGAAGGTCTGCCACTCTCAGGTATAGTGCCACAAAAATTATTTTTGTCCACATCACATTTCTCACTAGAGACCTCCAGGAAAGGTTCAGTGACTGGCGCAGGAGTTTTGGGCGGTGGAATACGACGGCCGCTCTGCGATAGCACGCAAGTTATTGAACACAGTATGAAGAGGAACTTCAACATTCTGAAAATAAAAGTATTCATTTTTTTTATTTTTTACGAATTGGCATCTATGAAGAAATTGATGACAGCGGACTTCTCACTGGCTACTCCTCTAGGGATAAAGCGTGAAGCAAAAAAAAAATGTACATAAAAATCAGTAAAAATTTTGTGAGAGCGATATTACGTAATATCAGTATATTTTTCCTATCAGTTTTTTTATAGACACCTTTCGCTGACTGATTGACCAAAATGCCACACTTTGTGGAAAGACTGGATAACATTATTTTAAAGATACGTATCAAGTACTTACATTTCTATTTTGTGGTAAGCGCTCGATTGAAGGAATAACAATATTTTCAAATCAAACTCTATATATTTATACTACCTCATGTTCACAGTGTAAAAGCATATAATTCAAGTAAAACAGTTTTATAGTTCACTTATTTATACAAAGTTTTCTATTGATTTTTAGTTTAATGGAACACAATAGCGAGTAAAATGACTCAATAATTTGAAGAAAATCGATTTTAAATACTTCGTTTCGGCATATTATACATATACTCATACAATACCTTGTTACGTGTGTACTCAACATGTATGACATTGACAGGAATATATATAATATATACGTTCCTACATGATCCAGATTTCCATCAAGAATAAAATGCAGAAGAATGAGTTTCATAAATTTCGCATTGTATTTCACCTGGCATGCATTTATTTTGTGTTACATTTACTAAACATTAAAGATAATGTTGACACTGTCACTATACTAGAATGTATATAACCAAAATGGTAAAATGGGTTCTTCATGATATAAGGGAAAAAATCATAATTCTTTCAAAGAGAACATCAGAAGAGAGTACAAATTATGAGAATGCAATGTCCAGCGTGGAAGAATTGATATATTTGAACTTTAGTCAATTTTTACTCGAAAATCTTAACTTTAACTATACTTCAAGGTCTTGTTGTAACTTAAATACTTTATTAAATTATTAAAGATATTTCCATTTTATTTTATTAACTTGTTACTTATAACTAATTAATTTATTCGAATAATATACGTGTAAACATAAAAAATTGGAAATGAAAAGAAATATTGAGTTGGATTGTAAATTTTGTTAATCAATTTTTTGTAACATTTGTAATCGATTATTTAAATATAATTGATTTTGTTGTTACTTAAAATTCTTAATATAAACGTCTTATAAATTTCCCAATAGAATATATATACCTACATACGAGTTTATACATTGGGTTATTCAAAAAGTAATTTCGTTTTCTTTTTTTGGTGAAAATGAAAGACGATTATCACATAATGAAAAATATTTATTAAATTATATAGTTTTTATAGTATTAGATATATTTTAATATTCATAGATATTTTATATTAGTTATATTTGTTATTATTATATATATAAATATATTTATTTATTTTAATATATCTTTTTATTTATATATATATTATTATTTGATTATTACAATAACTTTATTTATACATTAATATTTTGTTTGATAATATTCATTTATTTACGAATTTATAATTTGCTATTATATATATATTACTGTCATGTATAATGGACATAATTCTGAAAGTGATGACTCATATGACGACATATTTTTTCAATGTAGTTCTGCAACTTCTGATGATAGTTTCAAAAGTATGTCCTTACCTCTTAATTCAGCACTAAATACAACTTTCGAAAACTATGCGAAAAATTTTAATGTCGTACATATAAATGCACAGAGCATACCTGCCCACTATCCTGATTTACTCAGTTCATTTGAGGCAACGAATATCCATGCAATCCTGGTCTCAGAAACGTTTTTAAAGCCATGTTTACCTTCGACATCGTTTGCATTGCCAGGGTTTCACTTAATACGCAACGACAGAACTGAAAAGGGTGGTGGAGGTGTTGCTATTTATTTACGTAGTCATATTCCTTTTAGCATACTGGACAAATCGCCATCACCATACTCAAGAACATCTGAGCATTTATTTATCCAAGTACATTTCGGTACTTTAAAATTGTTACTCGGAGTATTTTATAGTCCCTCATCTCAAATTAATTATTTCGAGACATTTGAAGAATTGCTGGAAAATCACGTACCAGATGCGGATCACGTTATAATAATGGGTGATTTTAACACCTGCTTGCTAAAAAATGATTGGCGTACAAAACAATTGTCAAATACCATAAAGAGCGTCAATTTAGATATACTCCCTTCCAATCCTACTCACTTTTTTCCACACTGCCCTCCTTCTTTACTGGATTTAATAATAGTATCGTCTACTGATAGAGTTCTAATGCATGGGCAACTAGGAGCAGAGGCTTTTTCGTATCATGATCTTATATACCTCTCATATAAGATTCGCCCGCCAAAACAAAAACCAACAGTCGTGTTGCGTAGAAGCTTCAAGAACTTCAACAACGAAAGTTTTTTGGAGGATCTGAACCGGCTACCTTGGGATACTGTTCTAAACGCACCGACAATTGACGATAAAGTTAGTATTTTTAACTCATTGCTAATTGACCTTTTCGATGTACATGCTCCTTTACGACCTGTCAAGCTTAAACATTTACCAGCTCCTTGGCTTACGGACGAAATTAAAATTCTTATGTCGAAAAGGAATAGGGCAAAAACCAAATTTAAAATAAGTCCTACGGATGCTAACCGCTGCAAATACAAAAAACTACGGAATCGATGTAGCAAAATCTGTAGAGATGCTCAACGAAAACACATACACGAAGCAGTCACTAATAATAGTCCTGCTAAAGTATGGAAGTTTCTCGATACTATGGGCATTGGGCGACAACGTAAAACTACACTCATAAACGACAGAATGGATCTTGATCAACTTAATAAGCATTTTACTAGTGTGAACCTCTTAAGCCAAAGCATTAAATCCAGTACTCTCTTGTCACTATCTTCACAACCTTTCCCCTCTTTTACTCCTTTTAATTTCCATTCAGTTACTGTCACTGATATTAGACGGCATATTCTTGCCATAAAGTCGGACGCAATTGGCGCTGATGGAGTGAGCCGTAAAATGGTTCTTATGACATTGAACGTTGTGCTTCCTATACTTTGTCATATTTTTAACAGTTCCCTTTCTACCAATTCTTTTCCTAGGTCTTGGAGATTTGCTTATGTTATCCCTATATCTAAAATTACCAATCCTACATCTTTCACACACTATAGGCCTATTTCTATTCTTCCTTTTCTGTCCAAAGTACTCGAGAGAATTGTACATCAACAACTTTCGCTGTACCTAGCGAAAAATAATATATTATCATCTTTCCAATCTGGTTACCGACCGGGACACAGCACTGTTACAGCACTCAATAAAGTATGCGATGATATAAGAAGTGGGATAGACAATCAAAATATTACCATACTAGCCTTATTAGATTTCTCTAATGCTTTTAACACAATTGATGTCGACATACTCTTAGCTTTACTTAAATCAATTAATATATCATCAAACGCTATTGAATGGTTTTATACTTACCTCATCGATCGTGAACAATGCATTCGTGCTAATGATAAACAGTCCTCATATAATCGACTCAGTGCTGGTGTATCTCAGGGTGGTGTACTATCTCCGTTACTTTTTTCCATATTTATAAACTTCTTAACTCCATTGCTGACATTATCCTTTCATCTTTACGCTGATGACTTGCAGATTTATACGACAACGGCGGTTGATGATATTGCTAATGTCATACGACATGTCAATTTTAACTTAAGCATTATTAGCACCTGGAGCAAATCATTTGGTCTGTCGATAAATCCTAGCAAGTCTCAGTTGTGCATCCTTGGTAACACAAAGCAACTCTCCAAAATTGACTACTCCTTACTACCTTCCGTAATGCTTGATGATTGCAAGATGGAGTTTGGTACTTCTGTGAGGAATCTGGGTATCAGGATGGATAGTTCTTTGACATGGGTTCCTCAAATAGCGGAGTTAAGTCGAAAAGCTTTTTCTGCTCTTGGGAGGGTAAAGAAATGGAAAAATTTATTGCCGCTTAAAACAAAAATATCGCTAGCTCAATCCCTACTTTTTCCCATTCTGGATTATGCAGATTCCTGTTACCTAGATTTGTCACAGCAATTGCTAAACAAGCTCGAACGTCTCCAAAATATAATAATTAGGTTCATTTTTGGATTGAGGAAGTATGACCATATTACTCAATATCGAGTTCAACTTAAATGGTTGACCATCAAGCATCGACGCAATTATCATGCACTTATCCTTTTATACTCTATCCTGTATCTGCCCTTAACTCCTTCATACCTCAAACAAAGATTTACTTTCCTGGGCTCCCACTCTCAGTCTTTCAATCTCCGTTCAAGATATGACAACGTATTGGAGGTACCATTATGTCGCACTAAGTGCTACAGTGAATCATTCACCGTAAAAACGGTGAAATTATGGAACGAGCTACCCCGGTTCATCAGACAGTCGACATCACCTAATATCTTTAAGCGTCGTCTTAGAGAGTTTTATCTATCGCTATAGTCATTGTATCTGTTTTGTGCATATATGTAAGTCTAATTGTATCTCTATATAAATCTATGTATGTATGTATGTATGTATGTATGTATGTATGTATGTATGTATGTATGTATGTATGTATGTATGTATGTATGTATGTATGTATGTATGCATATATGTATGTATGTATGTATTTATGTATGAATAGTGTATGTATATATATGATATAATAAATAACAAAAAAAAAAAATCTTTATGCAAAGCTATCCGCCAACAATGCTCTCTTAATATTAGTTTTTATAAATAAAAGGTTGCCTGTAAGAGATCACTTATAGAGATAAGGCCGCCTTTGCACTGTATTAAAATTATAAATGTTATTGTATTTATGTTTTATCTTTGTGCAATAAAGTATTTTTGATTTGATTTGATTTGATTTGATTGGCCATTCTGGTCCAACACCTTTTGCTATATTTGTGGTAGTAGCATAATTCCACACTTATAAAATCTTTATCGTGCCTTTATCAGTTTCCATCGGCTTTCCAGAACGTGGTGCATTTTCTGCATCAAAATTCCACCGCCACACACAGGTGAAATTCACTTGAAAGTTGGTCAATATTATAATTATGTTTAAATATTGCTTTAATTGATCGGAAATAATATTTTTCATGAGTGTATTCTATTTTAATGCGTAAAGAATAAAGATTTATTTAGTTACCATATCCATATAAAAAAATAATATAAGTTTAAATCTGCTTCAATATTTATGTATTCAATATATAATCTTGAGGATAAGACTTTACTTGTTTTTGAAGTAGTCGAGTTCCGTGGTCATTACATTCATCCATCAGTAAAAATTTTCCAATTTTCTTCGGATAATTGGTATACTACTAGTATAAAAGAAATCGTCTGAAAATGGTTATTAATATTTTTATAATTTCATTTTGTACAGTTGTCGCAAATAGACGCAGCCAAATTTAGTACCATATAAAAGATACTGGAATTTACTATTAAAATAATAAAAAAATAAGGGTAAAGCGCGTTAAAGTATAAACATTTTTACTATAAGTATAAAAATTATTTAATGAAATATTGCCTTAACTTTAAAACCACGTATTTTCGCAATCCTAATGAATGTTAACTATTTTATTGTATTTTTGTAAAGACTTTGTTTAGTTCTAATATCAACTAAATATTTATTTTGTTTAGTTCTAATATCAACTAAATATTTATTTAGAACTAAATAAATATTTAGTATACTAAATATTATACTAAAATACTAAATATTTATTTAGAACTAAATAAATATTTAGTTAGAACTAAATATTTATTTAGAACTAAATAAATATTTAGTTGATATTAGAACTAAACAAAGTCTTTACAAAAATACAATAAAATAGTTAACATTCATTAGGATTGCGAAAATACGTGGTTTTAAAGTTAAGGCAATATTTCATTAAATAATTTTTATACTTATAGTAAAAATGTTTATACTTTAACGCGATATTTATCAAACGTGATTTAAAAATAATGCAAAATAATACTAAATCATTCCTTCAAGCAATGATTGTATTGTTGATCTATGTAAGTAATAAAATAAAAAGTGTCAAGCTTTTTATTAGCAACCAATAGATAGACAAAGAAATCTTGTAGGTAATTTAGGTTACTATTTTTTAATTAGAGAAATTTTATTTTTTTGAATATTGGCCATCAATCGTGTAAATTTCACCTGTGTGCGCCAGATTGAAACTGCGAACCAGTACTGGCACTGGCGCATTATCAACACATCTTCTCCGTACACATCGGTTAATTTCTTTCTGAGTTGAACAGCATTTTTACCTTATCTATAGTAAAAAAGTTAAATATGACGAAAATGCTATTTATTGCTCCCCATTTTTAAAAGGGCACCAACCAAAAAATACTGCGTAAAATCAATTGAACTTTTTCACCTTGTTATATCACCTCTTAACATATATAACAATTATGCGGCTTAAGTGAGAAATTGAGTTCAAAAAAATACAATTAGATACATCATCTGTTGGGAAAAAACGAAATTACTTTCCGAATAACTTATTATTTTGTTTCTTCAAATGTGTCGTAGAACTCAATATATAAAGCATTGGACTGTATATAGCTAATGCTTACGGATTTTAATTCTGAACCTAATTTAAAATTTAAAAAATAACCAGAAATGAGAAAAAATATTTATAATTTCGCCATTACATGTTTATTAAACTATAGGTATTACTTAAAAATTAAATTAAATTAGCTTCACGCTATATCCCGCACACAGCAGGGTAGACAGAGGGAACCTAGTGTTAAGACACACCGTTCCCCACTTTCTGCCGAATTCTGGAGGCATTGCGTGTTGAGTGGCAGAATTCAACGCCGCGCTTAGCCTCGACACCAGAGCGAAGAAATGGAAATATAAATTTAAGTAAATATTTCATCTCCTCGAGTGGGGATCGAACCCACAACCAGTCGGTTTTGCAGTCACACCTCGTGCCGCTGCGCCACGACCGGCCTCAGGTATTACTTACTTCTTTTAAAGTAAAATTAATTTAAACTGATTTTAAACGAAATTCTTTAACTCGATTAATGGCGAGAGTATTTAGTATCATACATTTTTGGGAAGTTGTACGATAATGATATTAATACTTACAGCTGGTCTGGCTGGTGGTGGATTAGTATTAGTTAGCAGGGTGTAAATACAATCTCTCATAAATACATTAATAATACCTACGGCATATAATTTATTATATATATATTTAAACAGGAAAAGATATATTAAATTAATCTACAATAGTTTTTTAAAAGAAGGAAATGCATATTTAGATATAAATTAACACTTATTTATGTATATTTAACAAAGACAAGAGGCAGTCGCGGCGCATTGACACAGCTTCTGGCTTCTTCTGGTAATGCGATGATTGTGAGTTCAATTCCGACTCGACTCGATTATTATATTAACTCTTTTTTTCATTTCTCCGCTCTGGTATTCAAGGGGTGGCGTTCAACACACAATGTCTCCAAAACTGGGCGAAAAGTGGAGAACGAAGTGTGAGCCTTGATGCTAAGTTTTATCTGCCTACCAAAAAGAACAAAATGTCGTGGTGGCAAATTAAGTTCAAATCCTACTCCAAAAATATATTATATTGAAATTATTTTCGTCATACATTTCATCACAAACATGCAGATGTGACTTCCCTTACTCATTAGGTATTATTTCGAAAATTGGGCTATGCGTGGGGGAAATATTGCATTCATACATAGTTCCCTAGAATACAGGATAGACTTGTTATACGGAAAAAAGAGTAAGCTAAAAAAACACAGAATCGAAGTAGATTATACTTTCCTAAGAGGTCCTTATCTTTTTCAAGATTCCTTATCAGATAACAAAAACAAACAAAGGACAAATCGCTAATAAACAGTTAGTCATCAAGACAAAGTATCATATCCAGGTCATTACGGTACTTTCTGACCCGATGGCTGGTATATAAAGGATTTTTGGTATTCTTCAATAGTAATTTGTATTTGCAAATTTTTAGAAATACTTGTGAGAAGATAAAATGAAATTTTCGGTGAGTTTTCATACTAATAAATTTAATTGAGAGGATTTTTTTCTTTAATATATGACAGTTTGTTCTGAACTTTTATAAATTCACAATCTAACTATGACTTGGACCTTGTGCTCACGTGCTCGTACTGTGTACAAGAATAATAATAATAATAAAAATAAAAGAATAATAATAAAAATATAGTATAATATATGCGTAATTATAGTATTTTTTATGGAAAAAGACAAGTCAAGCGTACGGGCTACCTGATGGTAAGTGATCACCGCCGCCCACGACCCTGTGTAACACCACAGGAGCTACAGGTACGTTGCCGGCCTAGTGCCAAGTGGAGATAGACGCGCTTTTTGAAGGTTGAAAACACTGCCGCAGGTAGGGCATTCTACAGCTATGTTTGGCCCGAAAAGAAGTTCCTACGAAACTGCGCAGTAGTGGAGTGCCACGTATCCAGATGGTGTAGATAGTAGTTGAGTTTGTGACGTACTGTGCGGTTAGAAAATCGGCGGCAGGTAACAGGTTAAAAAATTCTTCAGAACACTCCCCATGATAAATACGGTATAGAACGCACAGCGAGGAGACATCTTTACG
The DNA here is from genome assembly GCA_021202915.1 of Heliconius himera. Lineage (NCBI taxonomy): Eukaryota > Metazoa > Arthropoda > Insecta > Lepidoptera > Nymphalidae > Heliconius > Heliconius himera. The sequence goes on from JAJHJA010000443.1 coordinate 92,116, forward strand.
TAAAGCCAATATGTCAACCCCACATGGATCATTGGGTTCCCAACGATGTGCACCAGGCCAGAGATGAGAATGAACCTCAATATGAGGCTGAACTTCGGCCCTATACAGGGCCAATCGGTATTTTGGCGTGAAGTACTGTCTCGCTCTGTTTATAACCCCCAGTTTCTTTGAAGCCAAAATGGCCTTGCTTTCCAGATGACCGCGATACTGGCAGTCACTCAAAAATGTAAGATACTGGGTGTGCTGATACTGGGTGCGGCTGTAAGTGGAGTGTTTTGAAAGACTAGCGACAAATGGGTTTTATGTGGTCAACGCGCAAACTTGTGTCTTCTTAGCATTGAATTGAGCCAAGTTCATTTCACTCCATAAGGAAACATTCCCGGGGGATGCCCCAACTGAAGACACAAGCTTATTTCGGCACTGGTCAACGTTTTCCCGAGAAGTAAACAGTGTCCACAATGCTATCATCTGCATAGCAATGAATACTTGAATATTCTTACATGTCATAGATATGCAGAAGAAACAGCATAAAGGACAGCACGCAGACTTGGGGATAGTTAGACGGGACGAAACCATTGCCATTTTTCGGGATCGGGTAGATAAGAGGGCTCTTCCATAAGTCTAGGACTATTCTGATTGAGTAAGAGTGCCGAAATAAACACATTAGCACCGGTGTCAGCTCAGGAGCACAAGAACGGAGCACTAAGGGAGAGATGCCATCTGGCCGGACTTGTGGATGTCCAAAGAGGACAGAGCTCGCCCAACAGCGTTTTGGTTGAACTTAACCTTAGGCATTGAGCTCCTGGCACCGCGGGATGGTTGGCGGCGTTGTTCCTTGATCATCCAAAGTCGAGTTCGAGGAAAAGAGAGCGCCCACGAGATCGGCTTTCTCTTTCGCCGTAGGGACCAATATATCATTTCCTTTTTTTTATCAAGAAATATAGAAATATTTAATATCGAGAATATCAATTGGTAGTGTCATCTACATCTATATATTTTTGTGCGTATCCTCTAAAACGGAAAACAAAGAAATAGTCAGAGTCATGTAGTCCACGTTAATAGTAGGGGAGACCTAGTATACTTTATTAGTCACTTCCATCACTTCCTTCAACATTTTCCGATTAATTTTGTAGTGGCGCAACTCAGAGCCGCGCTTATATTACAGACCGAAAGAATTAAAAAAAACTCAAGTAAGAACCAAAACAACAACCGTCGCGCTTATAGTCAGACGCTGTGCCGTTATACCACGGCGGCCCCTTCTCATATGTGTACATATGATTGTTAATAATTAAACAATATGTACCTACTTAATAATCTTGTCATATTTTTACAATATACCTAAATTACTTTTTGCTTTGTTCTAATGAGTCAGAAAAAATTGTTCATATTCATAACAATACCACATTAATTTAAGCACCTCGAATTATAAATTAAGTTAAAAGCTATATATATTTAATATTTTATTAAAATTGAATATTTTATTCAAACAATTTTTTATTTTATAACCCGCTGGGAAGTTCTGCTGAGTATATGTTTATATAAGAATATATTTGCACATGATGATTACAAGTTCAAATCGATTTATGGGACATTCTTTTTATTTAATATTTTATTAATGAATATATATACATTTTATTTAATATATTGTATTTTTTAGCTTCTTCGATCTAATAAGAAAATGTATAATATTGAGTTTTGCCATCTTATACACAATGCCACTATTAAAAAATAGAGAAAAGGGAAAAAAATAGAGAAAAGAATAGAAAATACAAGGCACGCTTGATTGATATGCATTGTAAAATATTCCTATATCTCGTTAAATAGTTGAAAATTATTTCAACGTTTGTTATTACAGTATAAGAAATGATGAAGAAAAACGCTCAATAATTACATTTTAAATAGCTTAATAATATGTTATAAATGTTTAAAATTAAATATAATTTTATCTTACAACATGTTCGGTAAATCCAAACAAAGTAATTAAGTAACAAAGACTAATAGCTAAGTAGAGTAAATTTAAAAAAAAATGTGGATATTTTTAATATTAAAAATAAACTCTTAATAACATGGTGTGCCATACGAGTGCAAAGGATTAATACACAGACTTACATACATAAGAAAATACATGGGTTATAATATTTTTGAAATCGTCCCGGATAAACGTTTTAAGTTAAAATCTGTTAATATATATAAACTGGAATGGCAATACTGACATTTTTTTAGATAATTGAGTTAAAAGTTTTAGTAAATACCTAACTAAATAAGGAATACTTTTAAAAAATATTTTTTTATTTATATTAATAAATAATAATTTTCTTTGCAGTACCTTTTCATCTTCTTGGTGTCTTCTTTACAATTTCTGTTGGCAGCTCCAAGAGATTTCTACGCTCTAGAACAATCTATGTTAAACAAGCTTCACAAACCATGGCACACAATAGATATACCTCCGGAACATCCCAGAAAAGGAGAGTTTAAATGTAAGGGAGGCATTTGTAAGACCAAGACACCTTGTAAACACTGTCAAGGTCCCGTACCCTTAGATGTTAACAGGGAATATATAAAAAATATATAGTTTTGTTTGTTTTATTTTACCCGACTGCCTCTGAAGGAGAGTTATATTCTTCGAAATTATATACGCAATTTTTTTTGGTACGTACTTACAACGACACGATTCGCGATTTAAGAGTATAAGAGTCTCATTTAAAAAAGAGATTAACAAAATTGAACAGCCCACATTTCTTTATCCACACTTTGAAAACTATTGCGTTATATATTCTTAATTCCACTACATCACGATAGCAGTGGCTTTAAGTATAATAAAGTTGCCTGATCATTCCAAGAATTGGGTCAAAGTGACGCATCAAGCAATTTAGAACTATCAAAGACAGTAAGTTCAAGGATATAAATGTCTGTCACAGTCTGATTCAGATGAATTATGAAATTATGGCATTGGTAAAGTTTGCGCGTTTTGTATTGGTTGCTGTATACATATAATAACTATTTATGATAATATAGCTAAGGGCGTAACGCTGGGTTTTTTTAATTGGTTCTGTAATACTTTGACATAGTCGTTACTTAATCGAGACGCATCTTTTTTTTAGTGAGTCTAATTAGCATTAGACGCTAGCTTTTACAGAGACACCGGGTAGGAAGGGAAGAGGATACTCTGTTCCTGGGAAGGAAAGTTTATTGTAAGGAATACATGGCTGCTTGAGAGGGATCGTCCCCTCTTGAACTGAGAACGCGACAGGTTGTGGATTCAATTCCAATTCGAGGAAATCAAATATTTAACATTTTCATTTGCTCGCGCTGGTAACGAGCCAAAGCGCGGCGTTGACTTCCGTCACTTAACACGCAATGCCTCCAGAATTCGGTGGAAAGTAGAGAACAGAAGTGTATTAATTTAAACGGAGTAACTTAAAACTATTATCCCCCTGCCTGCTATGTGCAGGATACAGCATACACCTAAAAATATACAATAATGATAAATGCTTAAATATAAACATTGTAAATAGAACAAAAATTTTATTAAAAATATAAAAATGTTTTTAAATCCACGCAATCAAACTTGCGGGCAACGACATCTTATAAAATTATTTGAATCCTTAACTATCTAAGCCTCCATAATAAAATTATAATAACCGTTGTCATAATACTCGACATTCCTAAAAACCTAATTACAAGAGTATATTTTTATGTAATAAAGCCACTGATACTTTCTTAGATAGCTTTATCATTAATCTGTTGCTTCACTTGTGAAGAAACGAGGTATATTGAAATTTTAGTTGGTTTTCCTGACCGACTAAAAAATAAGAAAATTTAAAAATTATTATTTATATATTTATTATCAAAATAATTCATTAAAACGTTCGTTTTAATTAAATTGAAAATTAATCATCTAGACATTGATTAATTTTAGATTATATGAGTAAAATAGTTTTTATATAAATTAAGTATATTTAATTTATATAAAAAATATTTTATTGAAATAAAATTAAATATGTAAAATGTTATGATATAATTAATGTCTGTATATACATCAAAAATAACATGATAAATGCTGCTTAGTTTTAACTTGTCTGTTGCCGCAAGTGGTCGTTGCGCGATAAGCTTAAAAAAAAATGACACTTTTTCCCGCCTTTACGTCAAGGTCAATGCCCCTGTACGTGTTTTGATTTTGAAAAATGCGCACGAATCATTTGTCTGTTCTGTGACTGTTTCTATACACTGAAATATAATTGTTTCTTAAATTTTTTATTCTTATTCGTTTCTGAAGTGAATTTTTGGAAAAAAAATAAAAAGATGGCTTTAAGTTTTTTTTTGTTTATACTTTTGTTCTTTGGAGTGGAGTGCTTAGATACTAGACAGGAAGAAGGCTATCCCAGAGGATTTATGTCAGTATGTATGTGCTTTTATTTACTATAATTATTTAAATAACACATTATTTATAAAAACATAAAAGAAGACTGTGTGACTGTAACGCGATGGTTGTGGGTTCGATATCCACTCGGGGGAATGAATTATTACTTGCCAATATTTTCATTTCTTCGCTCTGATATACAGGCAAAACTCCAAAAACTCTCGGAAATAGAGAACGAAGTGTCTAAATTTACAATTTTTTTTTTGTTAAGAAAATGTATATTAAATATAATAAATGCGTTACAATCTTTTTTTTCATATTATAATTATATATTTAATTATTTAACATGAAAGAAATGATAAAAATATATTTTTAATCCAAGACAAAATCTAGAATATTCTCAAAGTTAAAGAAAGAGAACTAAGGTCGAATACGCCAGAATTTCACCACACAGTAAATTATCCGCTGTTGCATACTATTTTTCTACATTATTAAGCTTAATTACGTATCGTTAGCCTTTTCAATTATTATATTTGATGTGGTTATTATTTTGTATATAATGTTACATAAATAATTACTTTTATCTATTTTTTTGAAATATTTAAATAACGTATTGAGTATCTTAAAACTCGGTTCTCTTTTGTTCCTTCTTTATCATACATCGTTTGAGGCCCGTGCCAAGAGACTTTGATCTACTACTTACTTATTTTGCTTCTATTACTTCTGTTATTACTTTTTAAGTAGGCCTCAAAATTTTCTAATTTTTCTCTGGCTCTTTGAGATGCACTGAATAAAATTAATACACCTCAAACAGCGTTTTTTTTCTATCTATCCAAAACATTTTTCTATCTTTGTTAAAAATGCAAAGGACATAAAGATATTAAGCAATCTATAGAATATTTTTATCAATAAAACATGACTTTACGCAGCAACTGCTAATAGAGCCAAACCGGACTGATTTACTAGTAACTACTAAAGAGTTCCACTTTTAAGGATGTTGGCTCCATCATGAGACCAGCTTGATGCTGGCATATTATTGTATCATCATCCAAGCTACGTATAACTGCCAGTTCTACGATGATATAATATTGCAGTGGTTTAAATTCAGTTTCTCAGATTTCACTGCATAGTTATATTGTTACAACGATGATTTAATTATTTATAACAACCTTCCCCAACAAACGTACTGCCAATCTGATAACAATCAATATTAGTGCTAAAAATATTTATATAGCGATACAGATAATTTCTGTAATATATAGGGGAGAGGGGGGCACATTCGAACGATTTTTAAACTTTGTGTCATATCTAAAAATTCTACAGTTTTTAACTTCTTTACTATTTCACAAGGCTTAGTCCAACTATTGTGCTACACAATCGTAGCATCGTATGTAGAAAAATATATAAGGTAAAGGTGCAATATCAACTTTAGTAGCAGTAGTCAAATGTTCAAAGCTGCCCCCCTTGCGGAGTAGCTTTGAACATATATGGGGCAGTTTTGATCTATCATCGAATTCAATGAAATTAAAAAGCTTTTAAGTAATTTTATCAATAAACTTAACATTAGAAACGATGGAGATCAAATATCAGTACTATGTTAACTGAAAAAAATATTATACCTAGTTTAATATTGCGATTGTACTAGTACTAATGTTAAATAACTTTAATATTATTAATAGACTTTAAAAAAACAAAAAAGTAGCTTTGGCTTCGTAGAAGTAATTAACATTATGGGATCAATCATAGAATAAATCTAATATTATAAAAATAAAACATAATATTTTTTAAATAAACAGCTTACTACCTTAATTTGAACTTAGAAAAATTAAATTTAAAGGAAAACATGAATGTAGTACGTGACGTAACCAGCAACTGAAATTGGGGGAAGTAGTCTACGTAAGAAATAAAAATTAGCTTCACGTTTTATCCCGCACACAGCACGGCAGGCAGAGGGAACCTAGTGTTAAGACACTCCGTTCCCCACTTTCTGCCGAATTCTGGAGGCATTGCGTGTTGAGTGGCAGAACTCAACGCCGCGCTTTACCTCGACACCAAAGCGAAGAAATGGAAATATAAATTTAAGTAAATATTTCATCTCCTCGAGCGGGGATCGAACCCACAACCAGTCAGGATCAATCATAGAATAAACCTAATATTATGAAAATAAAACAAAATATTTTTTAATAAACAGCTTATTACCCTAATTTGAACTTAGAGAAATTAAATTTAAAGGAACATGGATATAGTATAGTGGCGTAAGGAAAAAAATTGTACAAGCTACTTTTTTACTATTCATAGATGATGAAACATTCGCTAAAATGGAGTCTCCAATATTTATTAAGTGGTAGTCTAATTCCATTACGTAGTCTTCATACGTCAGTTTCTTGTAAAGAAAAGTTCAGTTTAGTTTTGTTTTTCTTTCGCGGTATTTTGTTATATATAATAATATTCAAAACTGCCCCCCTTATTTTGTTCAAAGCTGCCTCAGTGGTATTTGAAAAATTAAAAACGTTTTTTTTTTCAAGTAAACATTTAAAAATTGTATTAATTTCTAGTTTATTGCATGATATATGAAAAATTCTAACTAAAAGAGGAAAAAATAAAACCATATACCATGAATTGGATCCCTTCGATCCTTACGCGTTTTAACTCAACCACGGGCTCTCATATATCAGCGGTGACAAGTGACACGTGTGCAGGTTAGTGCTGCCACTACTCAAAAAAAATCTAACAAAATTTCTTTTTAAAATAGCTCTGTTAACACATATTTTCAAAGGTGCCCCTGTTCAAAGCTACCCCCCTCTCCCCTATATATATATATATATATATATATATATATATATATATATATATATATATATATATATATATATATATATATATATATATATATATATATATATATATTGACCTATTTATGCAAATAACTTAAATTAATAAGGTACTTACTTTTTTTATTTTGACCAACTGTTATGTCATTTCATTTAATATTTTAACAGTTGGTTAGGTGGAGACAGGTGCTTGAACTAAGTAACAAGTAAATTTTAGTCCACGTTATGGAGTGGTCCTTTTAGTCCAAATGTGGGTCACATATCCCCAGCAGGATTAGGCTCTTCTTTCTCTATCACTAGGCACTACAGTTTCGTAAATACAAGGATATAATATATACGAGTACAACGTAATACATGATTTGAACAAAGAAACGTTTATTGTAATATAACTGCAATAATTACGTCTATTATCTTGCAGTTTTTTGTATTTGTATTAGTAGGTTGAGGCCATTAGCGGCGTCATACAGCATCTGACTAAATGCGACGGTTGTGGGTTTGATTCCCACTAGGGGAACGAATTTATTACATATGCCTCGCTCTAGTAATAAGACAATACGCGGCGTTTAAATCCGCTACTTAACACGCAATGTCTCGCAAATTGGGCGGTGTAAGGAGGTGCTACCCTAGTATATGCGGAATACAGCGTGAAGGTCGAAAAAAAGTAGAGGACATTTAATAGGTATTTTTTCATCTAATACCAATTACGAATTTCTATTTAAGCGGCAGCGCACGCGAATAAAACTTATTTACTTTTAGGCCATTTTCTATACATTGTATATTATAGTTTAATGACATTTTTATGAATAATAAATTATAGTTTAAATAAAATTATAGCATAAGCTATAGTCGCTTTCTGATTATATAGCCTTATAATGTTACAAAATTTCATCATCAGCCCAGTAATTACCTTTCATTACAAGAAAAGATGGACTTCTCCAATTTAATTTGATAATCTACAAAATATTTTAATTACTACTACTAGAACTAAAATAAAATAATTTAAAAAACATCATCCCTAGTGAAGATTGAATCCACAATCACCGCCTTTACAATCAGGTTCTGCCCCAATGCGCCACGGCTGCATTTAATGAGAAAGGTTAACATTACAGCTATAAAAACGTATGAAAAATACAGTGACTTAACTCTAATCTCTGTCTTTATATCCTCTTCGAGCTGACACTGTTAACTTAATAAGAAAACGTATATAAATTTTAACATACCGGGATGTGTGGAATAACACTTTAAAAAAATAAAAAATATATAATATCAAATATCTTAAATCGTAAGTTAACCTTTCGATTACACTATAACAAATAACAATATAAACGATCCTTTTATTCCCTGTGAAGTATGACTTTACATTAATATGCGATACTGTGCGTATCTTGTGTTAGTTTAAAAATAAACCGCATCCGCTACTAAAAAATAAAAAAAATATAGCAAAATAAATCAAAAACACTAGTATAGCCAGAGGGGACCAAATGTTAATACACTCCGTTCCCCAATTTCCGCCGAATTTTTCGAGACATTGCGTGTTGAGTAGTGGAGCTCAACGCCGGGATTTTGTCTTGGTGCCAGAGCTAAGAAATTGATAAATGATAATTCATTTTTTCGAGTGGGATCGAACCCACAACCGTCGCATTACGGTCACACTCTTGCGCTCCTGCGCCACGACGGCCTCGTATAGCGAAATATTATTTAGTATTAATAGATATCTTTTTCCTTATTAACCTAGGTTCAATTAAAATTTACGTTTAACTATTTTAGCCTGGGAAATTGAGTTAGTACAAAAACTATATTAAAAACTTATTATCTTACAAAAATCTATATCTTTTATAATTATTTAGATATTTCTTATATTTCATTTGCACCCAATAACCACATGTACATGTGCACATTTAATATTATTACACTGGGGGGCGTCGGGGGGAGGAGTAGGGCAGACTGTAAGCGTGACTGTTGTGGGTACAATTCCAATTAGCGGTAATTATTTTAACTTCGTCACAATTTAACAAGACAAAAAAACAATAAAAAAACCTAAAATTTATATGAATCTTAAAATAGTAATAGTAATATGGAAATGGGTGGAAGTGTCAGCGCTCCTTTTCCGGAAACAGCATATAGGGTAAAATATTTTAAAGCCAAACCTAAAGAAATTAATCAAGATATCTCAACAGTTTGGACGTAGGATTTTTTTTTCATTTCACGATGTTTATCCGTACCTGTATTTCGTGTGACGCAGTTACGCATAGATATCAATAACGTAAACACATACTACTAGAAAAATACTACTAAAGGCTAATCAACTTTGAACTTTGCCGCCAATACCTACGACTCGATTTCGGAATGAGGCGTATGCGGCGGTTTCCCTTCGATAGTTTTATGTGTGCGTGCGTCGTTCTTGGCAAATGGCGTTTTATATTACAACAATAATTTTATCATGTATTTTGTTTAAAAAAATCACTTTCATTTTTTGGGAAAAAAAATAATTAATAGACTTTTATAGAGTAGTTAAAACTGTAACTTCACTTAAAGTGGTGCTGACAATTCCACCTTGTTATATTTAATCTATATTTGAATGCATTGAGCCCTTTGACATGTGCCTGGCTTGCAATAGGAATAGACAGCAAATATTATTACTAAGTATTAAGACACTTTTTTCCTCACTCTCCGCACAAATTTGTAGAAATTATGTGTGAGTGACGGAACTAAACGCCACCTCTTTATTTTTTAACCAAGATAATAAAAATAGTTTATTTCCCCAAGTGGAAATCAAATTCATAGCCGTCGCGCTTAAAATCGGACGCTGTGCCGCTGCGGTTATTATAGATTTATATTATATATAGATTTCAATACTTAAACGCGCCTAAATTTATATTATATAGCTAAATAATACAAAATCTTTACGTAGCTCCGAGGCGGTCATTTTGTGCGAATCGACGCATCTGAGTCGCGTCATTTGGGTATTCTCACAAGGTGATGATTAAAAGTTACGATATCTCCAAAATTTTTTATGGTAGCTGTGTATATTTTTGATGAAATCATTATGAATCAAGCTAGTATAAAAATAATAAATTAGATTGTTTTTGCTGATAATATTTTATTAATATTTTATTAATTAAATAATTGAAGTCGGAGTGTGCGATGTTTTTTCCTTGTTGCACAAAAGTTGTTATAAAAACAGAAATAAACATAAATTAAAATAGACTCCTGTTTCCTTTATATAAATACTTATTTTTTTTATTAGCTTCACGATGTATCCCGCGCACAGCAGGGTAGGCAGAGGGAACCTAGTGTTAAGACACTCTGTTCCCCACTTTCTGCCGAATTTTGTAGGCATTGCGTGTTGAGTGACAGAACTCAACGGCGCGCTTTGCCTCGCCATCTGGTGTCGAAGAAATGGTAATACAAATTTAAGTAAATATTTCATCTCCTCGAGTGGGGATCGAACCCACAACCAGTCGGTTTTACAGTCACACTTTGTGCCACTGCGCCACGACTGGCCTCTGTATAAATACTTAACATAAAATAAATAGTCCTTTATAATACGCAACACAACAAGCAAAATTCGCCAATACACGCTCAAAAACGAACCAGAGACACGTCTTTTAAATGTCCTACAAAATTGAGGCCAGTGTCTTTTATCAATACTTTGTGAAAGATAAATAAAGATAGAAACTGTATTCCGTTTCTTAATGTTAAATATATCTAAGCGTTGATGATACCACGGTGGACTCCAGGAGCTTCAGGAGTATTTTTGATTGAGCGCTCCAAGAGTCCGCCCCACAGATAATTGGATAAAATGTTGCTTATGTTTTATTCTAATTTATATCTATATTTGTATAGATTCATCTAAATTTGTTCAATACTTTTTAGTGAAATTGAAACAAACATAAATCCTCATAAACTTCCACATTTATAATAAAAAAAGATCAACTAAAGAGGGTAAATTAATATTCCGCTTTGGGTACATAACGTAGCCATTGTACGTGTAGAAGATATATTGATGCCGGAAGCGATACAACGGTACTTAATATATTAGGTATGTAGATACCTATTATTTATATTCATTCCGTTTTACAATCTACCCCGCATACAGTAGGTTAGTTAGTAGTAGGTTAGACAGAGGGAACTTAGTGCTAAGATACTCACCATTTTTTCACCATTTTCCTTCGAATTTTCTAGGCAATGCGTGTTCAGTGGCGGAATTGAACGCCGCGCTTTGCCTTGACGCAAAAGCTGACCTTTTTAAATCAGAACTTGTATATAGGTATTATTTTTAAATATATTTCGCTACCTTTCACGTCAGAAAACTCTGATTGAACAGCTGTGCACACACTAAACCTCTACACCATAGCGGAGAAATGAAAATGTAAATAAATATATCATTTCTTCGAGTGAAGATCGAACCAACAAGAAGTCAAGTTTACAGTCACACACTTGTTTCCTGCTACAATTGGCCTGGTCTATGGCCTGTACCTACGCATAATATTGAATTGATAATTTTATTTAGGCATATTACATTATATTTTGAGGCCAGTCGTGGTGCAGAGGCACAAAGTGTGACTGTAAAATCGACTGGTTGTGGGTTCGATCTCCATTCGAGGAAATGATATATTTATTTACATTTTCATTTCTCCGCTATGGTGTAGAGGTTTAGTGTGTGCACAGCTGTTCAATCAGAGTTTTCTGACGTGAAAGGTAGCGAAATATATTTAAAAATAATACCTATATACAAGTTCTGATTTAAAAAGGTCAGCTTTTGAATTCGACAGGCCCCTAAATTGTTAGAAAATACAATATGTGGTAACTTAATTTTTATTTAAATATTAAATATGATTCTGTTTCCTTAATTCTTGTTATTTTAATTTAACGCAGTTTTCATATTGGATTTAGGCAAATAGTTATTACTTTAAATTCTAAAACATAAACTTAGTGATATCTAGAAGAGTTTTTTTTTATAAATTTATTAAAATCAGCTTCACGATGTATTCCGCACCCCAGAGTAGGCAGAGGGTACCTAGTTTTAAGACACTTTGTTCCCCACTTTCCCCCGAATTTTCATTTCATCAAGTGGGGATCGAACCCACAACCAGTCTCGCTCACTGTCACACTGCGCTACGACTGGAGTAAGATAAATTTATCTTAAGAATTAATTATGTTTACATTAATATGAGATGACTGATAGTAAAGTTTATCTGCTTAGTCTATTTCATTCTTTCAAATCAAATGAAAAATGGAAATATTTGTAATTTTCCAACGAATTTTATTAAGAACTCTCTAAGGCCTCGATTTATTTCCAAAAAAAATGAGAAGAAATATAATATACAACACTTTCCACACTGTACATAAATTAATTAATAAGTATGAGAGAGTACATTGAAGTGATTATAACTATTAAAAAATATATTATTACTATTATAGAACAAAGCCACAAGTTAGCTTTAACTTATTTAGGATCAATGCAAGCAGTCGTGGCCGAGTGGTTAAGGCGTCTGACTCGAAATCAGATTCCCTATGGGAGCGTAGGTTCGAATCCTACCGGCTGCGGTAAAGTTTTGCAGAATTCGATTTGACAAATATTTTTTTTAACTATTTTTTTCTTAAAATATATATGATGTAAGTCTATAAAAAACCAAAGCAAGTGTGCATGTACCAGTTCTGCTTTATTGCTCATATCAAGAACTACTTAACCCTAGAAATAGATTTGTAACTGGATCACCTGTTGATAATGATATCAATCTTTCTAACATGTGAAGTTAGAGATCACAAAATTGATTGACATTATTGATCAATATCTCTCAGCTGATCTCAGCATTATTGTTTTCGACTTATTAAAGACATTTAAATGGTTCACAATTGAGGCCAGCCGTGGCGCAGAGACACAAAGTGTGACTGTAAACTGGTTGAGGGTTTAATCCCCACTCGAGAAAATGAAATATTTATTTATATATATACATATATAGTTCCATTTCCTCGCTCTGGTGTCGAAACAAAGTGCGGCGTTGGATTCCGCACGTAATGCCTCCAAAATTCGAAGGAAAGTGGGGAACTGAACTGTGGGGTTCAGAACAGTATCAATTCTTCATTTAAATCCCCAATTATTTTTTTAGCGTCACGCTGTATAGCGCATATATGGGGAACCTAGTGTTAAAACTTTCCGTCTAATTTTCGAAACATTGTATGTTATGTGGCGAAACTCAACGCTCAACGTATTGCTTTGTTATTGAGCGAAAAAATGAAAATTCCCCCGAGTTGGAATCGAACCCTCCACTGTCGCTTTTCGATCAGACGACGATTTCATATTATAGTATTTTACTCCATCTTAACCTTCAATTATGGAATAAAAAGCCTTAATATATTATTATAGTTGACAAATAGCGTGTTTCTTAACACATTGTTTTTTATTTCGCAAATTGCAATTGTCATGTCAAGATTATTATAATTATAGCCTTCACGTTTTCTGCGTCATTTTATGTAACTCAAGAAAATATACATAAATTTTTGTTCTTGCGCCAAGAGCGGAACTGAGCGCCGTAATTTGTCTAACTATACAATTTTCCCAGTAAAGAAACAAAGTTACAACTCAAACAGCCTCCTACTATACCACAGTAGCATATTTTTTGCAAATTATTTTAATATGTTTACTAAGAGTTGCCACATCCATCTATACGAGGACTACTATACTCGTAAGAAGTCTAAGTTCTAAGTCTCTTACATTCTCTTTCAAATTGTCAATGAAACAATATCAGAAGAGATTATTTATATTTATTATATTATATTATTATTTGAAATAGATAATAAACATTTCTATATTCCGTAATTTCAGGTCCAGGATCGAACAAGCCGGCCTCAATACCTCGAAATCAGCTGAAATACTTATACTTCGTGGTGCAAGGGAAAGGGCAAACACGACATAAATACAATTATTGGAACGCCAAGGATATCGCCACAGATCCCAGGATTGATTTTCGTAGGTAAAATAAAATTTGTTTAGGTAGTTTTAATCTTAAGACTTCCACTATTCTGATTTTTGTTAGATATTATTTATCCCGCACATAGCAGGGTACGCAGAGGAAATGTGAGAACCCAGTGTTAAGACACTGCGTTCGTCATTTCGACGTATAACGACTCTAGAAATGTCAATAAATGCAGATAAATATTTTAAAAAGAAAGGAAAGCAGAGATCATATTTTCTTATTATACTTTTGCGTTACACTATGTAATAAGTTCTCCACGCTATACCTCTAGAATTCGCTATACCTCTAGAATAGATACTCCGCTTCCCACTTTCCGCCGTATTCTGGAGATGTAACTTGACGTTTTAAATAGATTTTAAAGGTCTAATTTTATAAAGAACAATTATTTATATATCAATAAGTAATTAATCCTAAATAAACAACTTATTTACTATTCTTTACAGGAAAACAATAATTGTGGCTATAGGATACCTGGACAGCACCAGCTTCCCGATAGCCGCCATGTTCGCTAACGAGTACGAAGCGAGGGACTACAATGTTATATTACTGGACAATCAGCGTTTTGCTACCGTTCATTATCATTTGTAAGATGTTTCTAGTTCTTTTTTTATTATTTAATTAAGAATAATCTCTATCTACAGCTTCAGTTCTGCCACTTAACACGCAATACCTGCAGAATTCGGTAGAAAGTGGGGAATTGAGTGTCTTAACACTAGGTTCCCTCTGCCTACCCTGCTATGAGCGGGATATAGCGTGAAAATAAAAAAAAATATTCAATACTATGTAAAAGTAACTTAATACCTACCTAGTATATGCAGAGGGGTCCTTTTGATGAATAATATAATACTGCTCTATTTCCCGTTCATACACAAATAATAGTTATTATCAAAAAAGCAGTAAATTTTGGAAATGCAATATATTCTACTCTAATATAAATTTTATTAATGATAAATTTTTGACAAAAGAATAATTATAAACTTGCTATTTTCATGTACTAATACAGTTAAAAAACCAATTAAGTATAGTAACTATAATTAAGTATAGTAAGTAAAATCTGTTAACCTTGCAATATTTTTAATTTCCAGAGCAACACGCCTAATGCGACCAGTGGGCAAACATGTAGCAGAGATATTAGTACAGTTAACCCACTTAGGTCTAGATCCTTCTAGAACTGAGTTAATAGGGTTCAGCTTAGGCGGACAAACTGTCAGTTATATCGCTCGAAACTACCAAATCATGACCGGAACTAATATATCCCGAATTACCGCTTTAGAACCTTCGGGGCCATGTTTTAGAAGACTATCCAAACAAGATAGACTCGATTCTTCGAATGCGGATTTCGTTCAAGTTATTCATACTAATATCGATGGTTTTGGTATGGCAACACCGATGGGACATGTCGATTTTTATGTAAATGGCGGCGAATACCAACCTTCCGACATTAATTTCTATCCTTGCACAACAACTTGTAGCCATTTTAGAATTTTAACGCTTTGGTTGTCAGCAATGAAGAATCCAAATAAATTTATTGGTATCAAATGTAATAGTGTACAAGAAGCAAGAGACGCGAATTGTTATGACAATTTGCCTCTAATAACTAATATTATGGGTTTTAATGTAGATACTAAGAATCGTGGTATATTTTATATTTCAACAGATAAAATGTTTCCATATTATTTAGGAACGAAAGGGTTGAAAAAGGAATATGAATCATGGATAAGAATTAGTGATATTAATAGCAGTAATAAGACCGAGATATATGCTAAGTAATAAATAAGTAATAGTAATTAAATTGTGTTTTATTATCGACTTTATTTATTACATACACATATATTTACATACATATTTATTTAATAATAAATAATATACACATATATTTATTTAATAATAAATGTAAATTCCCACCAATTAAATTAATAACTTAAAAGCCCTAACCACTCATAAAACATTAGATTGCAACAAAAGAAAAGCTGAAAGTGATTATTTAAAATTAAAAATAAATAAGGCCAGTCGTGGCGTAGCGGCACGAAGTGTGACTGTAAAACCGACTGGTCGTGGGTTCGATCCCCACTCGAGGAGATGAAATATTTACTTAAATTTATATTTCCATTTCTTCGTTCTGGTGTCGAGGGTAAGTGCGGCGTTGAGTTCTGCCACTCAACACGCAATGCCTCCAGAATTCGGCAGAAAGTGGGGAACGGAGTGTCTTAACACTAGGTTCCCTCTGCCTACACTGCTGTGTGCGGGATACAGCGTGAAGCTGATTTAAGTGATTATTTGATTAATGTTAATCACAAAATATATTAATATTATATTTTCCAGTCAGACTATTTGGCAATACACAAACTCAGATAGTACAGTGTGATAGATAGCTTTTTAGTTGAACTTAAAAAATTATACCATCAACTAAAAATTTACTAGAAGTGCGACAATTTTCAAACATCAAGTTGGAATGGCATTTGCGAATGAATATAATATTGATCTTAACCTTATTTAGAGACAAAATTAATTTTAACTTGAGATCAATTAAAACCCGAGGCTCTATAAATGTAATCGTGAAAGGACATATTCTGGGAAATCACAATCTGGTGATGATATTCTGACATCAAAAAAAGTGCCCCGTAGCTAGCTGGAGTCAGGATTTCAATTTCATAAACAGTCTAATAGGTGCGCATTTGCGTAGACTAAGTTTGTAAGACATAAACATAATAAAATCTTTAATTCAGCAAGATGGGACGATAATTACAAAATATACACATTACGCAAAACGAGTAATTAATCATAGCAGAATTTTGAATCCCATTCACTTTATAAAATTTTATACCTTAATTCATGATTGGTCACTTGCACTGCTTGTTAAAAATTGTTATACTTAATGAAGAACACGTTAAGAATAAGAATTTTGTGGCATTCCATGGCTCTAGAAGAGCCAAAGACTCTCGTGATGAACACGTATGAAAAAAAGCACATCTTTGATGGGTGTTAACGTTTTGCCATCCAGATAAATATTTTCCTTTACAAAGAAACTAGAAACAAAAAATATGTAGTTTAGGTGGAATTCACTTTTATTGTTGGCATTAATGCCAGGGTATGCCTTCTTGCTCAACCTACTCCACTTTGCGCGGTCTTGAACATCCTCGGTAGTTAGTCCATTAGTTCTCATGTGCTGCGCCACGAAATCCAACCAGCGCTTCCTTGGGCGTCCGGTCAACACTCCAGAGACAGACATAGCAACGCACTTCTATCCGATATTCTAACTACGACGCTCTTGGAGCTTATCCGCTACCTCACAAACCTTAAAAGTAATTCGAATGAATGTGTTGCGTATGTGGCCAAACCGCCTTATGCCGAACATCCACCACAGCAACTTCATTTCTATCACGTACAACTCTTGATTATGCCGAAATAGTGCTGACGATGCTCTTGTATATCGTCAGCCACTAGAGCTTGGGCGGCATTCTGCGATCGCATACCACACCACAGACATAGCGCCATTTAACCCAGGCAGCGCTTATCCGGGCTTGAACTCGTGGTCCAAAGTACCTGCACTTCTCTGACTTAACAGCTGAATCTGGACCTATATGGATAGTGCTGGTGTCCGGGCTCCCATGTACATAAGTGAGAGTCGTTTTCAGCTCCGAATAGGTAATATTTCTTGTCTTGAAATATACTTGAAGATAATATCTCGTTTTAGATGGCTTGCGTAACACTATTGAAGCAAGTCTACAAACAAAGAAAATATCTACTAACGCCTGACATATAAATAAGAGCAATAATATATAATATTTTATAGGCATTGAGTCTAAATACCGGCTGTCATCAACTTTGATGTTTATTCCTACATTACATGCATTATAAGTAAATGTTCCTAATAGAATCTATTTATTTAAAAATTATAAGAATATGATAAAAAATAATAGTTTCAGATTTTTACATGCCAAATTTTGCCGTTCTAGGTTTTCTAGAACTCGGTTAGAATTAAGGTCTATAGGTCAGTCAATCCCTAATAAAATTGACGAATTTTGGACATCATTATCTAAATAACCTTTGAGCTGTGTTTATGAAATTTGATCTACGTGTATAGGTAGCGGTTCTAAATATTTGAGCCAAATTTGACAGGCTTAGGTGGAATAGTTTTTGAGTTATATAGGGGTAAAAATTGGCTTCAAAGGGTTCGTGTAAAATTACACACGGTGCTGCTCCCCAGTTCTGTTTGACTGAACTTGGCAATGCGCTACCGCGCGTAATAATATAAGCATATCTTTTCTTATTTATTAAGAAATGTGTTCTAACTGTGGAATAACACTTTAAAAATTTTAAAAATACCTTTTCTTTTTATTGCACCAAACATTATCTAATTTTAAAATGATTATTTAATATGAACATAAGATAATGTATAATATATTTTTTTATATGGCAGCACCAAAATATGCTTATACCAAACAGCTAGTATCCGTGTTAGCCTGTCGAAAAAAAATATCAAAATGTCGCAATGACGTAAAGGCTGACAAGTGCAAAAAAACCTTGACGGCCTGTCGAATGTCGATCTTTCCTCAATCTTTCAAAATGGTGCTTCGTTCTCGCGGGTTTCTTGGTAAATTAAATCAATTAATGTTAAAATGAATATAAATTGACATTTGTAAATTGTGGAATAATTTGAACTGTACTCAAAATTTTATAGTGTAGTGCGACATTTATTTATATAAGGCAGAGAAAAATTTTGTGTGTTATACTTTAAAGCAGTTTTCGTATGTGATGTTTTAAATCTGATTGTTATTTAAAGCGTCTTACGTAAGTATAAAGCATTTTTTTGTTATTAAACATAGTTGTTTCCGAGTGCCGACGCCAAGATTGTCGCATTCCACTCAGTAATATTTTATCGATATACGCATGTGACACCCATTTTTTATTTTTTCTATTCTTAGTGATTATTAAATGGTAATTATCGATAATTGATGTTGATGAAGTAAGAACAAACTAGTTTTGGTCAAGGTTGTAATTTGCATCTCGCATTTACATTTTACAAAATATTTAACATATTATTTTCTTTTAATGCTTGTCATTGAAAGTTAAAATTTTTACGCTACATTTATGGATGGTAATTGAATAATTTGTATTGTGCTTACATATTTGCATACTTTAAATGATAAGTATATTTTTTTATACATTATGATAAATTACTAGTGAGATATTTTATATTTAAACTTAAGTAAAAAAATCTTATTTTATACATTGTTCCTGTATAAAGCTAATACTCTAAAATAAAAGAAGCCCTTCATCTGTTGACACAATAGATTGCAGGTAATAAATTCTAAATGTGGAATACTTTGTAGATATAATATTATTATAGAAAATTGTAGTAAAAATAAAGAAAACATTTAAAGATAAATTTTATGGTTTTTAATTACATAAGAAATTAATGTTGTAGCTTATGAGGGCCAAAACAAATATCTTAAACTAAAAATCTACATAATGTTATTTTACTTATTTTTTTATATAAAAATATAAAAAAATCATAAATAGAGCTGCAGTAGAGTGTCTAACTGTATATGATGGATTGACTCCCACTTAAGGTAGTGTTTTTTTCAAGGCAAAGGCTGTGCCAACTTCCATGCTTTAATATGCAAATGTCCTGAAAATCGGACAGTATGTGAGGAACAAAGTATCTTAGCTTGTGCTAAGGATTCTAGGTTCCCTTCACCTACTCTTCTATATGCAGAATACAGGTTAATACAAAAAATATTTAATATTTCCTTTATTATACTAAGCTATTGTAACAATATTCTTAAAAACTGACTGACATGGGCCTACAAAATATTTACCTGCCAATATATTACTACAAAGAATGATGTCATGGTGACGTCATACTGCATGAGTCTGTAAGTGGAAATCTTATAAGTATACAAACAAAGCTAAGACTCCTGAATATTCATAGTTTGTTGCTATTTCTTCTTTTCTTTTTTTTTAAGTAAATATCTATTATGAAGTTATAGTTATTCTTTCATATTTAAAAAAATATGAGAGTGAGAAATTGACAATATTAAATGTTTCATTAACCACAATAGGGAATACCCACAAATGTTGCATTGTAGCGTTGTTGTGTTATACATATGCCCCTGTGCCACAATAGCCTCTCTCATATTTTCTTAATCTTGCATAAAGTGAGTAGGCAAAGAAAATCTTGTATTAAAATATTGTGCATTAAGTGATAAACTTTGTATTAGCAGAACTGGAAAACACAGGAATAATAATTGAATCGACAACCATCACAGTTACTGTCAGATCCTGTTCCACTGCACCACATTGGATGTATTTGATTATATTTTTCTATTTTATTATAATTTGATTATATTTACACTGCATTTTGTTCCACTGCTTAATACATAATGTCATAAAATTAAGTTGATAGAAAAGAATGTAGTGTTAGTAAGTTTTAGTTAACACTAGTTCATCCCCAATTTCCTACAGTATTTGGAAGAAGAGTTAACTCCATAAAGTAAATAGAAATAAATGTATTAAATTATTGTGGTAAAAAAAACATAATGTATTTTATAAAGTGTAGTACACTCATATTAAAGTGTTTAAATGTTTTACTATATGGCTTATTTAGGTCATAAAAATTGTATAAGTCATCTTTATATTCTTTTATTTGGCAAATCTAAATTACATATTCTTTCTTTCTGGTGTTTTGGGTTTTTTACTTTTCTGTTAATACTGTTCATAGTTTTTGTTGCCATTTTTATCCCTGATATTAGTTATCTGCTCTCGGCTTCACCTTCTAAATTTACATAATTATTATAATCTGAATTATTTTCGTGTTCTTATACCAATAATTTATTATATTAATAAATAATAATTTATTTCCCCGAGTGGGGATGAACCCCAAAGTATATATATAGACATTGTGATAAATTAAAAATTATTTTTTCTTTTTTTTAAAATTATAGTGAAAATATTATTCCGGACACCGAAAAAATACGTCTGGCTAAAGAGCAGCTCTTAATTTTTATATTATGAGGTGTCTCATCGCAATGTCCTCCTTCACCAGAATGGCCCCTTTTTGTTTTAATGTCATGTTATCAACATGATTGTAATGACATGCCTTAAATGTTTTATACCTCAAATGAGTATGTATATTACAGACATAAAGATTAACCTATTTGACCAGCTATCTGAATAATTTTGCTTTACTTTGTAATTTTAGCTTTTATTACATACACAAAATGTTATAAAAATATATACAATGTATAATAAAGATAGTAATTTTAAGAAATGACATTAGTAATTGTCATCTTGCCAACTATAAAAATTTTCCTTGGAATTCTTTGTATATAACATTGATCTTAGTAGATATATGCGTAGGAACAGTCTGGTGACCATACTTTAGAATTTTTACTAATAAAAAAATTAACCAGAAATTGAAACCTTTACACAAAATGATCAGTCCAACCTAAAGTTCCCCAAAGGGTTCCCCATAAATATTTCTAGATACGCCCGTGATAGTAACTACAGTAGTAAGATACATAATACTATTTCTAACTGGTAAATATAAATACACATACATAACGTAAATTATAATATACTACTTTATCTTTTCGATAGGGAAAATCTACAACATAAATCTTTTTGACATGCGTGGAATTCAAATTTACAAGCATCTTGTTTTATAAATGTCTCGACAATATTACTATTTACAGAATTATATAATACTTCCTTTATTAACTGCGTAACTGACAAGCAGCACACAGCTAAAATTATTCAGCGTACAAAATCTGAAAATTGAAAATCTGAAAAGTAAAAAAAAAACAATGAAAAGTGAAGAGCAACATTGAAAAGAGATTATAAAAATTTCAACGGGAACGGGAATAAACGGAATTTTACATTCCATAGTCCACAAATGAAGTTGCGAGTTGGTAGAAATCATAGTAAATTGTATGTGATACGAGTACTAGCAAAAATCAACGACAACGGACTACTAATTGTCGCGTAACACGCAATAGCTAAAGTTATAGTGGACTGGGTCTTTTGTCATACAAGAACTCGTTCTTTCATATATTTTTTTTTTAACATATTTTCATTAGTGTAAAATTTTATTTATTACTAACCCATGTTTATGTATATACTCTAATTATGTATATGTTTTAATTTTATAGGTGAAGGCAATATTTTGACTGGACTACTTTTTGACATGCATTCTCCTATTGTGTAGTATAGTCTCCTTTTACCGCACAATCTCCTTCGTGTGTTCTCCATACAACGTGACATTGGCGAAGTGATTAGTGCTCAACTGGCACGCTCGAAGCGCCACAAATGAAGAACTGAACTGAACTGAATTTTCATTAGGTCGACTTGTAAATATGAACTATATGTTCAAAATCTAAGTACTTAGCTCACTTACGTATAAAGCATTGTTTTAGTTTATTTTTTTCAGCTTCACGCTGTATCCCGCACACACCAGGGTAGGCAGAGAGAACCCTGTATTAAGACACTTTCCACCGAAGGTACAAGGTACTTTCCACCGAATACAGGAGGCATTGCGTGTTGAGTGGCGGAACTCTACGCCGCGCTTTGCCTCGACACCAGTGGGAAGAAATGGAAATATAAATTTAAATAAATATTTCATCTCCTCGAGTGGGGATCGAATCCACACAGACGCGTTTACATTCACACTTTGTGCCTCTGCGCCACGTCCTGCCTCTTTATTTTTTTAGTTTATTTTTACTTAAACTATATTTTTTTGAGTATTAAAACTTTTGTTTAAAACCGATATTTTTAAACAAAAATGTTAAGTATAAATAAAAATTACGACTAATATTTCTACGGTCAATGTTCAATTATATGCCAGAGCATATAATTGAACATTGACGATTTTTACCAGAGTAAAAAGGCAAAGTGGCGCGGCGTTGAGTTCCGACACTCAACAAGCGATGTCTTCAAAACTGAGCGGAAAGTGAGCAACAGAGTGTGTAAGCATTATGTTCCCTCTGTCTACCCTGCTATATGCGAAATACTCCACTTACCGTTTACATTTCGATGCATTGTGAGTTAAGGACGGAATTCAACGACGCGGCTTGTTTTGTTACCGGAACGAAACAACCAAAAATAATTTATTCCCCCAATAAAAAATCGAAGGCCCAACCGTTGCGCTTATAGTCACACGCTGTAGTACTGCGCCACGACGACCTATTTTTCCCGACTGCTAAGGAAGGGTTATGTTTTTCGCGCGTATCTTGTATGTATGTAATATTCTTTATTACCTCGTATCTCCAGAACCGCTGAACGGATTTTTACATATTTGAGGTATCGTTAAATTCGTATTAGCAGCCCAAGTGTTCTTAGATAGGTGACGTTAGTAAAAAATAATCATGGCGGCTGTGGGACGCCATTGGACTTAGTGAAAAAAAATATTTTTCGTTTCGAATACTACAATATGGGTATCAAATTCAAGAGCTCAATTTCAGAATTTCAAAAAGCTATATTATGATTATCACTACCATAATAAATTCTAACAAAAAAATTAAAAATAAAAAAATATTTGTAAAAACAAAAACCCCGACTGCATCATAGAAAATAAACAAACCCAATAGTTTTTTAGGATTAACAGTCGGGACCTATAAGTAATTCTTCAATCAATAAAATCTTTACCAGGAACCCCGCATAATTTAAAGAGGTCCCGACTGCTAATCCTAATAAACTATTGGGTTTGTTTATTTTCTATGATGCAGTCGGGGTTTTTGTTTTTACAAATATTTTTTTATTATTTATTAACAAAGTAATGCTTTTAAAAAGTCTTCATATATTTAAATAATATGTTATTACGAGCTATTTAATAAAATTTCATATAAATTCTTTACAATTACGTTTAACCGTGGCTGGTTAAATTTTTGAACGTGAAACCCGGATTTCCGCAATTTTAATGCTTCACACGGCAATGTCGGTATAGCAATGGTTTTATTTAATAACGCTACTATTGTATTTTTAAAAGTCTGTATTGTTCTGTTTCTTCTGTTATGGCTTTTAGGCGTGACAGCTTATTTGGCCAATGTCACGTAGAATGGAGAAGACACGATGAAATTGGATCAGTTGAGGCCAGTCGTGACGCAGCGGCACGAGGTGTGACTGTAAAACCGACTGGTTGTGGATTCGATCCCCACTTGAGGAGATGAAATAGTTACTTAAATTTATATTTCCATTTCTTCGCTCTGGTGTCGAGGTTAAGCTCGGCTTTGAGTTCTGCCACTCAACACGCAATGCCTCCAGAATTCGGCAGAAAGTGGGGAACGGAGTGTCTTAACACTAGGTTCCCTCCGCCTACCCTGCGGTGTGCGGGATACAGCGTGAAGCTGATTTTTAAATCAAATACGGGTCGGACTTGCCCACCGAGGGTACTGTATCAATTTCAGAATTGTAGGTGTAGTTTCAGAATTTCTGAATTGTACCTACAATTTATACTCTCTTTACTCGGGAACTGCAACTTATAAAGTTGACAAACTTAATTTTGCAATTTTTGGGTGTATGCACCCATTTTGTATGAAATTCACTACAATTATTAGTTTATATTAACGTTTTAACTTTTATTTTTACTGCAAATTCATTTCTTGCCGAATTTCATAATATAAGTTACCCTATAGGTTTTGATTACGCGGGGAATTGCAGCAAAACAATGCCGATGATTTTAATTGCGATGACATAAAACTTGATTTTTTTTCCCTCAGATAAAAATCACAACAAGCTAAGCCAAGGAACCATAGACTTCAGGTCTACTTGTATATATTCAGATATAATTTTAACTTGTGACTTACGTTTTATTATAAGTTTACTAATGTCTTTCTTTCCTTAGTGCATTGATTTCAGAAAAATACAAATACTTAGTATGTATTTTTTATACGTAAAACTTTTCTTAAATTGGGAGTTGAACCGGTTACCACTACTAATACATTCCAAAGCAGTGCAATGGTGTCCACAATATTATCATTGAAACTGACATATCTATTAGATACGTTATCAACTTCCGTATAATATTATGATTCATTCTAACTAATAGATAAATAATCTAGTAGCTTATATGATAACCCATTATGTACATTGCATTTAGGCAAAGTAAGCACTGAGACAGTTTTCATATTAAAAAAGGCTTAGATCAATATAATAAATCTTTTTTTAATATAATTTAAAATAAATATGTAATAAATACTCTTAAAGTATATTTATTAAGATATTATTTTATTTTTATATGCATATCATATATATCATTTTGATAAGTACAAAAACAAAAAAGCCATGGACAACCAAAGTCTATGGGGTACGATGTGGGTACCTAACAAAATAAATAAAAACAATGGCGATAATTTTTCTCATTCGCAGCTTCGACAAAGGCATCCTCTCCTCCACTCCTGGAGGGAGAGAGGGAGAACTTTATAGCTATAGTTGGATTCTACCACGCAAACCGAAATGTCCTTGAAACTTTGCGAAAAGTGAAGAAAAGAATATCTCAACACCAGGTTCCCCCTTTACGGGATACAAGTGAAACTAAAAATAACCTATAAAGACACCTGTAAGATGTAACAAACAAAACTACAATAGTTTCTTAATATACGTTTTCTGATAAAAAATATAAACCGTTTGATATAACGATCTTATCATTACCATATCATTTCAGTTTTATATCGATTTCCATAAGTAAGCACGTGCTTTAAAGTGACAAAGAGTGCAAAATTATATTATATGATATCTGCAATGTGTAATTATAGTTACAGTGCCAAGTTTCAAAGTAAAATATTGTTATAAGTTTTAGCTTCGGGTCGCAGGAAGTAGGGCAATAATGTAACGCCATCAAGGACAAAAGTAACCGCCCGACCCGTACGTCCAAACGCCGCTGCTCTAATTTAGTTTTATTTAACATTTTAAACAGTGTTTTCATAAATTGTTTTTTTTTTATTTTATGTGGGTTTTTTGGGAATTAAATTTCGCGCCTTGGATAGATTTCGAGGCGTGCGTTTAAATCCCACAATTTTTTAATATGTTTTTTAAATAAGATATAATAAAAAAAAAAACAGCTTCCACCTTATCTCGTAATCAGAATCTAAGCAAACCATCATCAAATTACCCTTGAAGTGTCCTATAAAAAAGGAATCATCGAAATCGGTTGGCGTAATATTGAGTTACATAAAAGTTTTATATACATAAAGCAAATTTAAGACTTATGTGATTTTCTCATGGATAATATTGTCAGAAATAGACCAAATTAAAATGGCGTCACACGAGAAACACCAGCTTTCAATAAAAAAAGAATCATCGAAATCGATTCACCCAGTCGAAAGTTCTGACGTAACAAACAAAAAAAAATACAGTGGAATTAATAACCTCCTCCTTACGGAAATCGGTTAAAAAAGTGTTATTGAACACTTTATAAATATTAGAAATCTTCAAAACAAGCATATTGAAGATTATTTGCAATATTGATTTTCTTGTCTATTAATTATTATTTTATTTACTTAAATTAGAATAGATTCTAATTATTATTGTTAAAAAAAAATCTTTAGTGTTAAAAATATCGCTTAAAGCATCCTTTGTTAGACGTATTCAAAGGACAGTCAATGTTAAAGTTCTGTTTTATGCGTCTCTATAACATACATATATGGTCAATGTAGAACTTCTCCATTATTTTACAGCTTTCACACATCTTTCTGCGCAGCAGGGCAGGCAGAGGACACCTAATATTAGATACTAGGCATTCTAAAAATGGGGAACTTTCCGCACTAGTTTTTAAGATATTATGTGTTGAACGACGTAACTCAATACCTCAGTTTATTCACCAGGTGATGAAAATAATTTAATATAATAATTGCAAAGCCTGGGGTTGAGATCCGCCACTCAACACGCAATGTCGAGAATTTGGCAGTAAGTAGGAAACGGAGTGTCTAAAAAATTAGTTTCCCTCCGCCACACCAGATTCTTTCCGCTTACTCTGCTATGTACGGAATACAGCGTGATGCCAAAAAAATAAAAAAACTTCCAAATGAGAATCGATCCCACAACCACTGAGTTTACAGTCAGGCTCTGCCCCACTCTGCCATTCATTCACTCATTCCTCATATTACAGTGTAGCTGGCGAAAATCTCTTGTTTTATTTTCGCATACCTCCCGCAGGCAATATGGCCTTACAAATGTCCCTTTATATTTCGATAAGTGACTTTACCCCTTTTTCCTTTCTTTTATGTCAAAGTAGATACTTTTACACATTGCCTGCTGGGCGGAACTCAATATTGCGTTTGCTTGATCTATTTTTTTTTTATCTATATTTCCTCACGTTAATGTTCGCGTTTATCATTAAAACGTGAATGAAATAATGCAATTCAAATTAGTTAAGCAATTCAAGATCAACAACGTTTTAGTATCTTTTTTATTTTTATTTTTTAACTGCACGCAGTATCATACATATATATAGCAGAGTAAGCAAATGGAACCTAGTGTTAAGACATTCGCTCAATTTTCGAGAAATTGCATATTCATTGACGTAACCAAACACCGCGCTTTGTCTAATAATCAGAGAGAAGACATAAAAAAAATGCATTCCCCGAGATCATTCTCATTGAACCCAGAACCATCGCTAATAAATATTTAAGTGGATTTTATTATATAAGCTAACTAATAAATTATATAGCATTTACAGGTCCCTTATATAAGATTTTTAGTAAAAAAAATATAAATTATTCATTTGTATGTAATATATACTATTAATTTACTGATAACGTCCAATTAATATAATTCAATGCCAAACTAATTTTCTTATCAGTATTGAGAACTTCGATAATGCTATGTAAAAAGGAAAACATTAGCTTAGCTGTTTTTATTATTTAAGGTCGTACCTTATGAGTTACTTTGGTATATACTTTATTGCCTAATGTAATTCATACATTTATTATATATATAGGTCGTGGGTTCAAATTGTACTATAACCAAAACGATTGGAGCAATTTCAAATGTTAAAAAACTGAAAACACACTTACTAGAAGGGAGTCCAAGACTTCACCAGCAGACAAACTCGATTGTACCATAATATTAAATTATCATCTAATTCTAATCTTCATCATTATAATTGCCAAGTTTTATAATCATACAACAAATAATTGTATCTTAATTCTTTCTTTTTTTTAAAAAATTGGATAACTCTAAAGACCTTTCGGCCATTTAAAATCGGATAACTCTAAAGACCTTTCGGCTGTTAATTAATTTTTTTATAATTTTCATTTTTTTTTATATTTACTCTAAACCCGAGGCTAAACGTTGCCTGAACAAGTTTTTTTTTGTCTCAATCTTATACATTACATATCAGAGATATTTTTTCATATACATATCTGTTAATTAGTGCCTTAATAAGAGATTCCCTGCACTATGCATGCAAGAAATGTGATGATGAAAAACTAAAATAAAAAATCATGAGTGACCTAATACTATTCTCTCCATGTTACTTTTATTTCTATAGAAAACTAAGGAACGAAGTTATTTATGTATTTCTTCTGTCAACCTTTCGTGATATTACAAATTTTAGTGCGTTTTACTTTTGCAAGACTTCAAGGTTCCATTTAAACAAAAAAATAAATAAAATGAAGGCATCCAAAAGTGATCTAAGACATTGGTGATGAATTAACGTTTCAGTGTCTTGATAGTGATGCTACACAAGTTATAACATGAAGATAAAGAATCCAATCACTCTGTCTACCTTAGGTATGTATGTGATTTTATTGTTTTTATACTAGTGCTCCGCTTGCGACTTTGTCCGCATATATTACACTATTACGGTTATTTCTGTATTTCTCGTTTTGATGGGATATTCCTTATATTCTGGGTTTTAATTAAATATAATATGTATGTAACGTACATATAAATCTTAATTTGAACAACTCTGTAATCAAGTGAACACTGTGTTAAAATCTGTTGCACGAAGTATTATTATACGCTAAAATTTACGGCATTTGAACCCGCACATCTTGTAAACCGCCTAAACGCTTGACTACTGAGCCGTACGTTCTTACCAACCTATGTCAAATCCCGCTGCGTTCTAGTTTTTATACGTTTTCCAAAAAAGATTTAAAATCTTTTCGATACGCGTTTTTTACACTATATAATGTAAATCTTTACTTAAAAAAAAATATCATATTAAACATTATTGTTGTAATTGTATCAATAGTTATTAGTTTATTTTTAACATTTTTAAAGTGTTATTTCACACTTAGGAAAGAAAAATACTTATTTAGAAAACGTATAAAAATTTGAACGTAGCGGGGCTGAAACTCGCGCCCCCTGGAAACCGACCAGCCGACCTACCAACTCCTGGTCGCGAGGCGCGGGTTCAAGTCCCGCTACGTTCAAATTTTTATACGTTTTCTAAATAAGTGGTTATCAGTTTATTTTTCAACATTTTTAAATGAATTTTGTATGTGAAACGTGAACAGTAGATACAATTAAAGTGAATTCGAATACAATTATTTTAAATCGTACTTTAGATCGGACAGTTTGTTATATTTATTCATATAAAAATCACCGAACCGAGATAACATATTAAACAGATAACTTCTGAATTTTTATTATGTTAATTTATGTAACTTCTTCCTGTTATTAGCTTGTTGTACCTATAGTATGTTGGTTGCTATAATTTTTTGTCAGCTTCACGCTGTATCCCGCACATAGCAAGGTAGGCAGAGGGAACCTAGTGTTAAGACACTCCGTTCCTTGCTTTCCAACAATTTCAGGAGGAATTGCGTGTTGAATGGCGGAACTCAACGCCGCGTTTTCCCCTCGACACCAGAGCGAAGAAATGAAAATATAAATGTAAATAAATATTTCATCTCCTCGAGTGGGGATCGAATCCACAACCAGTCGATTCACAGGCACACTTTGTGCCCCTGCGCCACAACTGGCCTCATCCTAGCCAGGATGTCCCATAATATTTGTAAATATCCCAATTTATTGGGACATGATGGCCTGGTTGCTATCATGTCCCGTTGAATTGGGAAATTTACAAATATTATGGGACTAGGATAATAATTTCCCACGAGAAGGAATCAAACTCTGGATCATTGCGTATACATTGAGGTACTAACCCACCATGCAACTTTGGTTATTTATTTATCAACATATCAATACAAACATAAAAGATAAAAGATTTTTTTTTGTAATAAAGAAAAAAATTAAACAAACGCTACAAAAACAATGAACAATTAGCTATTTGATTAAAAACCTTTAAATAGAAATACTTTTGTATAAAATGTTGTATTACAGAACGAGGAAGCGCAATTTCTCTCTCGAACGATGCTCCAATTCATTATACCAACGGCGGAGCTTAAAATGTATCGTTTCCAATACAGTTTGTTTTTAGCATTTATTTCTATAAAATACGAATAGGAGCGTCGGTACGTTTGAATGGATTTGATTTAAAGTGCCTATTGTTACTTTTTTTCAAATTCTTTTTATAAAAAAACAAAAAAAAATCTGCTTTACGCTGTATCCCGCACATAGCAGGGTAGGCAGAGGGAACCTAGTGTTAAGGCACTCCGTTCCCCACTTTCTGCCGAATTCTGGAGGCATTGCGTGTTGAGTGGCAGAAATCAACGCCGCGCTTAACCTCGACACCAGAGCGAAGAAATATAAATTTAAGTAAATACTTCATATCCTCGAGTGGGGATCGAACCCACAACCAGTCCAGGTTTTACAGTCACACCTCGTGCCGCTGCGCCACGACTGGCCTTAATTCTTTTTATGTTTGTATTTAATTTATTTTATCTAACTCTCTAAAATCTCCCTAAAATCTCTAAAATGGAGAAATGAATGTAATATAATATAATCTATATATATCTGTTTCACTGCGAAAAAGAAAGAAAGCGGAAAAGTTATAAAGATAAAATCTTTTCTGTGGAAGATATGTCCTGATGCATAATATGTATATGTTCATTCAAGTTCATAATTTAATTTGATACGAAGCGATAAGGATCCTTTAGTGATAAACACCTCATTTAAACGGCGCGGTGTTGATGTGTTTACACATTTATGTTTACTACCAACAGCGCCTACGTAAAAAACTTATTGTGATTTTACGACTAAAAAAATCAGCTTCACGCTGTATCCCGCACACAACAGAGTAGGCAGACGGGTTCCCCACTTTCCGGCAAGTTCTGGAGGCATTGCGTGTTGAGTGGCGGAACTCAACGCCGCGCTTTGCCATTTTACCACTATATATTTACTAATTACTACCAACAAAGAGTTTGACGATAAAATAATTGTAGTATTTGTATAATAAGTAGACATCACCTATAGAGTCAAATATACATCTAGACAGAGACTGGGGCATATATTAAACAAAAAAAAAACTTGTTCAGTGCGAGTTGTCGTGGGTTTCCTACCAATTTGACTTCAAATTATAAAAGTTCACAAATGAATTAAATTATTTTAATTTATTTATTTGTATTAATTATTTAATTGTGTTTTGTCAGTCAATAATAATATTGTATACATTTTCTTTAACACAAACTTCTCATTTACGGGTTAACATAATAATCCGTTTTCTTATTTAATAATTATATCACAATATTATGAAAAATAACAATAGTCAAATAAAACAATACCAAATAAGCAAGAGTATGTAATTACTCCATATCTGATAAGAAAGTAAGCAAACGCCAATTATGAGTGCCATTGACACACTTGCAATGCTAGTGCTGTTGAACCGCCTTTTAATACTATATAAATTAATTGTAGTACGATTGGGACATACATACGGTGGTTGTGGATTCATATCCCATTTTGGGGAACGTTCACATTTAAATTAAATCAAGTCAGCTTCACGCTGTATCCCGCACACAGCAGGGTAGGCAGAGGGAACCTAGTGTTAAGAAACTCCGTTCCCCACTTTCCGCCGGATTTGGGAGGTATTGCGTGTTGAGTAGCGGTACTCAATGCCGCTCTTTGCCTCGACACCAGAGCGAAGAAATGGAAATATAAATTTAAGTAAATATTTCATTGAGTGGGGATCAAGCCCACGACCGTCGCGTTACAGTCACACACTTGTGCCCCTGGACCACGACGGCCTCAACGACAGGCTCATATTTAAAATAATAATAATAATATTTATTTACATTTATATTTTCATTTCTTCGCTCTGGTGTAGAGGCAAAGCGCGGCGTTGAGTTCCACCACTCAACACGCAATGTCTCCAGAACTCGGCGGAAAGTAGGGAACTCAGTGTCTTGACACTAGATTCCCTCTGCCTACCCTACTATGTACTGGATACAGCGTGAAGCTGATTTATTTGATTTATTATAATATTTAAAGTATTTTTATTTTCTCAGACATAAACATATTAATATGATGAGAATGTAAAAATAATGTTATTTTTTAAATTATAATAATATTTTGTAATAACATTGAAGTTTATTTCCTTACTTTAAGTAATTCACACCTGCACATTTAACACATTGATTTGTAAAATCCATGTTTAATGATATTTTTGTATTTCTTATGAATATATAAATATAGAAAAGGCGAGCTTAAGTGTCGCAAGGTCTCAATTTAGGCGGAAAATAAACGGAGAAGAACGGAGTGATTCTCCACTACGTTCTTTATCTCTGTCATACTATATGCCTGAGTGATAATAATAATGTGTGACAGAATAGATACAAGATTATTTTTCTTGTTACCCTACCAAACTAGTAATGGCGGTATGAAACTGTAATTGGCTATTGCGTTAACAGGAAATTACATACAGTAATAGTAGATATAGTAAGCGATATGTTACAACACTTTGAAAACTTTATAAGATTAGTAGGTACTATATATAAAACAACTTTTATTATATTTTTAACAATTTTAAAGTGTTATTCCACACTTAGGAAAGAAAAATACTTATTTAGAAAACGTACAAAAATTTGAACGTAGCGGGACTCGAACCCACGCCTCCTGGAAATTGACCAGGTGCTCTGTCCACTAAGCCATACGTTCAAGGTCGGTAATGGTCGGTATCCAGGAGGCGCGGGTTCGAGTCCCGCTACGTTAAATTTGTTTAACGTTGTCTAAATAAGTAACTTTTATTATATTTTTACTTTATCTTCATTTATTGAGTCGGAACGCGGATATCATTTCATAATTCGATACTTGGAATTTCTTATTTCTTTCTGAACTTTGTCTATATTATTAATAAATAACTGAAGAATTTGTCTGGTTTAACGTAAATATAATCTCTAAAAGAAACTACTGGTTCTAATTGAAAAAAATATTTTTGTATTGAATAGGTTATTAATTGAGGAACACTATAATACATCCAGAGAATCTACAGAATATGACGCAGGTAAAGGCTAAATCTATATATCATTTTTTTTTCTTGTTTTCATTCGAACAGGGATGATTGCGTGTTATATAGCGGGGTCCAATACCACGTTATGTCCAAAGAAAACGAATAAATAAAAGTATTTTAGATGTAGACACCAGAGGGGTGTTGCACGGGGTCGTGGGCGGCGGTAATCACTTACCATCAGGTGACCCGAAGCCGTTTGCCTTGTCCTTTTCCATAAAAAAAAATAGACTTTACCCCCAAAATGGGAATCGAAAAAGGTAATCGAATTAATTGATTGCGATTATCGGGAATCATCACAATCATTTTAAAACCGCCCAGCTCCATAATAATGACGTCAATAACACATTTAATAATAAAAACTAAAAATATTAATCCAGATGTTGTTTGTATCGTTCAGATATCGATTTGACAAATATATTGGAATGTATCCAACATTCCGTACATTGAGAAATCATTACGTACTAGATTTCACTTGAAATATCATTATATTTCATTTAATATTATAAATAGCTAGTGCTCCGCTTGTGGCTTTGCCCGCTTGCGCTACACTTTTATGGGTATTAGGTACTTCATTTTTTGTTATGGCGGGTGAGCACACAAAAAATGATATATCACATATACTACACTACCTATATGTTTACAACTAAAATATCTCGTTAAATCACTATTGTCTTAGTTCGTGTGCGGAAACGTTATAACGAATAGTTATTACTATTATATATTATGAGGCCAGTCGTGGCGCAGCAGCACAAAGTGTGACTGTAAACCGACTGGTTGTGGGTTCGATCCCCACTCGAGGAGATGAAATATTTACTTAAATTTATATTTCCGTTTCTTCGCTCTGGTGTCGAGGCAAAGCGCGGCGTTGAATTTTGCCACTTAACGCGCAATGCCTCCATAATTCGGCAGAAAGTGAGGAACGGAGTGTCTTAACACTAGGCCTGTCTATCCCGCTGTGTGCGGGATACAGCGTGAAGCTGATTTTTTTTATTAAGAGTATGTAAATTGTTATTGCGACTTGAAAGGACTCCGTAACCGAGTTCATTTCTACTCTTTCTGCTCGCTCGGTGCTCTCCGCCCCACTATTTATTAGGGGAACTACAAGTATACAGCCTACTCTTGCGAGTTCAACGTAGTCCTTAATGGGTCCGCTAAGCTCACAGTGGAAACTGAGTTTATTACCTATAATATCAAATGTATCAGTGGTAATTAAATTATTTTTATAATGTTTACAAAATTATACATAATTCAAGGACCACCCCAGCTCTGTTTTTTTTTTGTTTTGACCACGCAGGCGACTTCGCGGGTAAATGTTAGTAAATTTTATCTGAAAAATGCCAATTGTGAAAGCATTTTATATACCTAGAACACTGCGCGCGTCACCAAATTGGCACCTTCCGCTATATTATTATTAGCTGCGCCAAAGAAAGCCATTTTTTATAATTGTAAATCATTTGCTATATAAATATACATGCTCGACTTGGAGACAATGTTTCTCGAAACGACGTCTTAGTGATATTTAATTCCTTTGGAACTAGCATCAATTTAACATATTGTTTTGAGATGAAAAATGGATGGAGAGATGTACTATGTACAACTACTTTCTGTTTAAGCCAATGTTATTATTCTTTTTTTTAGCGTGGTAGACAGATGAAACCTGGGAGCCTAGTGATTGGACTCTCCGTTTCCCACTTTCCGCCGAATTCTTGAAGCATTGCGTGTTGAGTGGCGGAACTCAGCGCCAGGCTTTGCCTCTAGAGCAAAAACTATTAAATATTTCATTCACCGAATGGGAATCGAACCCACAACAGTCACATTTACAGTTGCATGTGTCGTGTTGCCGACATAAATATATTAAGTGTGTCATAAATGTATGTTATATGATATTTATGTAATGCTTTAATTGATTTAAATTAAACCTTAAAAAAACATTGAATTTTATTATAAAATTATTACAAATTTACTCCTAGGAATATAATTGCTAGGCATGTTTTTAATATTTTACATTAAAATTTATTTTTAATGTACATACATATATAAGATTGAACTTTTTATATTTTAAAAACTTAAGCGTGTCGATTTTTTGTTTGGAATTTCAATCGTTGATTATTTTGTCCACAGTAGAGATAAGATGGTCCATATCAAGAGGTTGTAGCGGGAAGGACATGTCGACCACCGGCCTCAAGCATGTCGCTACTGAGCCGTCACGTCTGGAGAGCAAACGTAAGTAACTGTTTACTTTTACTATCTGTTAAGAATTTGCAGAGTGACAAGTTACTCTGTTCTCTACTTTCCTCACATTCAAAGCTATCATTTGATGTTGAAGGATTTTTTGCAAATATAACAAGTGAATTATAAAGAAACCAAAAAATTCGACTTCCTAAACTAAATTATTATTTCCATTAATTTTCACGCCATCAAGAGAAATCCAATAACGTATTATTTCTCAAAATCACAAGGCTTAACAATTACAAGGGAACTTACGAACAACCATACATACACGCTATAAATATAACCCTTTGGACTTCGCCGCAGTTGGGTAAAAATTATGTGAACATATCATGAAATATTTCTTTTTACCTTCGCTCTGTATTCCACATATAGCAGTGACGCTATACTTATGGTAGACAGTGGGAACGAAGTGTTTAAGATACTCCGTTCACTAATTAATTCCATCGAATGAGCATCAAACCCACGACCGTTTCGTTTACAGTCAGTTGTTATTCCCTAGCGCTACGAAACCTTCATATCATGAAAATATTTTCATGCATTTTTTTTACCTTATAATATATACTTACCTTATGTTCCCATATTGAAACAACATCACACACAGTAAGTAATCAAATTTCCTCTAACTAAATCACATGTAGAGGGCACGTCGTGATAACCAATCAGCGAGCTCATATCGCCCGAGTGGTACCTATCATTTATTGACTTACAGCATAATGTCAATCATTTTGGAATTTCGCGTTTTAATTACTTATCTTAAAAGGTTTATGAGAGTGTCTCACGTTTAGTAATATATGGGAGGAATGTTTTGGGGATTCCGGTAAAGTATAGCAGGGAGGTACTAAGTGTTTAGTCTTATGCTTATAGTTTATTTTTAAATTTATGCATTTCTCGATTTTTTTACGGAGTTGCGGTTGTTCCTGCTTTGGTAGATAAAGCGCTGCGTTGAGTTTCAACACTCAATGTCGTTAAAACTGTGCGAAATATTGGGATCGAAGTTTATTAATGCTAGGTTCCCTCTGGGCTTTACTAGTCTTTTAATACAAGGTTCCCTCTGCCTACCCTGTTATATGTGTGAAGCTGAAATAACAATGGAGGCAAAAAATTGTATTCAAGTTGCACCAAAAAATTAAAGTAGAAATTATATCAATATGCCGCTCTTTGTCGACGAAAAAAAATAAAACATAAAAATGCTAAATGTCATTGTCGATTTGACTATTGACGATTGTAAATCCAACGGTTGTAGGTTCGTTTTCCACTTGGCTTGACCACTTCTGTTGAGCTGATAGAAATAATTGGGCAATATCCTTCCCATATTGCACCCTATGATTATTACAAGGTGGAAGTAGAGTGACATAACTCTACGCTGCTATAAAAAATAATAATTCATATCAAATTTATATCACCCCGCTGTTAGCATCAATCGTGAAGTGAAGTATTTATAGACGACACTCGCGAGTCGCGGTACATGACATCGTCTCATGACTGTCGCTTCCGGAAATTTACAAGCATCTGTTTGGGACACGCGCTCGCATATTATCATAGGATAGGATAGATATATTATTATAGGATAGGATAGATATCAGTAGCGTTTGACGCTCCGTTCTCTCTGACTAGCCCGCTAGGGATAAAGCGTGAGGCTAAGTTAAGTTAAAGATAGATAGAAGGATGACGATAAAACGATAGGATGGTACATTTTAAATAGTATTAAGTATGATATTTATCAGAAAACGTATAAAAAATTGAACGTAGCGGGACTGGAACCCGCGCCTCCTGGAAGCCGTTAGGATACCATTGTGGTGAAGCATCTGACTGTCATTTTTTCATTACTTTCTTTTAATTTTTCGGCTCCGCCCAAAAACAAAGCGCGGCGTTGAGTTCCCCAACTTAATAAGCAACGTATTTAAATCGACTGTGAGAGAGCAGAGAATGGAGTGTCTTAACCCTAGGCTTTGCCTACCCCTGCCTTGTAGTTACTATTATGCAAGATTCGATCTTAAGAGCGTAAAGCTAGTATATTAGGTATGTTAGAATTACGCCATCGTAGCAAAGTTGAAAAATGCTTGCAGCTACGATAGAGTCTTAAAGATTTTTCGCATTACACGCATGTATTGGTGTAGCTAAACATAAGTTTATGGCATGATACTC
This sequence comes from Heliconius himera, assembly GCA_021202915.1. NCBI lineage: Eukaryota > Metazoa > Arthropoda > Insecta > Lepidoptera > Nymphalidae > Heliconius > Heliconius himera. The sequence goes on from JAJHJA010000443.1 coordinate 130,009, forward strand.
TATTTTGCATTTTTTAACTCATTTAGTAAGACATTTTGATCACTGGGAACCAATGTACGAAGTACATTGTAAGTTGAATGGTAGAGCGAAACACTGTATTTTTTCCAACAGGGCCATGCAAACCAAAATCTTTTCAATGTAAACTTTCCACAGAATAGGATTTAACAGGGTAGCGTATTTAGCAGGGTAGGCAGAGGGAACCTAGTGTCTTAACAATAGGTTCCCTCTACCTACCCTGCAGTGCCTACTTTCTGCCGAATTCTGGAGGCATTGCGTGTTGAGTGACAGAACTCAACGCCGCGATTAACCTCGACACCACAGCGAAAAAAATGGAAATATAAATTTAAGTAAATATTTCAGCTCCTCGAATGGGGATCGAACCCACAACCAGTGGATTTCACAGTCACACTTCGTGCCGCTGCTCCACGACTGGCCTGTTATATATATTGTATTGTGTATTGTATATATATATTGTATATTACAATTAGTAAGTATTAATTTACCGCCATAATAAACGTTGCCTTGGACTTTACCGGTAATATGCATAATATAAGTAAACTGGATACTTATTTATATTTAAATCACTTATTTTCATATGTAGGTAGTACGTAAGTATCTACTTGTGACAACGTGAAACAGATATGTCAATTAAAAATTAACTGACATTAAATTACACTTTATGATCATAGAGTAAGCTCTATATTCATATTGTGCTCTATATTCAATTCTATTACTAGTAGCAATAGGCAAAAAACAACAAACACATTTTGCAAATACACCACGTCATTCTCTTGTTGTAATATCTTTTCATTTACTCCAAATATGCATTCCATCAATTCTTTTTTTATTTGTTTCACGCTTTATCCCGCTCCTATTAAGACACTTCCATCCACACGTTCCTCCGAATTCTCGGGGCATTGCGTGTTGAGTGGGAATCGAAACCACAACGGTTGCACACTTGTGCCCACTGCCCTATAACGGCCCATAACAAAAAAATCTATATGCTTATCAAATTTGCTTCCAGCCCGGTGACGCGGTCAAGACCAGTCCAGGTCAACAGCATTAAGCCAATTCGAAAAAAAAAGCTTATCAAATTTTCATTATCTACCACAGGTGATAGGCGGCGAGGTGCGGCAGGTAGAGCGGCGGCGTTAAGGCGAGCCCCTTCAGACTCGGATTGCTCCGGTGAAACGGCGTCCCTGTCAGCGGATAGCGGCGACAGGTCCGTGAGACCAGCGCTACCGCCGCCTAGGAGTGGGAAGACTAGAAGGTAAATAAAATAGATAAATCAGCTTCATGCTGTATCACACACACAGCAGGGTAGGCAGAGGGAACCAAGTGTTAAGACACTCTGTTCCCCACTTTCTGCCGAATTCTGGAGGCATTGCGTGTCGACACCAGAGCGAAGAAATGGAAATATAAATTTACATAAATATTTCATCTCCTCGAGTGGGGATCGAACCCATAACCAGTTTTACAGTCACATTTGTGCCCGTGCGCCACGACTGGCCTCAATAGAAGGTATATTATATTATATTTAAAATTAATTTAAGGTAGCTATGATGGTGGTCGTGGATTGAGGTTCCGGTTAAAGTACTTGTTGTTTGCGTAATCTTGGTGTTTATTGTGCTTAGATGTAAGCTTATATTTGCGGTATATAGCAAGCATATCTGGAACCGCATAGTAAGACTCAGTATTCACTTTTGTAGCGAAATTATTTTGTATCTAATTGGATACATTTTTATAGGCAAATCCCTAAAAAGGAAAAAAGTTCCCTCTGCCTACCACACTAAGTGCGGGATACTGTGAAGCTAAAAACATAATTATGAAATAAAAAATCTATTCATATATCTTTATTATTTAGATTTAATTTCTTACTTTTTAAAACCCTTTTTTCTTTTAAAAAGAAATAATTTCAAATATTCTTGAATGTTGGTAGAAATTCTAATCATCACATCACAACTGATAGTATTGTATAAAGTTCATACAAAACATGAAAAGCGTTTGTGTGGGACGTTTTGTGGTAAGGCTGCTTTTATAAGTTTAATTTCACCACAAAGCGACCTACGCTTTAGCATAGCACTTAATCATTTATAAAATGCAAATGCTATTATTAATATTTCATAGAATATTAATATTACACAATTGATTCTATTTATTTTTTATTATTATTTTTTTTATTTTATTCGTCGTTTGTCGTGGCGCAGGGGCACAAGCGTGTCACTTTCCTTTTTCTGCTTCGATGAATGTCTACATTCAGTCGAAAGAAAGGACAGCTTTACCATTTACAGTTAGAGGCTGTCTCACACCAACACTATCATGTATAGCTTTCATCCTCAAACTGGCCCAGGTGGATCCCAAGGATTCCACGGAATACTCGATGGGGTTTCATTTAACAATGCAGAATTACGGTTTAAAATAAACGGTTTACTTTATATAAAATTATTGTTTAGTTTTTAGTTCGTTGTTTGTTAAAAATTAAGTGACAAAAAAAAAGAAGTTCGCAATTTGTAAGCGAGGTCCACGAAAGTTTATCTGCTTTTGATTGAAAAAATTAGCAGATATTTTAGGAAGCTCAGCTACTCTTACGTGTAAAAACTTGTTAATTTCATAATCAGTACAATGTACGAGACATTCAAAGGTACATCTAATTTTCTAATTTCCAGTCGTGGTTTTCAAGGTTTGATAGAATTATAACTATCTAGAAGGGATCCACCGGAGCCAGTTTAATTTTAAAAGTGGTCTATGATAAAAATCTATAAACCCAGAGGAAATTATGAACAGAAACAGATCAAAATCTGAAGCATAACTATCATTAATCATGTTTAAATAAACTTTGTAGAACGGATTACAACTTACGTACTTTATTCCTTAGTGATGAATTAGCAGTTTTCAAAGTAATATTAGTCAATGTTTCAAAACTGTTAAGGGTCTTAGAGATTAGTGGTTTACCGGAATGTTTGACAAAATTTAATTTAGTTCTACAGATATATAATTTATATTAATATAAATGACATATTTATTTATTTATTTTATTTTTGTTGTCCTTTTAAGACAAATAAGAGCTGTGTTCTATTCCACTCGAAATCCCCACGTTATGTTACAAAGTTTGGCGGAAAGACGACGTCGTGGCGTAGGGTGTGCGACTGTAAATGCGCCGGTTATGAGTTTCAATTCCCATTCCTGGAAATGAAATATTCAATATTTTCATGCCTTCGCTGTGGTAACAAGGCACAACGCGGCGTTGAGTTCCGTTTCAATAGCAATACGCAATGCCTCAAGAGCTCGACGAAAAGTGGGAAGTGTTTTAATGGGGAACGGAGTGTCTAAACTGGAACTTTTGACTGGGTGAACCGATTTTGATGGTTTTTTTTATTGGAAAGCTAGTGCTTTTCGAGTGGTCCCATTTTTTTAAATTAATTTCTGACCACCATGGTCAGTCAGATGTCTGTGAGAAAATTACATTAATGTTAAATTTTCATTAGGTACATAAGTGCGCGACAAATGGATGAATAACTCAATATCACACCAACCGATTCTGATAATTCTTTTTTTTATTTGAAAGGATATACTTCAAGGAAAGTTTGGTTAGGTTCTGATTATGGAATTTATTTATTTTTTTCATGGTAAAAAATATAATTGTAATAGTATCGAGATTCCTCATCGTTGCATTGCTTTTTAATTATTATAACTTCGAAAAAGAGGATATTCTCATTTTTAACCAACTGCAAAAAAGGAAGAGGTTCCCGATTCGCCAGAATATTTTTTGTACGTTCTTATCAATATGCAAAAATGTTAGCTTGCACAAAAATAATACCTAATTAAGATTGAAGTTTCATTTGAGAAGCATCCTATTGGTGTCAAACTAATGCTACAACAACCTTAGAACAATATCAAATTACCTGTCAAATTACCAGTTTGTTATACTTGGCACCAACTTAAAAAAATTTTTTTTTTATTATTTTTGTTTAATAAACTCAAAGTATTTTTTTAGTTTTTAGTTCTTTGTTTGAAGTCGGTTTTTTTTTGTTAAAAATTAAGTTATAGTATTATTTACAGTCGTCGAAGAGGCAGCGAATGGGAGGTGCTAGAAGGTCTAAAAGATGGGCAGCGCTTCGACAAACGACCTGAAGTTTTTAATGGGTATCTACATAAAAAAAGGAAGTGGCCACTTAAAGGATGGCACAAGGTAAGTTTTATATTTTTTCTATTTTTATTCTTTATAAAATTAATTTATTTATTTATATTTCTTTGTCCGGTCGTGGCGCAGCGGCACGAGGTGTGACTGCAAAACCGACTGGTTGTGGGTTCGATCCCCACTCGAGGAGATGAAATATTTACTTAAATTTATATTTCCATTTCTTCGCTCTAGTGTCGAGGTTAAGCGCGGCGTTGAGTTCTGCCACTCAACACGCAATGCCTCCAGAATTCGGCAGAAAGTGGGGAACGGAGTGTCTTAACACTAGGTTCCATCTGCCTACCCTGCTGTGTGCGGGATACAGCGTGAAGCTAATTTAATTTAATTTTTATTTTTTTCTTTGGCGAATGGCGAATATAATTTGGTTTGGTACACTTAAGTGTACAAATAATTCTTAAATACCACATTTTAGTATTTCCCTCTATAGTAAAACAAAAGGCGGCGTTGAGTTTCGCTATTTCAACTCATGGTGTTAGTTTGTGAGACAAATGGAAAACCTTCTTGGACACTAGATTTTCCGTGCCATCTACCCTATTAGTACAAAAAACCTATTAGTTCTACTCTAGAGGGAGGGTAGACCCTGCTACAATACGACGCTGTAGAAAACTAGTAAAATAATTCGTTTTCCACATCATCCTAATGTAACAGGGTAAGAGTAGAGGGGTTTACTTCCTTAAGGATAGTATAGTATTTTAGACACCGTATAAAAATTTAGCGTAGTTAGAGTCGAACACCCACCTCTTAGAAAGTGTTTAAATGGTCTGATTCTGAAAAAATAGCTATATGTTTTTTGTATAAGCGCTGAGACGGTTACCAAGAGTCGCTGGTTCCAGTCTCTCTTCATACAATTTTTATAAGGATTTTTCAATAAATATTTTCTATCCTTTGTACTACATTAAAAATCTTAAAAATATTAATATATTTTCTTCTAGCGCTTCTTCGTAGTGGATGGTGGCATACTGGTCTATGCGAGGTCACCCACAGATGTGGCCAGAGGTCGCCTCCACGGCTCAGTAGATGTTGGCCTCTCCGTTATATCCGCGAAGGCGAGAAGGCGAAGGATAGATATAGATGCGGACGAGTTTATATATCACTTGAGGGCTAAGACGCCTGAAGTATTTAGGACTTGGCTGAACGTGTTGAAAGCTCATAGGTTTGTCAATATTTGGGCTTTATATTGAGATAGTTAGTAGTAGTATAGTTTTTATTAGCGAAAATTTAATAATATAGTTTTTATTAGCAAAAATGTATTATATAAAATAATTTCCAAGTTTATTAGGGTATGTTTATGAGTATAATTTTATATTTAAGTGAATGATATAAATACATAGCTTAGACAATGTATTGGATTATTATCTAATTATGCAAGATTCAAAACAAACAAAGTTTCAATTTAAATTTCTTTTAAATATTATTGTATAAAAAAATAAAAATCAAAAAATCAAGTCATCAGTATTAATAATTAACATATGTGTATGTAAATTTGGTTTACAATAATTTGCAGGTTATATAGGCAACATCTATTAACGTTCGGTGCTAGAGAATCTGTGCCCAAAATCCACGCACCATTAGAAGATCACCCACCTACTGACACTTCTTCTCGTAAGTATATCTTTTAAAAAAAATCTGAAATGCATGTGAAATGGTAATTTATTAAGTTTTGTGTTTTTTAAAGTTACCAAGTTTTTTCCATAATATTTCCTTTCCTTTCCCCTCCAGATTTGTCCTATGCAAGTATTACAAGTTCATTACAAAATGAACAAATATGGAACTATCCTTGTACTTTAGTGTATCCACTTAGCACAGTAACAAATTTTAATGAAACATATAATAAAAAGTATGAAAAAATATACAAAACAAATATTATTAAAGAAGATGCTATATTCAATTATAATAAAGTTAATTTACCTTTCATTAATAAAAAGGAATTTGATGATATTGACAAAAGTAAAAATAAGTCACCTTTATCTCTTTTAACGGTAGATACGGAAAAACAATTAAACAGTACCGACTTAGATTTGCTAAAATCAGAAGGTGGTCAACAATCGTCACTGTTATGTGAATTTGCTATAAATTCGCCAAATTTTGTGAAAAATATTACAGATAATTTTTTAGATACAGTAGAAGTTAGTGATAATAAAAAATCTAATGATAAAACTGAAAAAATAATTTTACATAACAATTTAGGAGTCAGTCCAACGTTATATTTCTTCGCAAAAAGGACAAATATTTTTGAAATGTCTCATCCGATTATTAGAAGGAGTAAGAAATCAACTAATTTGGTTAAATATCAAAATGTATTTGACGAACCAACTCTTAAAAGGCCTCTAAGAAAATGTATGTTTTTGGGCAAATATAAGTTTAAAGATGAAAGTTTACAGCGGAAGAGACATATTGCCGCCAATGTAAAAGATAATAACACTCAAGTTGAAATTAATAAAGAACATAAAGGTCTTCAAAAATTCATAAGCGCTTCTGAATTAAATAGCACAGTAGAGAAAATATTAACATCTATCAATCAACATTTTGCACACGATGCTATCACAAGTGTTAACATGAAGACCAATTTAAATGATATAGTTATTGAATTATGTAATATAAACACGCATAATGCTAGTATACTCCCTATAAAGAAACTTTTTAAATATCTATTTGAATATTGGCGGAGTTCCACACCAAATAAAAATTGTAAACTAATAACTAAACATTCTAAGTGCATAGGTGACCAGTTGAGTAGACAATTTTATAAAGATGAGACAACATCTCATATTAAAATAGCAACTTTATCTAAAGCAATTCAATTTGAAGGCATGAATGATTATAATAAACAAAATCTAGCTACAACAAGAACAACATATACAGATAAAAAAGGAAGAAAATGTAACTTAACTTGTAAGGCAGATGATAGTGAAAAAGAAAGACGTATACAGGAACTAGAAAGAGTATTGAAAAATACTGTATATGCTTGTAGTATACCTATTGAAAAAAATAAACAATCTAATATTGTAATTACAGAAAACCTCAATGACAAGAATTTATCAGTAGATAATGTAAATAACAATGAACTTGTTAATAATAACTCTGATTCATCAAATGACTTGCTTAAAATTCAAGAAACTATTGCAAATTTAATCGCTGGGTCGGAAATACCGCTTGATGTCGCTAAAGAATTGTTGGGAGCCTATTTAGGTGTATTACGTGATAGTGACTATGATCAAAGTCAAAGTTCTTCCACAGAAGAATCTGAATTAGAAGAACATGTAGTAACAAATGAGCTTAAATGTGACGTTCTAACAGAATCTATACAGAAAAAGGTATCTATAAGCGTATCAACAAAAGAATTTAATGATATCACACAAGTGAATAAAGATGAAACAAAAAATCGTAGTCAAACATATCTCAAAACTATCTTAGATAAAATAACTACTATATTTTCTAATCAAAATGATATAGAAAATACTGTCGAACAAAATAAGGTTAACAATTGGGACAGAATAAATTTGGATACTAGAAGAGATGAATTGGGTAATTTTGAAAGTAAAAATTATGTTCGAAATTCTCTTGTAATTAATGTGTCTAAATACGACTTGGAACATATTTCAATGAATAACATTTCAACTTGCAAAGACAAAACTTTAATAGTAATGGAATTAGCTGAAAAGCCACTAAATGCTGGTGAAAGTAAACCTTTAAATCTGTGTTTAAAATTCGGAAATACGGTTTCTTGTACACAGAATGACATAAGTGATAATTCAAATAAAATTTTTGATTCATTATTAGAATCAAAAAATGTTTGCTGTAATCCATACAATGACTTGAACCCTTACGTGAGAAACGATGACTTAGAACCTTATTATAGTACTAGTGATGATTTTACTAAAGAAAATCTTTTAAAAGCTGAATTAAATAACTGTGACAGTGATGCGACATCTAAAGCTCGAGCTAATGATGAAACTATGAATAGTACAAATAACATAGAGTTCACCGTTTCGGAAGTTGCCAAAGAATATGATCTACAGTGTTACATAATGTCTTTAAAGAAAAGTGAAATTTTAAAGAAATTAAAATATAAGTACCTTTTCAAGAAAAATATTGATAGCGCACAAATAAACGCAGATTGTTCGACCAAACATATCGAAGAAAATATATCTGATGTTGATAACATTCCTGATGTAATCGATGAAAACTGTATATTGACTTTGTTGGAAAATCTTTCAGTATTATCTAAAAATTTGCCGAGTCTTCACAAAGAAATAAATAATCTGCTTTTAAAATTAAGAAAAAAACACAATAAAACAAATTCTAGTAACACTCCAGGTTTAAGTCTTTTAGGTAAGATCTATCAAGAAAAGTCTAATATTAAGTTTTCGAAGGAAACTGAAACAGACCTCGTTGAAATTGGTCGAACATCTAAAACTACCATTGATATAGCTACAGCAACAGACTGCCTCACACAAAAACAATTAAGCAGTAAATCGATAAACGTCAAAAGATCTAACTTCGTTCAAGAACAACCACTTACCTATAAAGTTATGATATCTACTGATAAAATTAAACAAGAAAAATCTAATATACTTAATTTAAAGACCAAAACAAGTAGCACCCAAGCTACATTCAGCAGCTTGTCTAGCTATGAAAACTTAAAGACCACTGACAGGGCAACGTCTAATCAAAATTGGTACAGAAAAATATGCACCAAAGACTGTGCTATCAGCGCCTTAATAAAATATATAGCGGACCCCAATGAAAATATGCAGAATTTTCGATTTAACGTCGACCGTAGCTCAATTCACAGTAAAAATATGAAAAATAAAAGGCAATCTCCGAAAGTAACTCAGGATTTGATGAAAGAGTTACAACTATTGTCTCCATCTTTCAAAGTGTCGACACAATCGCAAACTGAGAAAAAATTGAGATGCTTAAAGGACAAAAGTCGTGATTATAATGTTTATCAATTATTTTTGAGTCAAAAGTATGAAGTAAAACGGTCGCAGTCGATGGTGAAACAAGAGAAAAGTGATGATTTAAAAACAATTTACAGATGTTCTAGTGAATCTTGTTGTTCTGGTAATGATTTTGTAAGTTTTCTTCAATAGTTGTAACAAAAATATATTGATATTTAGTGTGGATAGTAAATCCCAATTTTTTTTTAAATATTTAACAATATTTTTAGAAAAAAAAAATAGTTATTTTTTATTATTTTTAACCTTTTTGTTTTGTTTTTTCCTAAATAATAATATTCTAGATACATAAGCTATAATTCTGAAGTAAATTTGTGTTGTAGATAGCACTAATATATGTGCATGAACCTACTTATAACGTAGAATAGAACCGCCGTAAAGTACTTATAACCCTTATAACCCTAGAGTTTTAGTAAACCTACAACTATCTAACTGCTCTATCTTCTCCTCGTATTGTTTTGAAAAGTAACATTGTTTTGTTCTAAAAAAGGATGATATTGATTAATATTTCACATTTACTTAGGAGTTTAACAGATTAAATGTAAATAAAATGAAAAAAGAAAATTACCATAAAAATTAGGTGCCAAGTAATTTTAAATATTAAGTAATATTTGTATAGCATATACAAAACCATGTTTCTTTTTTATCCTTACTATTTTTCACTGGCGTTGACATACAGGATGAACACTTATTTGTACCTCCGATAACATTTTAACAAAAAAAATATGAATAAGTACTTATTTAGAAAACGTAAAAAAATTGAAAGTAGCGGGACTCGAACCCGCGCCTCCTGGAAACCAACCAGGTATTCCTAAGTGTGGAATAACACTTTAAAAAATGTTAAAAATATATAAATAAGTATCTATCCTGACATTTCGGCACCATCCCGCTATATTCCAGGGCTGCTTAGCCCCACTTCACCTATCCGAGGGCCCCAAGCCGGCTTCGTATCAGGGACCCCCGGCGGGCGACTTGCCGGATGGATCATTGGTATGATATGATTGAAACTAAATTAATTAAGAATATAGGAAAAAATGGTAGATTTTAAGCTGGATTGTTAATGAACAGAGTGACTTGTCTCTATATTTTTTTTAGGTGAACATGAAATTAGGAAGTAATCAATTTACCAAATATGTTGGTGGAGAAAGTCTTTTGAATTTATCAAAAGACTATATACTAGAGTTTTCAGCATTTAAATTTATGAATTAACTTAATAATACGTTTATTACGTATAAAATATAAAAAGAATTACAAAATACTAGCCCTAAAGCATGCATGCATGCCTCCATTGTCAATACATTGTCTTATTATTAGTCTATTTGCATGTATATCATATTTGTGCTTGTACTGTGTCATATTTTCTTTCGTTTAATTATTTAACTTTGAAGTTGTACCACTATTGAAATTTTGTTTCATAAGTTTTTAGTAATTTTTTTTGCATAATTACATTTAAACTTTTAACTCGAACTTATTTAAACATATATACTCCATATATACATGTGTATTAGCAAGTAATTGAATATTTGGTTCTATTATTGGAGTCATCAGAATTCATATATAGCTGTTTATAAGTTGAACATAAAAAATATGAATAGTATTTATAATATTTTAAATAAAATAGCTTAAATAAAAATCATATATCTAACAAAAAATTACCTTTAATCATAATTTTTCAACCTAAACTCCAAAATAGGATGAAAATCTTCATAAAAAAAAATCATATTCTTCCATCATCTTCCAGAATCAGGTGGTCCATTAGACACAGCATCCCGGGAACTCGGTCAGGCTCAGCTTTCAGTGCAACAGCTACAACGACTCCTAGACGCTTTAGAACTACAACAGCAAGCGCATCATGATACAGACGTGAGTTGTGTTTTGTGTATGACTGACTTACTGAATATTTTACTGACTTTATTATTCCTGACCGTTTTCGGCCACAGCGACTGACATCTGGCTAAGCATGACTGACTTAACTGACTGACTACGCGACTGCTTGATAAAAAGTAAATTTTTATGTGTTATTCTACATTTAAAAAAGAAAAATTGATGATGTGATAATTTTTGATGTAGCGATATGGGTGCAGATTCGTGAGCTGTGTACGTCTGACTGACTGAATGAATAGATGACTGCAGAATGCTGAATATGTGAAATTATAAATAAAACAAGCCTAAAGATTTTTAGTCCCTATATTTTTTTCTACTCTCTATCTTATTTCTTTCTCCTTTCAGCTCAATAAAGTATCGAAAGTTGAATATCAAGAGTTGAAAATGTGATTGTTTTTCAAACAAAAAAAATATAATTGGTATATGATATACATCATTTTATTACTACCTCATTTAAATATTAGTTTTAGAATTTTCATGGTTTTAGAATATTTAGCATTCATTGATTTTTGAATAATTTCTTTGTGCAATAAACAATTAAACTATATTAATACAACTATATTTCAAATTCTTTAAAATTTTTATACAATAAGTACAACTGTTTTATATCAAAAAATATAATGATAACCAACCATGTATGAGTTATGTAGATTTAAATAAAACGTATGCTGAGACATTAACGTTTGGCGCTCTGTTCTTTCTGAAAAAAACTAAAACAAACAAATGATTGAGAAATTTAAATTAACTAAAAGCCTTTTTTATACAAAAATGGAATTTGTATGTTATAAAAAATTAAAATTATGAAAAATTATCAATATTTCACGTCAGCAGGTATCTTTGGAGGGCGCTTCGCCGAATGTCAAGAAGGATCGACGTAAATTCGGACTTAGGAAGAAAAAATCTAATAGTAAATGTGCGTCTGTTGAACTAGCGCCACCGCATATAGACCCTTCTAATTCTCACATGGTAAGTAAATTTAGGAGCTTCACGCTGTATCCCGCATATAGCGGGGCAAGCAAGCCTACTGTGAAAAGTGCCTTGTCCTTCCCCAATTTTTGAGAAATTGCGTGTTGAGTGGCGGAACTCAATGACGCACATTGTATTACCAGGGAAAGAAATGTAATTAACTTATTGCGTCGACGGAATATCGAACTCACAATCATCGTCTTTATAATCAGACGCTGTGCAGCTGCGCCACGATGGCCCCTAAGATTTTGTACAAAAAAAGCCGAGGTAGAGAACATGTAATAGCATATACATATGTGCGTCTGTGGAATTGACGCCTCAATAAATAAATAAATGCTTTATTCACTAATTAAATTATACATATACACTCTAATTTAGTTAAAATATGGAAAAACAAAACATCAATTTAGTAGAGATTAGAGTTGGCAGCAATATTAGTGTAAACTGTGTCACAGCTGCCAGCATCGTTGTGCTTTAACACACTATTTCGATGAAAAAGGTGAAAATGGCGGAACTCAATGACGCACATTGTATTACCAGGGAAAGAAATGTAATTAACTTATTGCGTCGACGGAATATCGAACTCACAATCATCGTCTTTATAATCAGACGCTGTGCAGCTGCGCCACGATGGCCCCTAAGATTTTGTACAAAAAAAGCCGAGGTAGAGAACATGTAATAGCATATACATATGTGCGTCTGTGGAATTGACGCCTCAATAAATAAATAAATGCTTTATTCACTAATTAAATTATACATATACACTCTAATTTAGTTAAAATATGGAAAAACAAAACATCAATTTAGAAGAGATTAGAGTTGGCAGCAATATTAGTGTAAACTGTGTCACAGCTGCCAGCGTCGTTGTCCTTTAACACACTATTTCGATGAAAAAGGTGAAAATACTCATCAATTACATATTATTATGATGACATCAGTAAAAATAAAGCGGTATAACAAGAAGTTTAACTTAATTATTTAAAAAGAAGAAAATACAAATATATTATTTATCATTACCACGTTTTAAATGTATACACACACATTGTGTGTGTGTGTGTGTTTATGTGAATGTATGCGCGCGTATGTATGTAGGTATCCATGTAGGACAACTCCTGAAGCCAAGTTTTAATAACTTCTTTGTATTTCGTAAAAGAAAAAAAGGATAAATGTTGATAATTTTGTTAACATGATTGTACAAACGGCTGCTCATGACTCATGAGAACGAGCTAGCTTGGTTTTGCAACATACGATATCACAAACTTTTCGCTTATTGCGCTTAAAGTAAATAAGATGAACTTGAACTCGCTAAAGATATCAGGAAAAACACCAGTTGATAAGCATAAATTTAAAATATGCATAAGAGCGGAATCTATAAAAAGTGGCCTTTTTGATAACAGATGTAGAAATACCGTCTGTCCCAGTAGCGGAGCTATCTTTAAGTTTTCAATAATAGCCTAAATTTCGTTAATATCTGTATCGTACAGCGCCATGGAGTCCTTTGAAACGGAAGACTGAGAGTTATGTGTATTTCGCAAGCTATGTATGTCAAATAAAACCTCCTTATTATCATTTTAGTAAATTTGGTAGCAAAATATTGAAGTTTATTCATTTTTATTACAAATATGTTTTATAATAGATAAGAAAATCTTGGAAACCGTCCAAGAGTTGCGATACCAAATCCCCATTTAATTTCTTTTTTAAATACGGAATAAGCTCACAAAATATTCCTTCACTTTCCAGGCTCTCTCAGCACTAACAGCACCGCCGTCCCCCGGTGGCGGAGTTACCTCTATACCTGCTTCAGCCGCGTCTCTTCCTATTGGTAAGTATTACTCCGTCTCTTTCATACATTATATATACGATGTATACGTCTGTCTCTTTCTAACATTGTTTTTAATTTATATATAGTGGACCCGCGAGAATTCGCAAATCATTTTGCAGGACGATGTCATAATATCGAATATGTCAGATTGTAGCGTACTGTGAAAGAGCCACTATAGTCCAGAATTATTTGTATACCTTGTTTTTTGCCATAAATTTTATAACAAACGCGTCGCGGATCCACTGTCTTATGTCATATATATAATTTCCATTATTCTATCTCTGTCCCTTTTACACGTTATATATATGCCTCTCTTTCTATCATATACCTTTATCCCTTTCCACATTCCTCTGTCTGGCTATCTTCGTATTTTTTATGTATTATGTGTGTTGTACGCTCCAACTGGTAAGTATTACTCTTTCTCTGTCTCTTTCACACATTATATGCAGGTCTCTTTTTATCTTCATGTTTTTATGTATTATATATGTTATATACGTTATATGTGTTAGAGGCTAATGCTAGTTTTTTTTTGTATGTGTGTAATATTTTATAATGGTTAGTTTTTTTAATCATTAAAAATTATGAATTATCAATTTTTAATGATGAGTATTATTAAGATTGTATTTAAAAAAAGTTCTTATAGGTATAAAAACCCTAGTTTTCATTATTTAACATTATAAACTCCTTAACCTTTGTATAAAATATGATATAAACATACAATATTACACATACGTAATAATTATAATGTGTGCATTTATTTCTAGTTTTTGTCTACGGATGTGAAAACGCACTAAATAGACCCAGAAATAATACATCTCGAATAATTGTTTGTTAAAATTTTAGATCATGATTTTGTTGTATTACTTTATTTTATTTTTTATATAAATATATACTTAATTTTATTAAATAAAGATCGTTTTAATTTAAAAATATTTCAACAATATGTCTTGTCAAGGATTCTACGAGATCGGTAAGTCGATCCACGTCAGACATTTTGATCACATGTCAAAACAAGATGGCGTCTTACATGCACGAGCTATGGCATTCAAGCTAATATACTTCTATCACATAACATTAATTATAAAAAATATGAATAACTTTACTATTAGTAGCCATACAGCCAAAAGCAATCGTCATCGCAATTTTTTATTAAAATTCTTTAATTAAATTTATTTATTCAGTAATTTTGGAAGCACATAATTTATCTAATAAAAACTTTTCTCTTTTTGCGTTCCAGCGTTTCTATCCACATTTCTGGCCTCTACCTTAGTTCGTAAGACTATATTTTTGATTTTGTTTTTTTTTTTATTATTATTTCATCCCCTCCTCTCTCATACGCGTTTTAGTGAAATGCATGCAAATATAGATAAAAAAAATTAGTTATCATTTTTTTTTTGTTCTTCTTTTAGAATAAAAATGAAGAAACCATTTTAATTGTAAGTCATATCAGACATTGATTGTTTTGAATCAGACATTGTTTTGAAATTTAGTTTTAAAATATTTTTTTTGTGAAAAAGTCCTAACGAGAATAAAAGTCGTAAAACATACATATATCTATCTATATTTTCATATATTAATATTTATATACACTGACTGTATATTTTTATACAAAATGTTCGCCATTGACATCAAGCTAGTGTTAATATATAATTTTTATCTGTTATTTGTTTATTATTATATAATATGTTTGTATTGTACATGGGGAAATCTCTAAAAATAATTTTATGGGCTAAAATTTCAATTTGAAGAAAAATTAGTGACAGATCAAAGTGATAATTTCGTCATTATCATAACTATTTTAGGAAAAAGAAAAAAATGTGTATTAAAATAAAGCGATTTGAACCAAAACTAGATAACTACTAATATGAAAAAAAAAAAAAAACTATATGAAAATACAAATAACATACGTACCTACATACATTGGTTTGTATGATATTTAATCTGATATTTAAGTGGTATCATAATAAAGATCACCAAAAATGAATTGTTGATAACGGATTGTCTTAGAACCATGAAACAAACAAATGTTTTTATTGTTAATATTATTTTTATTCTCGAAATATTTATATTTTAAATATTTCGCTACGTCAGTCTGGTTATGGTCTGGTAAAAATGCAAAGACTATTATGTTTTTGTGTAATGATTATACAATTTAGGCTTAATTTAAGTCTGCTTGAAAAAACTATTATAAAAGTGTATGTTATTAGGGTAATAAGTAGTCAGCAGCTTCAAGTTTATTTTAACTTTACCATATTTGTATATACTGAGGCCGGTCGTGGCGCAGCGGCACGAGGTGTGACTGTAAAACCGACGGACTGTGGGTTCTATCCCTACTCGAGGAGATGAAATGTTTACTTAAATTTATATTTCCATTTCTTCGCTCTGGTGTCGAGGTTATGCGACGACGACGTTGAGTGTCTTAACACTAGGTTCCCTCTGCCTACCCTGCTGTACGCGGGATACAGTGTGAAGCTGATTTTTTATTTATATTTATATACAGGGTGGAAGTGTCAGCACCACATTAAATGAAACCGCAGTTTTAACTACACTATGAAAGCCTAATATAATTCAGAAAAAAATAAATTCCCAACAATGATTTTTTTTTTTCAAACAAAATAAATAATAAAACTGTCATTTTAAAACAAAACGCCATTTGTAAGGATGCCGCACGCACACATAAACATATCAAAGGAACACCGCCGCACACGCCTCATTTCGAAATCGAGTCGTATGTATTGGCGATAAAGTTCAAAGTTGTTTAACCTTTAGTAGTATTTTTGTAGTAGTAAGTGTTTATGTTATTGGGATCTATACGTAATCGCGTCACACGAAATACAGGTATGGATAAAAATCGTGAAATGAAAAAAAAATCCTACGTCCAAACTGTTGATGCATCTTGATTAATTTCTTTAGGTATAGGTTTGAAATATTTTACCCTATATTCTGTTTCCGTAAATGGAGCGCTGCCTCTTCCACCCTGTATACACAAATGTTTTTACAACTTTTTTTCTATTCTTTTTGCCAGACAATTTCTTAAAAATATAATTTACATACAATAAGAGAAAATATTTAATTTTCAAGTCTAAACTAAAAGTTATGAAACTGTAAAATTAACAGATAGAACTAGTTATAACGCACTTTTGAAGGTCATTCTATTTAATTTATATAATAAAAAAAACAATGACACATAAACACGACCTTGCCTTACTTATCTAAAATTTTCCAGGTTATCTTTGATAAGGGAAATCTGCAGATTATCTTAGTTTGTATTACGAGATGCAGTTTTATTCCCTTTTATCCAAACTATACGTTAGTTTGGATAAAAGGAAAATTTAAGAAATAATTTAGATTTTTTTAAATTATATATGTCATATTTATATTAAATCTCTTAAAAGAGATAGATTTAATAAATTAATTTAATCTTCTTTTTTATTTTTTTGATAATGCCAAGTGATAGTGACGGGTTTATAGTGCCTTATGGAAAAATAATTTGTTTATACATTATGAAAATATTAAGAGAACATACAAAGACAATATGTAAGTTGCATAACATTTCAAATATTTTAAATTATATAGGTTAATTTGTTAATATTAGATAAATAGTTTTATAGTTATTAATATAAAACTTTATTTAGTTTTGAATATTTAGATGAAGTTTACATTGTTTTTAGATAGAAACGTAGATACAATCGTATTTTAAATTCACTCGCACATGCATGGATGACATGGATGGATTTTTGCATGGAATATTTTTTTTATTGGTTTATAGATTTTTTTTTGTTACTGTAGTTGGTATTTTATTATTTAGGTATGATTAGGAGCGTTTCTCATGTATGTCAGTATGATATACATACATACGGGTAAAATTTAAATAATATTTGTTTGTAATTTCTTCTTTTTGATGAATAAACGAAAAAGAAAACGTTTTGTACAGTTTTACGTAAATTATATTATGTAGGTATAAATGTTTGTATACTCTATATTTTGAATAATAATTACAATATAAGATATAATGTTAATAATAGAATAAATATTCTATTGTATTATCTATACAACAGAATATATTCAAATTTCTAAAATAGCCCGTATTGTATCTTTATTTTAAATAACACAATATTTATAGAGTTGCCATATAAACAAAGGTATCTTGAACAGTATTTAGCAAAGTCATACATTTTATTTACTTTAAAAAATAGGATTTTCTTATATAAATCGATTTTGTTTTCTATAGCATGCGCAGCAACGCGACCTCAATCGCTTCCTGGAGCAGAAGTTCTCAATGCTCCAGCAAGTCTCAGTAGTTTAACTCCAGATCAACAATTGAGGGAAGATTTTACCGTCTTGGCTAAGGATTTGGTGACCAGCTTGAAAGGTGTTGTTGCTACTTTGGTTAGTATTTCTATTAAGTACCAAATATTTTCTTTTTAATTTTTTGGGGTATTAAAGAGAATTTACTTGTCTCTGGAGTATAAGTTGTCAATGATCCAGCAAATCTTAGCAGTTGGACCAAATATAACAGTTGTAAAGATTTAGTGGCCACTTTCAAAGTTGTTTTTGTAATGTATTTTGTTAGTATGAGAGAGATGGAGAAAACTTAGTGTAGTGTTGTTATCTTGCTTTTACTTTGCTTTAGATTTTTTATGTATATGGATTGTGTTTTGGGTGGCGGAAAGGTGCGAGACCTTGCTTGTCGAATAGCGGAACTTAACGCAGGGCCTTGTCATATTATTAGATCCGGGTAAAGAATCTATTAATTAATTTCCCAGAGTGGGAATCGAACCCACCACTCTCACATTTACACATGCTGACGGTCCGTATAACATATAATATGAAAATGTATGTATTTATATTGTTAAATTAAAATTTGCACTGAAACATTATTGCTCTTCCTCCAAAGGTTGTATTATACATTATTTGAAGCAATAGAACACATTTGCATATGATATTATATAGGCACATTATTTTTGTATGTCTTTCGCTTTTATATTTCTTTTTTAATTTATGATAATTAAATGAATAAATATAACATAAAGGTGCGGGAACGAGGTCGTGTCAGAGCTGCTTCAGGAGAAGGACCTCCTCTACTAGCAGCGTTAAGAACCGACTTGACCACTGCGTTACAGCAAAATTCGGGTGAGGATACATATGTTTAAATTGGTGATTTGTTTTACTTTTTTGTTGTGGCACATCACTCCGCATTTATATCCCAATAATTATAGTAATGTTTTGATTCTTGAGTGTACTTTTTTATTTTTGTAATAACAATAATATAATAGAATTAAGATTACTTTGTTTGCCTTGTTACCAGAGCGCTAAAAAAGAAAATATTAAATTAATAATTTTGGTAATATTGCTTAACATGGCAAAAACTATTCTTTTTTCAAAATTTCTATACATAGTGCAACAGCGACGTTATATGCAGGAAATGCAATCAAAATTTGAAAAGTCCGCATTGTCATTGATTTGTTTCACCTATTTTTTGCTATTTATTTTAGTGCAATTATGTTGTTGTTGCACCAACAATTTTTGAAACGGAAAAACCTAATAAAATGAAACAAAAATGTTAACATAATATAAATGAATTTTACATAAAAATAAACCAGCCACAGCCATGTAGAAAATGAATTAAATAAATAATTTAGAAAAACTTATAAAGTTTAAATGACATAATACCATTTTTTTTTTCGAAACATCCATAATTCTTTTCGAAAAAAAAAAGAAGTACCTCTTAAAACAACATAAAAAAAGTGTCACGAAATAAATGTGAATGAGCGAGAAGTGTTGTCCGCAGAGCTGCGGTCGCGTCTCTCGCGCATCCACGACGCGTCCGACCTCGCCGAGATGTCGTCCGTGGCGCACGACGCCGACGCAGCGGTGAGTGCGCGCACACTCCCCTAACTGCGGGGACGAGATTAACTTAAGGAACTAGCGCGGCGATTGCAGGAACTCGATTCACTTAAGGGACTATTTGTTGTCGTTATGCATTCTGATAATCGAAGACAAGCTTGTTTTGTGTGTATGTAGCACATAATTGTTATGTGTTTATTAAATGCATTTATGTGTACGTAAGTATGTGTACGTATGTTGGAAAATATATCTGTTAATATAGTATTTGTTAAAATTTAAAAAATTGAATGCTTATTAGTATATATAAGAAATTAAATAAATAAATCAGGGTAGGCAGAGGGAACCTAGTGTTAAGACACTACGTTCCCCACTTTCTGCCGAATTCTGAAGGCATGTTGAGTGGTAGAACTCAACGCCGCGCTTGTCCTCAACACCAGAGCGAAGAAATGGAAATATAAGTTTAAGTAAATTTATATTTTCATTACTTCGCTCTGGTGAGAAATTATTAACAGATATATTTGCCAATATACGATTCATACACAAATTTACGTAGGTAGATATTTAATGTAATTGTCGCGGTTTGAGGGCCAGATAATCGAGTTTCTACTGTACTTATATTTTGATGAAGTGAATTGTGGTAAAACTATGACACTATTATCAAAGCCTAGCTAAAGGTGGCGAACGGTGAGTCTTAACACTAGGTTCCCTTTACCTACCCTGCTGTGTACGGGATACAGCGTGAAGCTGATTACGATCATCGTGTGTATCTAAAAATAAAGCTTTTCCCAGAGTATTTGAACCAATGTACTAACTCCATAGTATCCATATCCATAGTGTGAATGACACAAAACAAAATGACAACCGTCGTGGCGCAATGGTACAAGCGTGCGTTGTGAATTCGATTTCCACTTGAGTAATGAAATATGTAATATTTTCATTTCCTCGCTCTGGTTACGCAACAAAGCGCGGCGGAAAGTAGAATGGAAATGTCTTAATAAGAACAAAGTGTCTGTACACTACGTTTCCAGGTTCCCTCTGCCTACCCTGCTATGTTCGGGATACATAGTGAAGCTAAAAATAAAACATTTTTTTTTCTTTTAATTATAGAATCGACCATTCCAACACTCGCTAAGCTATAGCTCTTCCTGCGTCTCCGCCTCGGAGTTCTTCGACGCGGAGGAACACGAAGAGAATGGTTTGAAACAAAATGAAATTATTAATGCCAATGAGGTGAGTGATGGTAGAATTTTTATTGTTAAGTATATAATGAAAGAATATATAATATTATTATATGTTTCTGTCTAACTAGACTGAAAAAATAACATAATAAATATTTTTTGACTGAACTTGAACTTACTACCTCTCAATTTGACCAGATATCAAATGAGTAATCTATGGTCTTATTATGTTAAAATAGAGTCATCAGTCAATCATTGGTTAAAGTATAGAAAACCTATATAACCTTATTAACGAAGGCATGACAAAAAAGTTTAAAAAAGTTTACTTTTAGGTCACAATTGATGGAGCCTAATATAGTAAAATATTAATGTTAAATATTATTAAATAATATTAGTTAAACAAAATGTATGGATTTATGGATGTTAATAATATTATTGAACGAACGATATTATGTGTTTGTTATATTGTTTTTTTTTTTATATTTTAGAACATTAGTAAACCTGAACCAAATTAAATAGAAATTAAAAAGTTGCATAAATAAAAGTTTGAAAAATAGTATTTTTTTGTATACATTTTAGTCTTATGCCAAAATGAATAAGAGTATTTAAAAACTTTTTTTCTTTATTTCTTTTAGATTCAAACTGTGTTCCATATATTACAGGGTGCAGTACAAATAATATATTATCCTTGTTTTCCAGGCGGGTGTAATAGAGTTAGATGGGGATTCGTCGTCAGAAGCGGGTTCTTTAAGCAGTGAGGAAGGTTCTGCCAGCTCTGATAATTCTGATGCAGCCAGTAAGTAGTTTTTTATTAAAAAAAAATTAAATTAAATTAGCTTCACGCTGTATCCCGCACACATCAGGGTAGGCAGAGGGAACCTAGTGTTAAGACACTCCGTTCCCCACTTTCTGCCGAATTCTGGAGGCATTGCGTGTTGAGTGGTAGAACTCAACGCCGCGGTTTACCTCGACACCAGAGCGAAGAAATGGAAATATAAATTTAAGTAAATATTTCATCTTCTCGAGTGGGGATCGAACCAGTCGGTTTTGCAGTCGCACCTCGTGCCGCTGCGCCACGACCGGCCTCAAGTTTTTTATTCATACTTTTATTTATTTATAAGTAGCTACCCAAGCGTAACTTCGCCCGCTTACACTTTGTAATTGTAGCTTGTGGAACAAACGTCCATCCATCCTCACAGACTTTTAACTTTAAAATATTAAGTAGGTTGTAGTAGATTAAATATAAATTGCGTTGGGTGCTACTGGACGATGCAGAGATTTAGAATTTTTATCTGGGAAGTGTATTTGTATTTATTATTATAATTAGACTTATGGCAATTTTGGTACATCATGTACTATTAAAAGAGTGATGAACTCAATTTCCTTAATATAACAGAGGGTAGGTATATCTAACATTATAAAGCTGAAGCACTGTTTCTTGAAATGTGGTAATCTCATAAACTAAATGCTCAAATACAAAGATATATTTTTTCGTTGTGCTATTTTTATTTGTAAGCCTAAACAGAGAGCTAGCTAATAATGTCAGGCGAACCAACAAATCAGACACAAAATCCAGCTTTTACAATAAATTTATTTACAATTTAATTTTAATTAATTTAATTTAATTTTTAATTTTAATTTTTTAAATTAATTTATTTTGTTATATACACATATACTCTCGTAGTCACAATATTGAAATATGAATTGTAATGACAAGTTGTCTTGACAATATCTTAGAACGTAATGAACATGAGTGCCGTGTCGTTTGTGCTTATATTGGAAATCCACCGGAAAAGACGCAGCACACTACCGCCACTTAATACAATCGATAATAGAAACTCTATCAAATGACGTACTCATAATTACAGTGACATCTATTACTACACTATAAGTAACTTATGCTAACAATAATATAATTAATTCCATTTTACAACTAAATAAAAAAAAATATGTTTTGCATTTCCACAGTGGTATCAGCGGAACACAACCCACGAATACCTCCCCACGACGCAGAAGTTACAGGATGGGTGAGAAGAACAAGGTTACCTTGTCCAAGACCTTCCCCCGGCGGACCCAGTCTATGGAACTTGTTATATAAGAACATTGGGAAGGATCTTAGCCAAGTGTCTATGCCTGTTACTATCAATGAACCTCTCAATATGCTACAGGTTTGTGGGTTTTTTTAATTTATTTTCTTAGCGTAGGCAGAAGGAAGCATGTGTTGAGACAATTTGTACCTACACACTACTCAATATTCGATTCTTTGTGTTTTAAGCGGCTTATCGCCGCGCTTTGTCTTTCAGTGCTAGGAAGTAATTAAAGATACGTGCGGTAATTATGGCAGAAAAAAAACCATTTAAAATGACATTATGACTTTTATTTGTTTAAGAAAAAAATGCAACGTTGATTTTTATTTTTACTTGTAGCTTCATGATGTATTTCGCATATATCAATCTATTGTTAAAACTTTCTGTATAATAGGGAATTAAGACACTTCCGTCCCCCATTTTTTGCCAATGTTGAGTGGCGAGAAAATGAAAATATTAAATATTTCATTCCCTACGATAGGAATCGAACTCAAAATCAAATTTACTAACTTTAAATATTATAGAGACTATGTGAAGAACTCGAATACTCTGAACTCCTCGACGCTGCGTCCCAATGTACCGGCGGAACTGAACGCTGTGCGCTAGTCGCGGCGTTCGCAGTGAGTGCGTACGCCGCGGCTGCGCATAGAGCAGCTTCGAAACCGTTTAATCCACTGCTGGGCGAGACTTATGAATGTGTGAGAGACGATAGGGGATTCAGATTTGTGGCTGAGCAGGTAATACTAATACACACAAACGCTCATACATACGCACACATACATACACAAATACTAGCACACATATACTTTTCGCCAATAAATATATTAAGTCCATGCATGTAACACACATACACTGTATACTCTGGCTATAGGATACAAAGTGTATGTACGAGTCATGGCCGCATTGAAGTTAGACTTTCTGAACTTTTGCGCATTGTACACTTGCACTCGAACAAAAAATAGTCTAAAGTAAGAAAAATCTTAAATTTAAAATCTGCGCTGACACCAACAGGTAAGTTCAGGGCGGTCACGACTTGTTGAGAGATGATTACAATCGTATATGGTACATGTATATGTAATGTCAGTAGAAAACCAAGAACTGATATTTAAACAACGTTAGCTTGGATTGGAGAAGATATATTGCTTTCTTACTGCTCTGGTTAAAATTGCAAGTACCGCCAATCACCACGTGAATGCAAAACTAAATATAATTTTCTTATCATTGTTATTTGAATAATATTGAAATATTTTCTTAAAGTAAATAATGATTAACAAAGTTTTTATTTCGTGGTCATCGTAACGCAGTGGAACAGCGTGTGTGACTGTAAACGCGACGGTGGTGGGTTCGATTTCCACTCGGGGAAGTAATTATTTAATATTTTTACTTAGGGAACGATGTATTTTAACACTAGGGTCCCTCTGGGTATACTACTATATGCAGGATACAACGTGAAGCAAAAAACAAATTAACTATTGTACTGACTTCCCCAGGTATCTCACCATCCCCCCATCTCGGCGTGTCACGCTGAGTCTCCGCGATGGATATTTTGGCAGGAAGCTCGAATAAAAACTAAATTTTGGGGTAAATCAATGGAGTTCCAGCCGGCTGGACGTGTACACGTTACTTTGTTACCCTCTGGTGATTGTTATAGTTGGAATAAGGTGAGATAATATTTATAAATATCAAGAAATTATAACTGATCGCTGTATGTACATCGAAAATATATGAGAAAATCTTTTAAAGGAGGCATCTATCTAATGTAATAGAACACAAAACAATATTTTTAAAATAGGTGTGTGTGCACCAACGTGCACAATAATCTCAGAAACGGCTTAATACATTTAAATAAAATTTTCGCTATTATACTTTAGTGAACTCACCTAAATATGTAATATTTGTTTTATTTCAATCAGATCATAAATAACAAATTGATACCAGTATAAAATAAGATACAGATTAGTAAATATTCTTTTTTTAGTTTAAGCAAGAAAGAAGGTCGCTAGTTATTTATATATTGCTGTCAATTTTGTTGTTTTTAAATAGTTAAGTCAGAAGAAAGTTAATAATGTATTACATTTTTTTTTGTCTATCTATAAATAGTTGTTGCAAGAAAATTTAAACTTCATATTTTAAACTCTTTTAAAATTTTCTAAGTTTTAAAGAATATTGAAATTGTTTTATGCTTTATTATAATATAGGTGACAGTTCTATATGCAAGTTCTTCATATTCTATATGCTTTCATATTCTATATGCAAGTTTTTCCTACGGTTTTCAAGACAGTACAGGTTCAAATCCGGCTATATTTGCACAATTTTAATATATTTTTTTTCCAGGTGACAACATGCGTACATAATCTGTTTGGCGGTCAGCGCTGGGTGGATCAGTACGGGGACATGCATATAACTTGCCATAATAATGATATATCTTGCAAACTAAATTTTATTAAGGTTAGTTATTTTTTTGTTGTATTCTTATATTTCATAATTTTATTACATTTTTTTTCATATGCTTTTTGAATAAAGACATTGTTATATATTTGTTTTAATTATTCGATGGAAAGTGGGTAACAGAAGTGGCCTAATGGGAACGAAGTGTCTCAACACTAGGTCTCAGGTTCCGTCTGCCTGCCCTGTAACGTGTAGTGTGTCGGCAGGCCAGCTCGTGGTCGTCGAGCCGGCACGAGGTGCGCGGCGCGGTGGCGGGCGCGGGCGGCGCGCGCGTGCGCCTGGCGGGGCGCTGGTCCGAGGCGCTGTACGCCGGCGACCCGCCCGCCGCGCGCTGCCTCTGGAGGCCTGGTATGCACTACCCACACTTCTGAGATTTTATCACATGATATTTTTAAAAATAAATACTCGTAAATTTATAATTAAAATTGCAGCCGATGAGTCACACCAACGTTTTTTGTTATTAACACATAAAAAAATAGGTAAAAAAGGATCTGTTTTTATTTTTTTCCTATCTTCAAAAAGGTCTGGATATTAAACATTAAAGTCCGGCCTCCGCGGCAAAATCTGGTTAAGCGTGTATTAAATTATTATTGAAAACTTTATATTGATATATATTTTTTATTTATGAACCGATTGTATAAATAAATCTAACACAAAATATTAATTGAAATCTGTTAAAATATCATAGTGTAACTGTTACCTTGTACAACGTTAAGCTTAATAAAATCAAAAGTAGGCAGCCATCTACAGCTAGCTTTAGAGCGGCCACAACTCGACCGTACTATAATTGTTATTATTTATATTTTATATGCCAGGTGCAATGCCCCCCGAGCACGAGCTGTACTACGGGTTCACGAGGTTCGCGATGGAGCTGAACGAGATGGAGCCCGGCATGAGGGAGCTGTTGCCGCACACTGATACGCGGTTAAGGTAACATAAACTTTATTAACTGATAGAGCTTGTTTAAATCAAATGGGAGAGGAATCTAGAACCGACGTATAAGCGTAATAATATCATTAAGTTGAAATGGCATTGTTTTACAATAACATTTACATACAAACACTACAAGGCGTTGTTTATTCTGTATCAATATTTAACGCCACCTACAGCGTAGCGTAGTAACACATTTGCTTCTAGCACTTAATTTCTAACCACATTGCCTAGGAGGAATTTACATTTTTAATTTAGAAAATTTTCGAAAAGCACAATATTTTCAGGACATCATATTATTGTTATTTATTTGATTAAAAATTTCACCGACGACTGCCTATGAAAGAAATGTTAGATCAATATCTTCTGGGGTCCACCATCTGCTGGAATATAAATGAGGCGTCCACCTCCGAGAATCAAAACTTGCAATACATATAAATAGTCGATCGTGCCTTTAAAAAGAATTATAAGCTCTTCATATAAGGTAATAGATGCAATGTCCTTTGATGCATAAACGCAGTACCGCCTTTTAAATTTACTTCTGGATGTTTCCCCTCCAGGCCCGACCAACGCTCCCTAGAGGAAGGCGACGTGGACGCAGCTGAGTCCTACAAGCACCAGCTGGAGCAGGCGCAGCGCGAGCGCCGCCGCGACCGCCCCGACCACACGCCCGCCTGGTTCCGGTCAGTACAACTATGCGGGGTTAAACACTGTTTTTATAATCTAAATCTCTTAGCAATTATAAATTTAAAAAAAATATACAGTAAGATTTGCTCATTGTTTTTTTTTTTAATAAAAATAAGAAAATATCTCAGGTAGATATTTTCTTATTTTTACTTCACTTGGATGAATTAACTTTATTTTTAGCTTCCCCACATAGCTGAGAGAAACAGGGAACCTAATGTTAAGACACTCTTCTCCTTTTTGGAGACATTGCGTGATCTATGGCGGAATTCACACTGCCTCACAGCCTGTCACGTTTACAATTGCACCCTTGTGCCCCAAAAAATTTAACATATACAATTATAGTTATTTAACATTTATAAAAAAAAGACAAAGGAAAAGGTTGTAAGGTTGTGAATTCAATTCATGTTATATGATATTATCATATAACATGAATTGAACATTAACATTATATTAAACTTCAAGAAAAAGAAAATTGATGATGTGTTTGAAAAGGTTCTAAATTACGTGAGATTACATTAAAATACAATAAGCAAATCAAAATTTTATATATATAAAACTATAAAGTATTAAAACAAGAAATTTATGTGACATTGCGTTACATTGAAACAATCAACGAGATACAATATAGTCTATAATAGTCTTAATAGTCTTGAGGCCAGTCGTGGCGCAGGAGCACAAAGAGTGACTGTAAAACCGACTGGTCGTGGGTTCGATCCCCACTCGAATGATGTGTTTGTAACGCGACTGTTGTGTGATTATTTCTTAATATTTTCATTTGTTCCCTCTGGTACCATGGCAAATAGCCCTGCGTTGAGTTCCGCCACACGCAATGCTTCCCTCTGCCTACCCTGCTATTTGTGGGATATACCGTGAAGCTGATTTTTTATTTAAAATGAATTCCAGTAAAACAATGGAAGGTGGGGAGGAAACGTGGACATTCACCGGCGCGTACTGGAAGGCGCGTGAAGCGGGCTTCCCCGATCTCGCCGCTCCAAGGCTTTGGTGACTCGACGCCCACGTGAGTGATACCACTTTCTGTTTTATTTTGCGTTTTAAGCTGTACCTGGCATAGCAGGCCAGACAGAAGAGACCTAGTGCTAAGACACTCCGTTCTTCTCGTACCGCTTAATTTTCATTAATAATATGGTGAATTTCTGGGAATTTTCAATTATGTTCTTAAAAATAATTATATTTATCAACATCATATTCTAATTAAAAAAAAAAAACCTCTACATCAAGATTACAAGCGACTGAATTGCACGTCGATAAAGTATTTCATTCATTTTTTTTTCTTTTAATTTTGATTTTTATTGCTTTATCAAATTTATTAGAAGTTCGTGGAAGGCGTTAAAAAGTAACATATTAAAATTGTATACAAATCAATTTATTTTATGTAAATTTACAAATATATGTTTTTTTATTGTTCCCAGCGTGTCACGGTGCAGTGCGAGGTGCTCTGCTAGGTTGTGCTTCGCTTGGCAAACTATAGCTTTACTAGCTTATACCTACTGTTATACTACTAAAATACTATACTGTACTATGTAATATAATGGTTATTTTTACATTATTATTTTATTTAGGATTGTTGGGTTTTTTGGCTAGATTTTTTGTGATTTTTTTTGATGTGTTGTTTTTTTTTGATAATTGCAGATTAGAGTGAAAGATCTATAATGAAGATTATTTTTATATATATTTTCTTTTTCTATCTTGTATATTAAACCGTATACTTTAGACGATTATTGGGTGTTAGTATATTTTATACCTACAAACAAAACCAGTTAATATTTTTTTCTACTTAACAACAAGCTCATTTTTCACTCTAAATCTGTGTATGATACAACAGTATCGCTTATGAAGATAATTTTTTTAGAAATTATAGAAATTGTTATATTCTGTACTTATTGTTATTTAATTGAAAAAAAGTAAACTATGATTTTTGATGTAGCAAAATGTATATATATGTGCCTCTATTGAATTAAAAAGTTTTTATTATAGCTTTATTATGAATAGATGAATTAAAAATGCCGTAAATTAAACTGAATGTTTATGTTCAGTAAGTATGGCTTTTACAGATAATAACCATTGCAAATTCAAATACATTACTTATATTATTTGAAAATTAAAAAGACAAAAAAATATTTTTTTTTTAATGTGGAAACTAATTATATTTCTATTTTAATTTAATTTTAATAGGAGTTATTTTATTTTAATATTTTGTTTATTCGTGTATAAACACTTTTTAAAAAACTATATTCATTTAATTATTAACTATTTTGCCTTAAAACGATTTTTAGTTATTTAATTTATGATGTAACAATTATTGTATTAAATTTATTTACAAAAAAGACAACACGGGTATAAATGTAACTAAGTATTAAATTAAAATCATTTTAATATCGATTTAAATGATATTGATTTATCAGTTTTGTTTAATGTATTATATTTTTAAATATTTTTTTTTAAGAAATCGAATTGATAATCTTTGGCTCTTGAAGTCATTAAAATAATTATGAAAGAATGATTATAAGTTATAACTTTTAAAAAATATAAATTGCACTCTATGAACTTTTTGTTTTGTTTTGTTTATATCAGAGTAAAATGGCTGTGAAAAATGTTTCCAATATTTGTAAACTAAAATATTTTTAATGCAGTTTCGGATTCCTATAATTGCGATTGTATAATATATTGCTATTATATTCAATAATCTATATTTTTTTTAATAATACTTATGCATTAAGTTAAATATTTACAAAAGTAAATTTTTAAAAAATATTATTTTTAATAATTAATTTTTCAATATATTATAAAGTTCGTGTTGCCAGAAAAAATGTACCTCTATTGACTTTCACATAACTATAATTTGTGCTTGTTAAATAAGTAATTTATGTGACAACACAGTAATATTAAGGCAGATGTCCATCAATGTATGTATGATAGGCAGAAAGAGCTTAGTGTTAAGACACTCCGTTGATTTATTACCTTTCGTAACTTTACGGCAAATTTACCTCCTACCAGGGAAATGGCAATAATTAAACTTTATCATTTCCCTGAAACGAAATCGAACCTACAACCACAGTGTGCAGTCAGAAACTACCTAACTTCCCCTAAATGGATTTATGAAATATATTTATAATATTGTCAATTGTTAATCGAGTGTTATTGGCACGTTTATGCTATTGCACAAAATTGTTGAGCTTTGAGTGGTAGCACTAACTTTTAAATTTGTGAACTATTCAACGCTTATATTATAAATGGTGGAGAAGGAATATGACGGCAAATAATATATTTGTTAAAATTTAATTTTACGATATATCCCGCATTTGAAATCTCCACACACCCACACTCGACCATCGTGTTAACAGTCAGACGCTGTACGACTGCCACGACTACTTCAACGATGGCAAAAAATGTATATTTTTTAAGTTTTAGGTCTCCATAAATAGCAGAATAGACGGAGGGAATCTAGTGATAAAACTATCCATTCTCATTAAAACACTTCCGTTTTCTACTCTGTACGAATTTTGCAGGCATTGCGTATTGAGCAGCCGCATTTTGCCTCGTCGGCAGAAGGGGAAATTGGAAATATTTAATATTTCCCAGATTTAATATATCCCAGCATTGCCTCAACACGCAATGCCTTCAGAACTCGGCGGAAAGTGGGGAACGGAGTGTCTTAACACTAGGTTCCCTCTGCCTACCCTGATGTGTGCGGGATACAGCGTGACGCTGATTTGATTTTTAATATGTCCCAGAGTGGACCAATGTGCCACGACTGGCGTCAAAGTTATTTATACTGTTAAAAAAATATAATTTTAAATTGAAATAGTTATTATGAAACTGTGGTATCCAAAATATGTGGGTTGATATTTTGTTATGATTAATTATTCTCTCTTGAAAAAAAAAATTATAATACTTAATAATAAAAAAGAAGTGGTGTGTTCCCGCCATATTTCATGCTCTGCCATTTTCTATCTTATTCCTCTATCTATATATATTGATGTTGTTATTAGTCTAGTGTATAGAAATTTATGTAAATAGGCCGTGATTTGATATTAGTTTGTAAAATAAATAATATGGACGCTTATGTAATGTGTATTCTAGCCAGTTTTAAAGTACAATTATTATAATATGTTAAGAACAGATACAAAGGAAAATTGTTATTAAGATGTTTGACATATATTTTGATCAAGGCGTTATGATATACAGCCTTTCCATTTTTTGGTTAATAGGGCATTTTCTATTTGGGTAAAATAAGAAACTATAAATTAGTTTTGTGTGATTTTAATTAAAAACTATGCCAATAGTTGTGATGATAGCAAGTAAATATTAAATATTTTTTTTATTAAACTCAACTTTTTCAATTTCTTTATTTTACGGATGAATTGGCTGTTTTTTATCATTTATTTATTATTATTATTCAATATTTAATATCAATTATATAATACAAATGTCAAATTCAATATAATGACAATAAGCTAGTTTCGTTAATGTTGTTATGCGATGTTATAAAATACTAAAAAAAAATCAAGAGACGATTGCTCTGAGATATAATTACTATAAAAACTGTTATATATTATTAAAATGGCATGCCTAATTGAGCAATGTCTCTTGGAATATACAATATTATTAATTATAATTAACATTTGAATTATAGGCTAGCAATATTTCAGTCTTACGCTGTGGGCCTATTGCGTCTGATTTTACAGTTTTAAAATAACTGAATGATACTAAATTAGTACGTAATACCGTCGAAATTTGGTTTGGATAGTTTTTATTATATTTCGATATCTATGGGCAATTCAAAATAACTTATTACAATCAAAAAGTTTATTAATCAGTTAGATTTCTGTATCTTAATAGATACATTACTAGTTTACTATTTTAACTCAATCTCTTTTCGACATGCATTCTCCTTTGTGTAACATTATCTCTTTTTTACGTACAACCTCCTTCATGTGTTTTTCATAGAACGTAATATTGGCGAAGTGATTAGTTTACATAACAGTCGAATCTAAAACTTATATTTATGATATATATAACATACAATCGAATCCAATATTGTTTAAATGCTAGTAATTGTAGAAATACTTGTTTGAACATTAATAAGTACTGAAGTCATATAGTTTTTTTAAGAATTCTGTAATTTTCATAATAAACTTTATAATATACAAATTTTTTGACATAAAAAAGACCGTCTTAAGAAACTTTAACAAATTTCACATAAATTAGCATTCCACTCCAATACAGTTTTAATATTTTGAATGTATTTTTTTTATTTTAATTATTATATAAAAATAAAAGTTGATTGTCTATTATAAAATAAGTGGATGTGTAGAAGAGCTAGTTCGCTGAGTAAAATATTGTTGAATATTATATTACTATGTGTATAAGAAATTAGGACAAAAATGTTACTGTCTTACGTCAATTTTTTTATAGTCTCTAGATGTTTTATTATCTATAGTTTGACATTATGACAGATTAAGAAACAGATTATTTAATATATTTATGTAAAAAATTATAACAAAATATAATATTAATATGTTACTTTGGTTTTTTTGGAAATTCACACATTTAATAAAAATAACAATTAATTTCTAAATCCAACTTATGTTATATCGATGTGTATAAAATCAAAACCACGTGGAGTTTTAAACCAAGTAGGATATTAATATATATGAAACTCAAAAGAATATTGTATATTTACTTGAAATAAATAAATTAATAATCATATATATGAACAGATAAAAAAAGAGTCTATATAATATACGTAATTTAAAAATGGTTGCTATTATTTCGCTTGGGTTTATAGTTTAAAATTTTGTCTTTGTAGTAATTAATATATAACTAAAATGTATAATCTGTGACATTATTTCGTAAGTGTATAATTGCCTTAATTCCATTTTGCCTATATTTTTTTTATTAATAATGAAGTACTTAAAACTTTTAAGTATTGTGTTGTAAATATTTTGTGGTGCATTGTTATTATTTATATAAATATTTGTTTTATTTTTAACATTATCTAATAATGTTTGTATTTTAATCACGATTCCAGTTTTTGATGTAATTAAAATTATATTACAATAAATTACTAACAATTTTATTATCAAGTTTATTTTTATTCTTGCCTTCTCAAATATTTAAAACTACGAAATCTATATAGCAAAGTGTGCAGAGATGCCCTGCCATGCAACATACATGCATCAGTCAGTAATAATAGTTCTGCTAAAATATGGGAATTTCTCGAAACTTTGGGTATTGGACAACATTGTAAAACTATACACGTAAACGACAGAATGGATCTTGATCTACTTAATTAGCATTTTACTACTGTAAATCTCTTAAGGTTGAAGGAAAGCCAGAGCATTAAATCCAGTACTCTCTTATCACTCTCCTCAGAACCTTTTCCGTCTCTTACTCCTTTTAATTTCCATTCGATTACTATTACTGAAATTAGACTACATATTCTTGCTATAAAGTCAGACGCAATTGACGTTGATGGTGTAAGCCGTAAAATGATTCTTCCTTCCATGTCTCTTGGAGATTTGCTTATGTTATCCTTGTACCTAAAATAACCAATCCTACATCTTCCACACACTATGGACCTATTGCTATTCTTTCTTTTATATTACTCAATATCAAGTTCGACTTAAATGGTTACCCCTGAAATATACCTCAAATAAAGATTTACTTTCCTGGGTTCCCACTCTCAGTCTTTCAATCTACATTTAAGATATGGCAACGTCTTGGAAGTTCCACTGTATCGCACCAACTATATTGAATCTGACCATAAATCGCTCGTTCCGTAAATTCACCATAAAAACGGGTGACATTATAGAACGAGCTACTCGGTTCATCAGGCATTCGACATCAGTTACATCTTTTAAAATAGTATAGTCTAATAATATAAACCTAATCTAACCAACCTAACCTAATCTAAATATATATAGTCTATATTTATTACCTATTATTATAATATAATATGTCTAACTTTAATGCTATAATGACCATAACGGTAATTATAGAAATAAGAGTAGATTAAAAATTAGAAAAAAATAAAATTAAATCAGCTTCACGCTGTATCCCGCACACAACAGGGTAGGCAGAGGGAACCTAGTGTTAAGACACTCCATTCTCCACTTTCCGCCGAAGTATGGAGGCATTGCGTGTTAAATGGCGGAATTGAATGGCGCGCTTTGCCTCAACACCAGAGCGAAGAAATGAAAATAGAAATTTAAATAAATATTTCCTCGAGTGGGGATCGAACACACAACCAGTCGATTTTGCAGTTACATTTTGTGCCTCTGCGCCACGACTGGCCTCACTAGATTAAAAATATATTCATATTATAATAATATCTCTCCCACATACCACATACAGGGTGAAAGCGTCAGCGCTCTTTTTATGGGAACAGCATATAGGGTAAAATATTTTAAACCCATACCTAAAGAAATTAATCAAAGTACCTCAACAGTTTAGACGTAGAATTTTTTTTCATTTCACAAATTATTGAGTACTATAGTTAATCTTAGTAAATATATTACCTTTGAAGATAATTTATGGCCAAGAAAAGACTCTATATAACTTCACGTTGTATCCCGCAAACAGCAGTATAGGCAGAGGGAACTTATTTTAAGACACTCCGTCCCCCACTAACCATCTAATTCTGGAAGCATTGCGTGTTGAACCAAAACGGCCTAAAGAAACGTAAAGTTTTAAAATTGCCGCGTTATTTTGTATCCCAAGTATTATTGAAACGTTCGGAAATCAAAAATTCTAAATATATAAATAAGATTCTTAATTTCTAAATATATATTTTTATTTATAAATGCTAATTGAATTTACGTACTATTATTTCAATTTCTATTCTTTTTTTGGCAACATAAATTTACTTTAATTTTTATTTTTATATACAGTAGTGTTTATTTTCCTGAACGAAGTCTATAAAGTATAAACGGAACGATACAATACAATGATTTGGCAAGATAATTAAAATGAATAGTAAACTTGTTTCAAGAAATTCTTTAGATTGAACAAACATTGCGAATAATTATTTAAACAAAATCTATATACATAACCAATGTTATATTTAAGGTGAACCTTTAGGTGCATTCGTTTTATATTGGGATTGGACATCATATGGTGAGTTTTTAAATCTTAGCGGTTTATAAAAATTATTATTATCATGTTTGTTTTGTGTATTGACATGATTTAGTATTATATAAGATAAAATGTTAATAGTTAGGATATTTGCAAATCATGCAACTGCGTTTCACCGCCCCTTGTTGCGCTTTGCAGGTGAATGACCTACATAAAGTTATTTTTATAATTGGCTTATTATTATAATCTTTTGATAATATTATATATGGCTTTGTTATTTAGGTTAAGTCTTTGCTGAACCATTTAAAAGTTTCTAAGTTTTCTGTTTGTAATGTATAATACTGGTTACCATCTGTAATACATATCTGTTATCAGTTCTAAAGGATTTCTTAACGTCTTAATTATTATTTCAGTCCGGACAATGTCCAATTCGCCAGTAAATATAAAATTCAAATGGGGTCTGAGCGCATCAGACCCTGAACAGAAGCCAGTGTTGTTTGTGGGACAGGCCGCCCACCTCGCTGCTTTATCCTGGCAGGATGTGAGGTGCAAACTTGAACCTAAAGTCTCTGAAGAGGTTAGTATTGTGAATTCTTTTTAAAAAGAACATAAAAATAAATATAATTTATTATATTAAGGACTATATATTGACATATTTATGTATGTATTGTTTGTTTTATCTCTTTATTTATGACATGTTATAGAACTATGATGATCTATAAATTATATATGTTTAGTCATCATCAATTTGATTCATTATAAAAAACTTATATGTAGAATTGGGTGGCTTAGGTATATTTGTTATCTAATGATTGTGGTTTGAATCCTCACTCAGTGGAATGAATTAATTCCATTTTCATAATCTGGTAAAGCAGTATGGACTTTAGTACTGCTACTTGCACGCAATGTCTCAAGTTGTTTGGAAAGTTTGGGGGAGTCTGTAGTGTCCGCCTGCCTACCCAGCAAATTTATTTCTATATGGGATATTAAATGTTATCTACATTTAATATCCCTGCCTTAGTAACAAGGTATTGTGGTATTAAGGTATTGGTATTTATCACTTTAGCTTATCATTATATTATTGACAACTAGGCATGGTGCAGAGGCATTAGTGTGGCTTCACCAGGTGAACTATGTGACATATGGCCAAGGGCAGCTGCATTAGGAGTCTTGCCACTACGTCGGTCACGGCACGCAGCACCATCTAGATGCCATGCTTTGTCAAAGCTTGTTAGGAATGCTGTGAAATCTGTGGAGGAAGAGTTTGTGGTGGTAAGTTAGTTAAGTAATGGCAATGGTGTTGTCATTAGTTCCTACATCCTAATTTTTTTGGTTACTAGTAGGCTGCATGGGTCAATGAATATGGCTGTTAGTTTGATAGCAGTGAGCTACAGCCTGTATGAGTGAAAACCGTCAATACTGACTGATACAGCATAAGCAGAACATCTAATTGTCAACCATCACCTAACTGCTGTGGCCTGAATGGGAAGATCCATAGGTGCTTTTGGTTCCATTATTAAGTTATGGAATAATATCATTTATTCCACTAGCCCGAGGCCAATTGTGGCGCAGGGGCACAAAGTGTGACTGTAAAACCGACTGGTTGTGAGTTCGATCTCCACTCGAGGAGATTAAATATTTACTTATATTTATATTTCCATTTTTTCGTTCTGGTGTCGAGGCAAAGATGTTGAGTTCTGCCACTCAACACGCAATGCCTCTAGAATTCGGCAGAAAGTGCGTTAACACTAAGTTCCCTCTGCCTACCCTGCTGTGTGCGGGATACATCGCGAAGCTGATTTATTTATTTTTATTTTTATTCCACTAGCTGGTCTGCCGCAAACGTGATGTCCTAGCCAGCGCAGTGGCCATAGCTCGTGCCGTACCTCTATACAGTGCTCGTTCCGGACTGCTGCCCAACGCCCCAATTCCACCACCCACGTCAAGCGGAAAGAAAAAATTGATTGTGGAAATTTGTATTGCTAATGATGGTGAGACTCTTTATGTGGAGTAATAGATTTTTTTTAAGCTTTCTTTGTATTCCGCATAGCAGATCAGAGGGAGTCTAGTGTTAAGACACTGGAACCCACACCCGTTGTGCTTACACTAAAATACTGCTTTTAACTTAATATATATTATAAATATTTGTCCTGGGAACGATTTGAAAACTCATTATAAAACATATAAAATATTTATTTTAAGGTGTTATTTCACACTTAGATAAGTAAAATAATTTTAAACGAACACGTAGCATAATTTAAACCCGCGCCATCGATTACAGCCACACCTTCAGTTTTTATGATTTCTTTTTAATCCACATTTTTGTACACTTTCTAATAAATTAAAAAAATTCCACAGAAGGTGACTCTGATGACGAAGACGAATCAGCCCAAAGCCCCGACCTTCTAGACAAGACTCTCTCCAGCGAGGAACTAACCACCATCCAGGATATAGCTGATGCTACCCGACTAGCGGCAAAGATTACAGATATGCCAGCCAATGTGATGGATGTCGATGCCTTTATTGAGGTTAGTATTCAATACGGAACTCAACGCCGCATTAATGTATGTAAAATTTATAATAGTATATATGTAACTTAATATGTGACTATACGAAACCATGTTGAAGAACTCCTGTTCTTCAACATGGTTTGTGTGATAAATCATTCTGTTCTTATTAAGACTCTCCTGAGTCTTAATAAGAACAGAACATGGCGGTTTTTAGTAATAGAGCATTTTACCCTTTGGGCAGGAACCATGCAGCATATAATAAACAATAAATAAATGAATAATGTAACCACACAGGAAGCCTGCAAAGTGGCTGCAGAGCTGGACATCCCGTCGCCCACCATCATCCGCGGGGCGGAGCTGAAGGAGCGCGGCATGGGGGGCATCTACGGCGTGGGCGCGGCGGCGGCGCGCCCGCCCGCGCTCGTGTGCCTGTCGCACCGCGCGCCCGGCGCCGACACCAGCGTGGCCTGGGTCGGCAAGGGCATCGTCTACGACACTGGTGGCCTCAGCATTAAAGCCAGGGTAACTACTTCACCTTGACCTATGTTCAATAGTTTCAGATCTCAAGAACGGAGATACAGGTGGTATCTTCTAAGGTATCTAGTGTCTTTATCTAATATCTATTAGTATAAAGGTAGCTAGTATCTATTAGTATAAAGGCCTATAAGGCAGGATAAGTTAACTTTTCCTTGCTTGGTTTTAACCAGTGTAGTTTCAACTGGATATCTTATAACCAACCATCATCCTTTTACATATTACTAAAAATTTTAACCTATGTAGTATTCTGATGTGTAATATAATTCTGTAAAGTTTTATTTAATTCCATTCAGTAGTTTTTACATGAAAATGGAACAAACATCAATCCAATGGCACAAACACAAACTCATATTATTAGTAAACTTTATATAAT
Source organism: Heliconius himera (assembly GCA_021202915.1). Classification (NCBI taxonomy): domain Eukaryota; kingdom Metazoa; phylum Arthropoda; class Insecta; order Lepidoptera; family Nymphalidae; genus Heliconius; species Heliconius himera. The sequence continues at coordinate 168,534 of JAJHJA010000443.1, forward strand.
CATAGAAATATTTATATTATAATCAATTTCTATGTAAAATTTATAATAAATTGTAAAATTTTTCACACAGACGTCAATGGTAGGCATGAAAGGTGACTGTGGTGGTGCTGCAGCAGTGCTTGGTGCCTTCCTAGCCTTCGTCAAGTCCAAACCCACCATCAATGTGCATGCCGTGCTCTGTTTAGCTGAAAACAGTGTCGGGCCTAATGCTACTAGGTAACCTAGTGCTTATTTTATTATCAGGAAACAGTTCCACCACTCATCATGCAATGTCAGAATTTGACGAAAAGTGTGGAACGATAGTATTTTAATGGAGTATTTTAACACTAGGATCCCTCTGACAACTCTGCTTTGTGCAGGATACAACACTAAAAAATAAAGAAGAAGAATAAGTCTTTAAAAGAAAAGATCATTACCAAAATAACAAAAACAGTGCACATAGATAATAATGTAGGCTTCAGGGCAGGGCTTCAGGCTTTCTGAACTTTTGTGCATTGTTCACTCAGGAAGTAAATAAAGAAAAGAAAGAAAAATTCTAAAATCAAATCTGTGCAACTACAGCTACTATATACACAAAATTTTAAATTTACTAATTAACACATAGAAATATTAATATGTAAAAATATAATAAGTTTTACAAAGGTATTTCCTTAAATTAAATACTATGCATATTTTTTCCTTTATATTTTCAGACCTGATGATATCCATCAGCTGTATTCTGGACGCACTGTCGAAATCAACAATACCGACGCAGAAGGTGATTGAAAAATAAATAAAATGATTATTTAGACTATGAAGAATTTTAGGTTCAAATCTTACTACATGTAAAATATAGGAAATTCTTGTTTTTTTTTTATGGTAGTGGCCTAAGTGTAATACTGTAAATGGGAAGGTTGTAGGTTCAATTCCCACTCAATGAATGAATTGTATATTTACATTTTCTCGCTCCGGTAATAAGGCAACGCTCAATGCTTGGAGAATTCAGCGGCGCATATAGAACTCGCCACCATCACGTGCAGTAAGATATCATTCCAACGCACCACAAGGCAATATTAGTCAGTCAATATTATTTGATAGTTTAATTGATTTTGTTTGTCAGGTCGTTTGGTGCTCAGCGACGGCGTCGTATACGCGCAGAGAGATCTGAAAGCTAATCTCATTGTGGACGTCGCTACTTTAACTGGGGCACAGGTTAATGTGTTTCTTTATTATTGATTTTTAATTTATTTATTGTATAAGAGTTTTTTTTTCTTTTTTAAATATAAATTAATATAAATAAAAATACTCTTCCGACGGTGGGACAAGGGTCCAGGCAATCGGTACCTCCAGTTCCAGGGCTCCAAGTTCGTTTGAATTCTGAAGGAACCTCACAATACGCACGCACGCTCTTGTCTCTCCGCCACGACTGGCCTCAATGGATATTTTCATTATTTTCTTTAATGCGCTAATCTTTAAAAAACCTTACTTCAGGCTGGACTCGATTCGTAGACCGTTGTATATTTTACTAATATTATAAATGTCAATGTTTGCTTGTTACGCTTCCACCCCACAACAACACAACTCACAACGTAACCTAATTAAAAAAAACCTTTAACTATAACATAAAAATACGTACATACGTTTACGAAGCCGCCTTTGAGTTTCTAATATTAATTTATTTTTTGATATTTGTTCTAGGGAATAGCAACAGGCAAATACCATGCCGCCATTGTCTCAAACAACCGTAAACTGGAGAACCAATGTATCACAGCTGGACGTCGAACCGGTGACCTCGCGCACCCGCTGCCCTTCGCCCCCGAGCTGCACTTCCCGGAGTTTAGCAGCGTTGTTGCTGATATGAAGAATAGTGTTGCGGTATGGAATTGATATTATATATCTGGTTTTTTTATTTATAATAAATATGAAAGAAATCTAAGGATACTTTTTTTACAAAATAATGAGTATATAGGTGAACATAGTCGAATATAGAAAACTTTAAAAATATAAAAAAATCTAATGATATTTCCTTTCTCTTAGAGTCGAATAATATTATCGGCGATAAGAAGGATAGTGTTGCCATATCGAGTTGTGATTATAATGCTGTCTCTTTCTAACTCTTGTTCTCTTGTCATTTTTGTTTTTGTGAAAATTACGTGAAGAATAGTATTACGCGACAGAAATAATATCATAAATGTGTCTTTTTCTCTATTAACTTATATAGAGCTCGCTCCTATATTAACTGGATGGAGTTGTGATATGCTCTCTGTCTCTTTCTATTGGTCCTTGTTACTGATAGGAAAGTTGGCGGATTTACATTTTTTTTCTGTATCCACGGAGGGTGGAGTTGTGATTGTGTTCTTATCTATAAAATGAATGTGATTACAAATAAATATGATTGATGGAATGAATGAAAGAATAGAAATGAGACATATCCTTCCATTTTAATTGAAATAGTTAATGTAATGCCTATAATTCTGTAAAAGAAAGATTAAAATTATTTAACTGAATATTTTTATAAAATATTTTCATTTAAAGAATAAATTTTATTATTTTTATTTGATAATTTTTAACAGGTCAATTAAGTGTATATTACTAGTTTTAAGTGCTTTACTAACAATTACGAAAAAATATGACTTTGGGAAATCATGAGGTTTAACATTCCATAACCTAACTAATATGCTTTGGCTCACTCACATTATAGATACATATCTAGTTCGACAATAGAAAGAATCAACATTAAATTTCGAGAGAAATAACATTAAAAACGTGACAGGTTGTGAGTTCGATTCCCACTCGAGGAAGTGAAATATTTAATATTTTAATTTCCTCGCTCTGATAACGCGGCAAAGCGCGGCGATGAGGCGTGCAATGTCTCGAAAATTGTCTGATGCATAGAGAACGGAGTGGTTTAATAGTAGGTTCCGTCGGCTTACTTTGCTATATGAGGGATACAGCGTGAAGCTTAGGTAGACTGATTATTATTAGAGATTATTATTATTATATTTTAGCTTCACGCTGATGTCTCGCACGTAGCAGAGTAGGCAGAGGGAATCTGAAATTTAGTTTTCAGACACTCCGTTCCCATTAGACACTTCCACTACCCATGTTAACTTATTGACTAAGTTCTTTTTGTGTAAACAAGCAATATGTAATGTATAGGATTTGAACCCAAAACTATGATGCGCTTTACATATTGGCTAGGCACGTCCTGATTTCGACTTGTAACCTAAACTAACCTAAACTTAAGCTGGTAAATATTTTTTTATTCTAATTTAAACTTAACTAATATTTATTTATTCTAACTTAACAACTAAATCATATACGCTTTAATTTTTTTTCATTTCAAAGAGATTCTTTTTCCAATGCGAAGAGTGAACTTTCCTCCGTTTTTTTCGTCAATATTCGATTTTTAGTCGACTGGAACTGGACTGGAAAAACTAACGTACAATAAAGCAATGTACAAAAATAATATTAGTATTACTAACTAACAACATTAATTTCATCTCAATAAATTCAATTCGATATGCAAAATCGAGAAACATTGATATTGATAAATATTATATCGATACTTTATTTATTGTTTTGTTTATTTATATGTTTAAACGTATTGAAATTTTGTTTAAAAAAAAAGTAAGGCATATAATTTATAATACTGCATATAATAATTCTACACGTGAGTTCACTTAGAATTGTATGTTGAGTAATATTAATTAAAATTTAAAACAAAATTGAAAGTCAAGAAGAAAAAACTGCAAGATTTATACAAAATTTTAATATGTTTTTTATGTTTATTTTTTAATTTGGTTGTTTTATTTTAAATAAAAAAAAACTATACTTCATTAAAACTGGATCTAAATTGTGCTTACGCTTATCATGGAGAAGGGGCTTTGCGAATATGACTAACATCAACGAATGAGGCATCTAGTGACTAGTGTCCAATGACTCTAGCCTAGTGACCAAGGTCTAGCGCTAGTACACAGTGATGGATGACCAGTGACTGGTTGCTACGAGTCGTTAGGGACAGACGGCTAGTCCCTAGACACGTTGGCTAATGTCTAGAGGTGGCCGGTGTGGGTTGCAGGACCGCAACAACGCGCAGTCGTCGTGCGCGGGGCTGTTCGTGCTGGCGCACCTCGGCTTCGAGTGGGGCGGCGCCTGGCTGCACGTGGACATGGCCGCGCCCGCGCACTGCGTCAGTACTTTAGTTCTGTCCTTGTGGACGTCATTATTTCCAGTTTTATCCACCATCCTTACAAACCTTCCCATTTGTTACTCCTATCACAATCTTTTCTTAACAGTCCCACACTTTCTTGCCAACGTCTCCTACTTTCTTAACAATTTACCTCGTACTCCATCCATTCTGCCTCATTTTCATCTACTGAGCCAATATACCTTGTTTTCTATTTCCTTGACAATTGCATCAAATTTAAAAAAAAACCTCATCTTGCTCCACATCGAAGGCATGCTACCTTTTCACATTTCCTATTTTGTTTTCATATTCTTTTTTTTTACTTTTTCCCCACTTTTACTAACATTTCTCTTCTGTCCAAATTCCTTCCTTAATTCCATCTAAGCTATGTCTTAAAAAGGATCCCCTTACACTTTCCTTACCTAAAATACGTTTTTGGAAAACATATCACAATTTTGAATTGTAAGGCCAGTCGCAAGTCACAAGCGTGTGACTAAACACGACAGGTTGTGGTTTCGATTCTTATTCGAAATGAAATATTTCATATTTTCATTTCTTTACTCTGATAACGAGGCAAAGCGCGACGTTGACACTCAACCCACAACGCCTCCAGAATTCGGAATTATCTTAATGGAAACGGAATAACTTTAGATTGCCAGGTTTTCTCTGTCTACCCTACCATATGGACTTACATTTATAAAAAAAAAATAACTACTTTACATTCAAAATTCTTATATGTTTTCTATAAAAACATATATTTCTTTCCTAACAGTTTAAAAATATTTCCTTTTCCTTTTTCCACACCATATTGCCTTACCTTAGAAGTGCAAAATTTAACACATTCCTTGTATTCGGAGGGTCCATAACGTTGAATATTTGCGTCAGATCATTATTTTTTGTCATTACTTTTTTTTATTTTGATTTATTTTAATTAATTTTGAGTTTATATATTTTTTTTTATGGACCGCCCGCGTTATCGAAATAGCCAAGTCAAGAGCCTAGTCTTAACTTTAGATCACCATTTTGTTCACTTTGCTCCCATTTATAGAAATTGCACCCAAAGTACAAATAATAACCAGATTGGGGAAACAGACATCTTTTAAATATAAACGTTAACTAATATGTATATTCAACACACAAACATCGGGTACAGTCAGTTGTTGATCTTTTCAAAAATGATTTTAAAAAATGTTTAGACGAAATATGTATGTAATATTTTATATATTATATATTTTTTTATAGTAGTGGAAAATGTAGTGTCTAAACACAATGTAATCTTTGCCTACCTCATACCATACCTGGTTGTGAGTAAGAGATCTACAATGTTTTATTATTTATGAAAAAAAATATTGTTGTGTTATAGGAGTTATATATTTTCTTTTCTCATTTCCTTTTCTATAAAATCTTTACAATAATACAAATATGTACCTGGACGTGTCTATCTGTTTACACAATATTTGTGGATAAGTTAAATTAAAATAATCGTAATACAAGTGTTCCCCTGATCTGGTTCAACGGTGTAGTCTTAGATTTTGAACTGAACATGAAACAAAAAAGAAAAGTTCGGAAAATTCTAAGTACTCTATGAAAGGAAATATTTAAGTTGTAAATTCGACAAATACAAAAAAAATATGTGTTATAAGTTATCTTTATACATTTTGCTAATTTAGTAGAACAAGCAAATTTAAAATAATGATAATAATAATTAATGATTATTTTCTCCATTTCCCTTTATTTTAAAGACCACCTAAGCACGCTATATTTTAAAAAAAATTGTACAATTTTCAGGGCGAACGTGCAACAGGATATGGTGTGGCATTACTGAATGTACTCTTCGGTGCTCATTCTAGTAGTCGTCTTTTACGCGCTCTCAGCCCTAATTGACGACCCCCATGACCCCAGTATTTCTGTACAAACCACGCAACCATTTTCAACTTTTTGTATCCTTAATACAACCAAACCCCTATAATTTCTTTTATATTACTGCTTTTTATATAATAATTTTAATAAACTAGCGTCATCCCTTCCTTACACAAGTTGTAATTAACTTATATTTTATGCTTAATAATGTTTTTTTTTAATCTTTTTTAAACATTTAGCTTAAAGGGGTTTATTAAGCATTCTTTATAAGATATTATTTTTTCTTTCTAATTTCCTTTAGTTTCTATTTCTAATAATATCTAATACAAGTTATACAATGTGTAATTAACGTAAATAAATGAAATTACTATTTAAAGAGAAATAACTGTAAAATTGTAACTTATTTTTTTTAAGTTAAACATATGAAATGTTAACTTCTACAACACCAGTTAAGTACATTTTATTAATCATGTAGTAAATCTTCAAGTTCAATATTCTTACTAAATTTACTTACTTTTTTATAACTTTTTATTGTATGATAGATTTTAATTATCAATAGAGTGTTATTAACATGCTTTAAGATTCTTTAGTAAAAAAAAAATCAAAAATATATGTACTTTCTCTTCCCATCTCAACTTTGGACAACTTCTATTTCACTCGAAGCACTAAGACATATTTAATGTCAAAATCTTGGTATCTTCATAAAAAATGTATGCATTTTTTTATATTCATATTCCGTGAAGCATTTTTAATCAGTATAGTATTTAATTTAGTGACTCACTTGATGGTTGTGGGTTCAATTCCCACTCATGGAAACAAATTGTTTATACTTATTTAGAAAACGTATAAATATTTGAACGTAGCGGGACTCGAACCTGCGCCTCTTTGATTATTTATATTACCCCGCTCTAGTTGCGGTGTTGATTTCCACCAGTCACACAGTTTTTTTTTGTTTTAATAATTTTAATATATTTTTTTAATTAAGAAAAAAAATGTAAGAATAAACGAATTATGTCTGCAAGTTTTATAATTTAATGTATAAGTAAAAAATGCTAATAAATCAAGTACATTCTTTAGTTTATGTTCTTTTTAAATGTATTTTAAAATAAAATCAATTATTTAATTATTGCATAACATTTAAAAAATGTTTTGTTTTATTTTGATATATTTTACAAGCATGTATCGAATTTTTATTTGAAAACTATATAATAAAACTTTATAATAACATTATGTAATATAGTAAAAAATAACATCTTTTGTAGATATAACATGGATAATATTAAAAAATAACAAACTGAGTATATCAAACCAAAATAATATTGTGTTCAACTAAAATAGTTTCGTGTCGAAAGCAACCCATTTTAGGACTTGTAATTTAATAAATATAGTTATTTGCAACTTGTTCTTTTCTTTCTCTAACATTTTACAGTTTTTTATATGGTAACACTAAAAACAGACTGAGGGACTCGATCTGAATATGAAAAATTTGAAGTCAGTTTTTTCAGTTGAATGAAGCTCAAAAAAGTGCCTTTGATGTGGCTTTCGCGTTGTCATTTTATATTGTATTAATATTTTTTTGCAATGTATTACCAAATTAATTTATTCTAACTTTGATCATTTTTATTGCAAATCGCTAACTAAAGAAAATACCATTATGAAATAATGTAGTTACATCATCATCGTCTTATCTCAAGTTTTCTTTTATTTTGATATTTTATTGAAATACTAAGAATGGTGAAGGAAATAAATAAAACAGCCAATAAAATGTTTGGTTATTGTATTACCAGTCAATAATGTATGGGTGATATAATACTAGAGTAATGTATATAAAAGCAATAAAAATCCAAATGTAGACAAAAATAAATGCACCTTTGCGCCTATATATGGCAATAATACGTCACGCGATCATTGCACCCTGCCACGACGAATATTTTAGAAAATCCCCAAAGCGACCACAAATTAATCCTAAAATAAATAAATCTTTGACATAAAAAAATAAATACATTTTTTCAACATGAAAAACATTAAAAAAAAAGATAAGAGAAAAAAATGAAATGACTTCTTAAAAATACTAAAAGGGCAAGATGCAGCGTTCCAATAATAAAGGCAAAAGTCCACATGTATAATGCCAAGAGCACATCACTAAAATATATTGTCACACAATATATCATTACAAAATACGAATCGAAATTCTAATTTATATTTTAAATATAAAAAACATTACAAATTTTTTTTTAAATCCGTTACAAATACTTTTATTCTACAAAAAGTTTTCTGAATATGCCACTTTTGACTTGAATTTAAAATACCTTATACCACAAATATTTTAACCAAGCAATACTGAAAAGATGTTGTTTTCTCCATTCATTTACTATTAAGCTTTGGTTGATTATTACAATAATATATGTAGAACATTATTGTCCCTAGATATAGACAATAGTATTGCTAGGTTAAAACGCAAGCATGTATTTGTGTTAGGTAATTCATAAGTCCCTGACGCCGGTGCCGTAGTTAGCGCCGCCCGCTCTGTTCAGGGCGTCTTTGAATTGATCGATATCTATTTCAGCTTGACTCTCCAGTTGGAGTTCCACAGCAAAGTTCTGAAAGAAAAGCATAAATTTAATTGGCATTTAGTGTATAAATAACTCCTTTAGAGTTTTAAATTAAAATATTATTATTATATCTAATTGACAAAATAAATATAAAAAATCTATTGATATATCAGCTCTGTTTTTTAAATAAAAGTATAATTTAAAGTGACTAGAGTAATTATATTTAAAATTAAATTACATGCTGTATAAAAATACGATTAAGTTAAATCACAATTAATATAAATATAAAATTATAATATAAATAGTAAAACAAACACACAAAATAATTAATTATTAAAATAATTTATTTCTATTAAAATAAACAAAATACTCTTATAGAGACCGCACCTAAGTTCATTTCAATACGAAACAAGCGTAAAATTAAATGTTTCGAATCAACCAATCACGAACCATCATTTTAAAAGTCAGTTTGAGTTTGACAGTTAACGTCAAATTGGCAATTATGTTCGCGGTATTTTTTTCGTGTTGCTCTTGCTACTAAATAAGAGAAAATCATAAATAATTATGGAAGATTTATACAACAAATTACCCTGCAGAGAAAGCCAACTGAACGAGTTATTAGATCTTTTAGGCGAAGGCGATGAAGTGTTACCGATATCTTTATTTATTAGCGGTAATATGGCCACAGGGAAAAGTGTATGCTTGAAAACAGTTTTAGAATATTTGCAGTTTAAACATGTTTTCATTGATTGTATTGAATGTTATACACCTAAAATTATGTACGAAGCTATTTTGACCGGATTGGACGACGATTTGGTGGATATTAAATGTGATTCTTTATGGGAACTTATAAACAATTTAAACGCAATTGCAAATAAACAAACAGTTTATCAACCGCTCGTACTCGTATTCGATAGGGCCGAGAGACTTCGCAACATGGACCACAGCATAATGTGTACTCTCCTACGCCTCCGTGAGTTTTGTAATCTGAACATATGCTCTATATTCGTCACACATTTAACATACGACAATTTTTACTTCAAAATGGGAGTTCGAGAACCTATAAAGATATATTTCCCCAACTACAACAAGGAGGAGCTGTTTAAGATAATATTTCTGCATCACGAGTCGTTTGTGCGATACGTAACAGTCAATAACGACACTGATTGTGATACAAAAGATGAGTTAGAGAATCCAGAGCTGTTTGCAAACTTTCTCAACGCATTCTTGAGCGTGTTCTACCGACCGTGTCGCGATTTGATTGAATTACAACACATGGCTAGAGTTAATTTCGTAAAATATTGCGAACCGATTGTTAAAAATGAAATTAGAGCCACCGATCTCACCAAGCTGTGGAGACACATAGCACCTATACTGAAAACAAGTCTGGAAATGCTTTATTTGCGCGTAAACTCCTCTAAGCCATCTTTAGTGTCACCTGGTAAAGAAAACTCAGACTGGTCAGAACCACAAAGTTACAATTTAGAAAATACATTAAAAGAGGAATTATTATCAACAAAAACATTCGCGCAAAGTTTCGAACTACCATATTACGCCAAATTCTTACTAATAGCTGCATATTTAGCCAGTTACAACCCACCAAAGGAGGACAAGAGGTTGTTTATGAAAAATCATGGCAAACAAAGAAAACGATTACAACAAGTGAAAGCTAAAGCTAAAATAAGTGAAAAACTTAATACTCAATTGGGTCCAAAAGTATTCACATTAGATAGATTATTAGCTATATTTTATGCAATTTTGGAGGAAAAAATTGGTTTGACAAGTAATTTGTTGGCACAAATAGCTACTTTGGTTGAGTTGAAACTAATAGCGGGAAGTAAAGAAATCGATTTGGATACATCAAAGTATAAATGTATTGTGGGTTACGATTTCATCTCGGCCGTGTCACAAACTGTTGGTTTTAATGTAAGGAAATATTTGTATGATTTTATATGAATTTACTATATTATTAAGAATGTTATTTATTAAATGATTGATCTGTGCATTTTTTGTTTAAATTATTTGAGTTTTAATTAGTAAATTTGAATTCAACAATGTTAATTTTAAATAGAATATTAACTTAGTTAAGCACTGCTCTGATAAATTCATATTACTAATTTATTTCTAAATACATAAAGCTAAATAAATTGACTGTTGACAACATAAATATTTTAAAATTTGAACTAGCACTCCCTCAACTTATGAACCACTAAGCCATGAGACATTCAGATAAGGAAAGGGTTCTTTAAAATTCTAACAGCAATTTTATTACTGGATATGATATGATGCGATATTTATTTTCTAGTAAAATCATTTTATTATAAAAATATTTATTACTAAACCTAACACACTAACAAAGAATTATTAGTTGATAAGAACATTTGTTTATCACTTAGTGGTATAAGATAAGATTGAGTTACACTTAAAAATAATTAACAACTGTCAATGAACTAACTTCAAAGGGCAAAGGAAAGGTGTGTTTATGATTGATTGTCAAATTTAATCTCTGTTCAATAACATTATTAAATAATAATACTTCTTATTTATAATTGCATTTTGTATTTTATAAGACAATAACAAACCTAAAAAGTCTTATATATGTTTTATTATGGGGCGAGGCAAATATTTATTGAGATAAAAGCAACTAATCGATGCATTTTATGATATATACTTTCTCTTTTTTTTAAATAAAAATAATAACTAAACTTTCCTTAATATGTACTGAATAGTGGAAAGATTTTATTTATGGTGTTCCATTGCTTTATGGGAAGCTATTACAAACTATTAGTTTTCTTTGTCATTTATATTATTTATTTATTGTGACAAAATTATAGATGTATTTTCATAGAAATGAATTACCAAACCAATATTTATATTTTAAACTGATTCTATTGATTTTATCATTATGTAAATATATTTTTTTGTGTAATGAAACATCAGTGTAAATTGAAATATATTATAAAAATTAAATTAAATTAAATTAGCTTCACGCTGTATCCCGCACACAGCAGGGTAGGCAGAGGGAACCTAGTGTTAAGACACTCCGTTCCCCACTTTCTGCCGAATTCTGGAGGCATTGCGTGTTAAGTGGCAGAACTCAACGCCGCGCTTAACCTCAACACCAGAGCGAAGAAATGGAAATATAAATTTAAGTAAATATTTCATCTCCTCGGGTGGGGATCGAACCCACAACCAGTCGGTTTTGCAGTCACACCTCGTGCCGCTGCGCCACGACCGGCCTCAATTATAAATGTAAAAAATATATTATACCTAAAAGAAATAGGGCATAACAAAAAAATATAGTGTGTCACGGCCACAGAGTAGAAATATCTAAAAAAAAAACAGTTGTGGAATTGATTCCCACCCAGAACAATTTCCAGGCAAAGCCATTTATCAGAATTTTCTATATGAAAAAAAGTAGTGTCTCAACATTATCTTCTCACTAAACACTCACAGATATAATATCCTTGATGATCGCCTTGTCGGTGGACATCTTGGCGCGGTTGATGACCGACACGTTGGGCCCCACCCACGTGACAAATAAAAACTTCCGACGTTTTGACATCTCGTCACCCATTTGTAATCTGAGAGAATAATTTATTGAGAAATAAATATATAAATCATATTATTATTTATTTAATTCCACACTGTCAGTTTCACACACACAGCAGGGTAGGCCGAGGAAACCTAGAGTTAGGACACTCCGTTCTCCATTAAGACGTTTCCGTTCCCCACTTACCGTCGAGTTCTTGAGGCATTGCGTGTTATATGGCGGAACTGAATGACGCGCTTTATCTCTTTACCAGAGCGAAAAAATGAGAATATTAAATATTTTATATATTCTTTATTGCACTTAAAAACATATAAGAAATACAAAAAATTAAAAGGTTAGTTAGCAAAGGTGGTTAATTCCCCTAGTCGGAATCGAACCGACAACCGTCGGTCGCTTGTTCCCCTGCACCACGACGGAGTTGTCTGGCTCAGTGGTAATCTCAAAACCAAACAGGACTACCAGTTGGAAACTTCAAATTAAAAAAATATTTTCTTGTTGGATAGTCCATTTGCTGAGCTCATATTAACTGCGGCCAGAGTCACTCTCCTGTTATTTTCACTTAACTTAAATCATACTCTCCGATCAAAATTTTACCCGATTCAATTCTTATTTGAAGTTCTATTTTAATTTACTATTTACTTTTACTGTTTTTCCTAGAGTATTAAATTAATATGATGATTACACATAAAATTGAATCAAAGAGAAAAAACAAAAAAAAACCAAGACAAAAAAGTTAGTTCACCTGAGGTAACCAAAAGCGCGCTCTTCGTCCGCGAACTGCGTGCGGAACTCGGTGAAGTCGCTGCCGCGCGCCGAGCACACGATGCGGGCGCCGTCGAACTTGAACACCGCCCTAAACAATACACAATATAATTATTAATATTAATATTTTTTTCTTTTAGCTTCACGCTGTATCCCACATATAGCAGGGTAGGCATAGGGAACCTAATGTATTAATACACTCCGTTACTCACTTTCCGCCGAATTTTAGAGGTATTGTGTGTATCAAAATACTTTAAGAAAATGTCTAAAAAATTGAACGTAGTCCGATTTAAACCCGGGCACCTCACTTCAACGATTTTCTAGAGGCGAGGGTTCGAGTTCCAGTACATTTACATTTCTAAAATATTTTGTATAAGCATTTTTATATCATTATTGTAGGTACATATCATAACACTATTAAATTATTACAAAAAAAACTAAAAAAATAAAATTTGCACAAACACAAATGCAATTTCAACAAAACAAAAAGTCCATAATATTCCACCCACATTTACATTCCTATCGCAAATTACCACTATTACCGTACGTTGTTTCATCAACCAGGCAAGCCGAGTCTAGACGCGGCGCTTTTGATCGGAGCGGAACAAAAAGAGTTCACAAGAGACTACGGCATCAATACGTGATGGAAAAGAAAAGCTCAAAGAAAATGGGTTGAAACAGTCTTCGAAAAATACTAGATAAAGGCTTTGAGTTTCCACTCATCTAGGTACTGCATGGAGTAGAGTAGGAGGGAACCTAGTGTTAAACTTAATTTAAATTTTTCGCATTCATAAAAATCTTAACATTTGAGACAAAGCGCGTTGATTACAGTCAATCAACAGGCCCCCAGAATTCAGCGAAAAGTAGGGAACATAAGTGTCTTAATGGGAACGGAGTGTCTTAACACTAGGTTGCCAGGTTCCCTCTGCCTACGAAGTAAAAGATACCAAGTTCTATTTGCTTCACTAAATTTATATTACAGTACAAACTATTAAAAGATTTTGTAATTATAACTAACCGACCAAAATGCTGCCTTATGATTCCTTTCATTATTTTGAAGTGCGGAACCCTAAAATATGACTTACCATTCAGTTGGTGAACTGTCGGCTCTCACATCCTCGTACGCGGCGCGTATCGTGTCGCGGTCCAGTCCCGTTGTCATGGTAACCTGGAGCGATTTTTTTTTTATTGAATATAAATTTTATTTGTTAAATTTCTTAATTTTAAAGACAATGGTGTAACTTTTCTAGCTAGGGAGTATTTAAGTGCATACACATTAAAGAATTACTAAAGTATTCTCATAAAATATTGAATTTACATTGCCAAACCCTACTTCCCTCTGTCTTCTCCGCTATATGCCAAAATAACCGTGAACCTACAAAAAAAACATTTAGATAAATGTGAGCGACTACTTTGATTTTGCCGAAATTAATAGGAAATGCATTTATCATTAGGTATCCTTCGCCGTAATTCTGCTTACTATATATTGAAGATAGATTAGATATAAGCTATCTTGATTTGTAGATTTGATTTAATCATATAATAAAGTAAATTTAGTAAAGACTATGGCAGCGCAGCCACACAGCATCTGACTGTAGGGGAGACGGTTGTGGATTCGATTCTCATCCGGGGCAATGAGTTTCATATTTTCATTTCCCCAAAAGAAAATCGGTTAACAAGACAAAACGAGGCGTGGAGTTCCGTCTGGAAACGAGGACTTGTCTTAATATTAAGTTCCTTCTACCTATACTACCTTTTGCGTGAAGGTAAAAAAAAAACAAAAATTCGGCTTATCTTGATGTGTAGATTAGATTTAATCATATATTTCAGTAAAACGTTATGATGATTATAAAAACAAGTTGTTATCTGTGGCGTCGCTTGCACAGTCAAATCAAGGAAATAACACAAACCTTTCACTATTATAAAATTAAACATAGAAGTGTAGACATTACAATATTATTGATGAATACACCAGCAAAAAATGTGTCATAATTTTCATTAAAAATCGAACCTACACTTACTTTCCTATTACACCCAACATCAAAAAAAAAGCGAGGCCGGTCGTGGCGCAGGGGCACAAAGTGTGACTGTAAAATCGACTAGTTATGGGTTCGATCCCCACTCGAGAAAATGAAATATTTATTTACATTCATATTTTAATTTCTTCGCTCAGGTGTCGAGGCAAAGAGCGGCGTTGAGTTCCGCCACTCATCACGCAACGCTTCCAGAACTCAGCGGAAAGTGGGGAACGGAGTGTCTTAACACTAGGTTCCTGCCTCTGCCTGCCCTGTTGTGTGCGGGATACAGCGTGAAGCTATTTAATTTAACATCTACATCTTTTATACTCACAAAACCTGTGAAACTTTTAAAATACTCTCATAATTAACCATTGCTGTTTAAGGCAACGGACACACGATACTTAATGTATAATTGTTACTTGTTAATATAATTAATTTATATATCACAATCGTGTGATAGCGCTTTGTTTGCATCGACTTATACGGAGGTGGTCGTCGGTTCAACTTTTTATTTATAAAAGTTGAAGTCTCTTAGATATATACAAAAACCTTATATATGTATATAAATACCTATATGCATCTTATTTTAAATGGTGCAGCAGAATATTGTTTGATTGTAAAATCAAAGGTCTTGTGTTCAGTTCTCATCCGAACATTATATATAAATATGAAGTGCTTAAGACTGGGAAAAACGGAGAGCAGAATATCACAGCACTACGCGACGAACACTCCGACACACGGCCCCTAACGGCGAATGGAAAAAATCAATACACGAACAGAACAAACTACCCAGTAAATCAAAACCTAGAACGCCAGCGACGCTGTACGCTTGAACATTACGTAAAAAAAAAAACCATTTCTCGATATTAACTCTTAATTTGGCGTAAATTTTTTGCCTCATTAGAAAACTAATGTACGCAGCCAACGAGTCGTCGCATTCTGCACTACGGAACGCGCATCGAAGGCACTCTCGTATATGGACGTGGACGTGTAATGGAGGCAAAAATAAGTAATTGATAGTGTTGTTTCTATTAATTGCTGGAGAGAACACTGACTGGGTGGGTATTGATTATGTTAAATAGGCGGAGAATATAGTGTTTTAGTGACATATCACTCTTTTTAAAATAAAATAGAAATAGAAATGTTATACATAAAAAGACAAATGGAACTAAATTTATTGCAATTAAAACAGTCGAATTCTGTATAACTTGCTACATGATAGCAACTATATACCTAAAAGTTGGCTATATTACTTTGAATATGATATGGCTTTCCTTGTAAAATATGTTTTTCATTGGAACAGAAAATATACTTTATAAGAATGAAAAAAACATAAAAATCTTTATTCTCTTGGGAACCATGAGACGCGCATTCACTTACACACAAAAATATTTATTCTCTTCTAAAGTGTGGTGTACCTAACATTTTTAAAAATGTAAAAAATATTTAATATCTCTTTATTTGCAGTGTATAACAATCTTTACATCTGCATAACTACATGCCATCCTTTCACTGTGCGCGATAAAAAGCGTAATTTTTTGTAATTAGCGCCTCTTGTTAGCATCCGAGAGTCCGACGTTAAAGTTAACTAATCTATTGTTATTTATAAATATGGAGTATCAAAATAGCTTTGTGTGTGAATTTATTTATTTTTTAATTTGTTATCATTTTGTGTATATAAAAAAAAAGGCAACAGTTTCACGCTTTTCCCCGCATAGCAGGCTAGGCAGAAGCTCTTGATACAGGCCATTTTTCGATACTCTAATAGGTCTGACCTAATAGAGCAAGGAAATAATAATAAGTCAATCCTCGTAATGGGCAACGAACCCACAACCATCGGTTTTAGAGTTCGACACTGTCGCACTGCACTATGACGGCCTCAATGACAATATATTCCAGTAAGAAAAACGAAATTTAAATATCTATGAACGCATTTTGAGTGCTATATATAAAAATATGTTGATAACAAATACAGCATATTTAATGCAGTTGAAAATATTTTTTAATTTTAATATAAAAGAATTTAACAACAAATTATATAAAATCAACTTATTTAATTTTATTGGTAAAATATAAGATAAGAAACTTTGGTCATTTACGATCGTTATCTTTATTTAGTATAAAAAATAATAGTTGAGTCATTTCTAAAATATTGATGATATCAAAATTTCTACATAAATGACTTCAGCCTATCTATCAGTTGTTCCAAGAAATCAATCCGTTGTAATGTTGTGATTATAATTCAATATAAATAGAAATGTTTAAATTTCTAAAAATACTGACTGAATAAACGAGTACGTTTGTCTGTTTTTTTATATGATGACGATATGAGATATTAAAAAATCAACGCTGTATCCCGCACACAGTAGGGTAGGCAGAGGGAACCTAGTGTTAAGAGACACAGAGTTCCGCACTTTTCATTGAGTTCTGGAGGCATTGCGTGTTGAGTGACGGAACTCAACGCTGCGCTTTGCCGAACTCGAACCTATATATATATTATAAATTCTCCACTTGGTAGACAAAGTACGTCGTTTAGTTTCGCCACTATTACGCAATGTCTCGAAAATTGGACGGGAAGTGGGACAAGCAATGTCTTCCTCTATCCTTGCTATGCAGGAACAAACTTGAGGCTAAATTATTCATTGAATAAATGCAAAGTACACGTAAACGCAACAGATGACGAGAAAAAGATGAAACTTTGCATATTGCTAAGGTTCGTATTTATAAATCGCTCTCAAGTCTGATGTCGATCTTGAGATCCCCTTTCATTCATATATACATATGTAATGTAAGAAAGACAACGACATCTCAAGATCGATTTCAGATTTGAGAGTCGTTTATATTATTTACGGGCTCAAAATGTTAGTAAACATATTTAATACCTTAGAAGAGCAAGAAAATCCTGAATGACAAGAATCCACATCTCTCACGCCATCACTCCGCACGGAGTCATCTTCTTTTCCCTCCTTTACGATAGCAAAAAGCTCATCTATTCTACATTTCAATACCTTCACTTCATTATTAATTTTCCGTCCGTCTGTCATTAATTCGTCAAAACATGTTATTTTCTCCGAAAATTGATTTAAAATCTTTCTTACTTCCTCTACATTTTTAGTTAAAACGTCAAATTTTGTTATAATACTGCTCTGGCTGGTGGATAATTTGTCGATATGATCCTGTAGGCGTTTATATGTGTTTTCAATTTGGTCGGCTTGGTCTGCCATTTTTCTTAATAATTTGCTTTACAATTTGCACATTATATTTTGTGTTTCATTGAATTCTTGAATCTTTATACAATATAATAAATATATTTATTGTATTTGACGTTTATTTTTTTTCAAAATGCATATTGCTAGGCTATTTTTTAATTTTTTTAATTATATATTAAAGGAGTTTTTTGTGTAATAATATAAATAGGTACTTAACGCAAATTATATTTTATAAAAAACATAGCAATGTAACAGTTTAAGTTTTTTATATATTATAAAAATCAGTTTCACGCTGTATCCCGCACACATCAGGGTTTGCAGAGGGAACCTAGTGTTAAGAAACTCCATTCCCCACTTATTTTATAAAAAACATATAGCACTGTAGCAGTACATACTTGGAGACTAACATTATTCTTTTTAAACGCGACTATTATAGGTTCAGTCCCATTAATTGACAACTCGAGAGCAACATATTTATACTTTAACCATTTCAATTTTGCTGTTATGGTCAGTCAATGTACTTATAACTTCTACAAGAAATAAATAGAGATACAAGAAAAAATGGATCATCATTTCGATAAAAAAAAATGAACTTTAATATTTATTATTTATCCATTTATTTGAGTTTTAGAAAAACCTTCCAATGGTGATAGATTAAAAAATAAAAAATAGCTAAAAAAAGTTTATATATTTATATTCTCGTCTTAAAATAGACATAACAATACCAGTCAAGTTTGTTAAACTGTTTCCATTATTGTATGAAAAGTGAAGCAAAATATTATGGCTGACGAAACGTACACATAGTGGACAGTAACCACTAAAGATGTATTAATTAAGAAATAATATTTTGTTATTCACGAATATGATTCACATAATAAAGGTTTTAAAATTGTTTTAATTTCATAAGAATTAACCTAAATTATATAAACACACAAATAACCTAAAAAATATGGTTTTTTTTCGAACCTAGTATAAGACACTCCGTTCCCTACATTCTGCCTAATTTCAAGACATTGCGTGTCTCAACGCCGTGCTTTGTCGTTTGACCCTGACTCGCTGACTTAACAAATATTAATTGTTCAGAAATGACGAAAATTAAGAAAAATCGTCATTATGAAATGTAACAACTGACTGCTTAAGAAATGTCGTTGAAAGAAAACGTGAAGATTAACAACGGATAAATGAATCGTTTTTATTTGAAAATCGATGCCGAGACGAATTTAGTTTTTCGTAACCAAGTGAAAACTATTGAGTGCCACCACCCAACACACAAAGCCTCCGTAATTGAAATGGTAAATGTGGAACGGAGTTTACACGCTAGGTTCCCATTAGGTTCCCACCACCTACCTTGTGATATTCGGGACACAGCGTGAAACTGGTATTTCTTAGCTATTTCAAAGATTTTTTTATTATTTGTTTAATTACAATTTTATTCAAAGTCGATTGCTTAAATATTTGTGGACTCAAATGTCATTCGTGCGAATATTTTTCGCTGTTTGGTATTTATTTTTGCTTAAATCAAAACGATTCAAGTTCAAAAATAACTTTTGTGGTTGAAAGTGGTTAAGTTTTGCATCATTAAGTACATAGTTTGTAATAAAATCGGTTTCCCACTACTATACGCTTAGACCTTTAAAACTGCTTAACAAATTTTAATGCAGTTTTCACAAATAGACAGAATAATTTAATATAAATGTATATACATATGTATAATACACTGCAACGGGAAACAGTTTAGTTTATAACGTTAGAGAGGATGTCAGATTAGCTCGTACAATTTAACTATAATAAATAATTCATTGTCTCGTTTGGAATTGCTTAAACCGGAAGCGGTTGACTTACGAGTATATTAGTAAATAAGAGATAGCACGTTCCACAGTTATTGTCTTAAATTACTCTGTGTTGTAACTATGACTATGTAGGTACAATATTAATTTATATATATATCATTTACTATAGAGCAATAAATATACGGCTTTACATTTATTTATATTTATAGCAATATATGACAGCTTGACATTGTATCCCGCCCACAGCAGAAGAATCTTGTGTTAAGACACACCGTTCACCATTTTCCGCCGAATTCTGGAAGCATTGTGTTTTGAGTGGCGGAACTCAACGCTGCCCTTTACTTCTACACCAGAACGAAGAAATGGAAATATTAAATGTTTTATGACAGTGGACAAAGCGAAAGAGATATGTAGAGACCGTAGCGTTTGGCGCTGCGTTCTCTCTGACTACCCCGCTAGGGATTAAGCGTGAAGCTAGTTTAGTTTAGTTTTTTTTTTAAATGTTTTATGTTCTCGAGCGGAGATCGAATCCACAACCAGTAGCGTTTACAGTCCCTGCGCCACGACTGGCCCCCTGAGTTCGACCCCCGAGTTGGATCGAACCCATAACCGTCGGGCATTCCTAATACACTTATCAACTACGCCACCACGACTTAAAACAATCCTTTTCATACAATTTAATGTACTGAGCTTCCCTCGCCACATAGCGTCGTTAGAGAATATTTAGTCACATTTAATTTGGGTCAATATACAACAGTTTCCTGTTTACGTCTATAGGACAATGCGCGGTATGAGTTTAATGGGTTTAGGTATTTATATGAATAAAATTGAATTGAGGCCAGTCGTGACGCAGGGGCACAGTGTGCCTGTAAATCGACTGGTTGTGGGTTCCATCCCCAATCGAGGAAATGAAATATTTATTTACATTTATATTTTCATTTCTTCGCTCTGGTGTCGAGGCAAAGTGCGGCGTTGAGTTCCGCCACTCAACACGCCTCCAGAACTCGGCGGAAAGTGGGGGAAGGAGTGTCTTAACACTAGGTTCCCTCTGCCTACCCTGCTGTGTACGGGATACAGCGTGAAACTGATTTAATTTTTTTTTATTTGAATTGAAATGTCTGTCTGTGATTTGGATTTTGAAATGTTTTATTTCACTTAACATTTTTATAGTATCATATTTTGTTAGATTATACTACAGGGTGGAAGAGGCAGCGCTCCATTTATGGAAACACCATATAGGGTAAAATATTTCAAACCTATACCTAAAGAAATTAATCAAGATGCATCAATAGTTTGGACGTAGGATTTTTTTTTCATTTCACGATTTTTATCCATACCTGTATTTCGTGTGACGCGATTACGTATAGATCCCAATAACATAAACACTTACTACTACAAAAATACCACTAAAGGTTAAACAACTTTATCGCCAATACCTACGACTCGATTTCGGAATGAGGCGTGTGCGGCGGTGTTACTTTGATAGGTTTATGTGTGCATGCGTCGTCCTTACAAATGGCGTTTTATTTTAAAATGACAATTTTATTATTTATTTTGTTTGAAAAAATAACTTTTTCATTTTTGGAAATTTATTTTTTTCTGATTTATATTAGGCTTTTATAGAGTAGTTAAAACTGTGGTTTCATTTAATGTGGTGCTTACACTTCCACCCTGTATAATAAGAAAATATAATAATAAAAAAGAAAAGAAAATATAATAATAAGAAAATATAAAATTTTCTGTACGTTTGTTAGTAATTTTCATGGACCGTGATGAGTTAGGAAATGGCTGAAAGATTTTGATGATTTCCAGATTTTTTGATCCGCTTATTCAGATTTTTTTAACCAATTTCAAAAATGGAGAACAGGCTATCAACTCAGTTGGTACATTTTTATAAGCCTTTTTACATTATATAAACAATATAGAATTCGTATTGTCGGCTTTGTGTTATAAGGACTCAACAGGCAACGTCTCAAAAATTGGGGAAGATAACGGGGAATGAGTCTCTTAACACAAAGTTCCCTCTGCCTACTCCGCTACATCCGGGACAAAGGCTAATAAATCTTTTGCTTTGTATTATACTAGTAAGATTCGATTAAAAAGTTGTAGACCAATAATAGTAATAATTTTTTTTAACGAATGATTTTATAAAACAAACTAAATGATGCAAAGAAAACCTGTTTAAACATTATATTTTGGTATAGATAGCGCTAATATCTCTTTGATTGATAAGCATCTATTTATAATGACAGCAAAGTATTAAAAACAATATGATAACAAAGTAATTTACAATCTATCTAAAATCTTTTCGGAAACTCCATAAATTAAGATCGATGTTGTGTAATTGATATCTACTTCGTTCTATATAAGTATCTGTTGTTTGAGCTTCACGCTTTATCACTAGCGGAGTAGGGTCTCTGTTTACTTCTTTCGCGTTGGCCACTGTTATCAACTTCTTCATACATGTTCTCCGGAAGGTCCTTATGCTTTTTACGTCTCGTCCTGCCTCTCTTATCATTTGCCCTTGCATTATAAATCGATTAATAAATCTGTATAAGTTCTGAATTTAAATAAAATTTTAGAAAGGTAACAACACCTATATATGTAAGAACTATCACAAAGCATGGCAGTTTTGAAAAAAATGCAGAATTGATCTGTCATTTTATATGTAAAGGAGTAGATTTAGAGCATTAAATATATAGCAATATAAGCAGAGAGAACACTAGATTCTCTAGTCTAGTTTCTCTTAGTCACTCCGTACCCCACTTGTCACTATTTTGCCAAACATAGCTCGTTGAATGGCGACATTTTGACTTATTTTTTAACTTTATTTTGTCGCTTTTAACCAAAGCGAGAAAATAAAAATATTTCAAAATGTTCATTTACTAGCTAAAATTCAAATAGGTACGCAAAATTTTGTAACGTTTTTAGTTCTAAGTTACTTTTTCGCTATTACACATAATAGACATAGCAGCAACTGTATTTAAGGTACATTTTAATTATTTAAATGCGCACTTTGAACTCAAAAGGCAAAAAATAAACGTTGAACTTCACTCGCGTTGTTTGCAAGTAAGTATTTTAAGCGGCGAGTCTACATGTATTTTTATTAAAGCCGCGAAATATAAAGAGTTATTTAAAATCTAAATAAAATTCATAAGTCATACTAACATATATATAATAAGTCGACAAATACTCTGTCTAGACAAACAAAGAGAGCTGTGTCACTAAAAAAAATACAAAAAGAAACAAACAGAAATTAATCTTTTACAACTGCCAGTTTAATGTCAAAATCATTTAACACTTTAAAATTAAGAAAAAATAAAAAAAAGTCAGTCCATCCGTGACCACAGATTCTTCGAAACGGGTTTCTAAAAATACATAACACTAAATATATGCGATTAATCTGTAATCTGATTAAATAGTTTCATTTAAAAATTAAAAAAATAAAAACTTAATACAGATAATAAATATAAATATAACATTAGGTCAATATACCTTACAGATTAAAAATACTCATAGCACGCGAGTTGAATGTACGCACTTTGTTTTGATGAAACGGTCTTAAATCTTAATATATCTGTGTACAGTACATTACAGTACGGTATTAACGAACTTCCTTTCTTTTAACGACATTTGGATAATTTTGTTGTACATTTATTTTAGAATTGTTTACTTTTCAGACGGTTTTAGGGTATAAATTTATTTTTGGTGGAGAGAAAATAATATTAAACAAATTCATATGATTTTAAATGTGGATGTTTATTTTATGTTTGTTTGCCTTAATGAAATATAATTGTTGAATTTTTAAAGCGGGAATATTAGAAGCTTATAGTATTTTATATACTTATATAAAATACTGTATATAGTACACCTGAGAAAACAAAGTTAATTTAACAAGATTAAGGTCAATGAGTTGGAAAGGCATACAGAACTCACACCCGTTGCAAATCTCAACGAAAATTCACTGAAATCATTTTGAAACCATAACCACCTTGTATGTATATTTTCTTTTTAGCTTCACGCTGTATCCTGCAAAAAGGAATTACAAATTTCAAAAGGGGACTAAATTTTTGAGATATTGCATGTTGAGTTGCGGAACTCAACGCCGCCTTTTGTCTTAACACCAGGGCGAGGAAATGAAAATAATTAATTCTCTCGAATTGCAAACAGAACTCACAACAGTTGCGCTTATATTAAGACTAGCAGATCTTGTATAACCAAACGAAAAACCAGTATTTGTCATTACATTATCATAAATACTGTATTCTTGCTGTATACAAAGTTTTTGTCAATACAACTATATTTTTTGTTCTTTTTGAAGGCAGCAGGGTAGGCAAAGGAAACCTGGGAACCTAGTGTTATGGCTTCCGGTCCCCACTATCCCCCGAATTCTGGAAGCATTGCGTGTTCTGTCACAAACTCAACGCCGCACCTTGTTAGTGCGAGGAAACGATATTAAATATTTAGTTCCCCATTTGGGAATCGGACTAGCGGGTTTGCAGTCGCGCGCTCGTCACGCTCCCGCGCCGTGACAGCCCCAAAGTACTATATAAAGCATAAAAATATCTTATAACATAATTTATAGTATCTGTTCTAACAAGAGAACAAGTGGGAGAAAAGTAAGTCTGAAGTCATACAAAAATCATCCTTATGTTTAGTCCCATTCAAATTTTAATTAAGAGTCACGGTTTCATTTATTAGATAATAGGTTACTTTCGGCATAAAAGAATCATATCCCCCTTTTAGGTACATATTAATTAAATTCATCATCGGAAAGGAAACGCGGGTATTTAAGTGACTATTGAAACACGCATATTATTAATTAAAAGCAGCTTCATATTGTTTTCCTGCAAATCTGTGTAGGTACAGGGAACCTAGTGTTAAAACACTCTGTTCTCCGCTCTACGCTTAATTTTCAAGATATTGTATGTTGAGCAGCGGAACTGAACGCCGTGCTTTATCCAGCAGAGCGGTTAAATGAAATTGATTTATTACCCCGAGTGGGATTCGAACTCACAGCCGTCGCGTTTACAAGTTCAGTCAAACTTTGACCCACCGGCCACTGCGTCACAAACGCCTCAAATAATATAATTCTGAGTATAGATTATCGATTTTAAATATAAGTATGTTATCTGTTGACTGTATCATAATGAGGTCAATGTCCGGTGATGGTCACGGTGACATTGTCCTATCTTATAATTAATTCATATTGTAAACATGACAGTCGTAGGTTCGATTCCCGCTAGGAAAAATAATTTGCTAAAAATAAAATGAAATTTAATATTCTCACTCTGGTAATAAGACTAAAATGCGGTGTTGAGTTTTGCCACTGAACACGCAATGTTTGAAATTTGGGCGGCGTGTGGGGAACGGAATGTTTTTACATTAGGGTCGCTCTGCTTATCCTGCTATATTCGGGATATAGAGAAAAATTAAAAACAAGAATGTCTTTGGCCCATCTGAATATGCTATACCTATGTGGGTGATGCCTGAACCCTCTATGGCATTAAAGTCATGGCTGATTTGGTAATGGGTTTACTTCCCTGTAGGAATAAAAGTTATGATAAAGTAAAAGTGTTTTTTTTTTCATATTTTAAAAGCCAAGCCAAATTAAAATATTCCAATTTGGAGTTGGCATCTAACTCCCGACCGTCGTGTTTACAATCAGACAATGTGTCACTGAGCCACGACGGTCTATTATACATATTATTATATACCTACATGAATGCCATATAATCGCATGGTAACCACCGTATTTGGGTTGCATGTGACCTGGTTTTCGTGTTGCTAGGTCATGGCTATAATACACACTACAGTTCTTAAAGAATAAAAGATTTTTAATATATAAAAATGCTTACAGCTTGAAGTTTATATCAGCTTCAGACGTTTGCCGGCATAGCAGAGTAGGCAAAGGATCTTAGTGAACCTATGTAGGTTCCCTAGGAACGAAGTGGCTTAACATTA
Source organism: Heliconius himera (assembly GCA_021202915.1). Classification (NCBI taxonomy): domain Eukaryota; kingdom Metazoa; phylum Arthropoda; class Insecta; order Lepidoptera; family Nymphalidae; genus Heliconius; species Heliconius himera. The sequence continues at coordinate 194,410 of JAJHJA010000443.1, forward strand.
CAGTATTAAGCCACTTTATTTCCCAAACAATCGAATCGAAATGTCGATTTTTCGAGATATTGCGTGTTGGGTAGCGGCACTAAACGCCGCATAATTTAACGCACCTGCCTTATTATAACGCAAGCGGAGATCCATCACTCCGTTCTGCACTCTCTATTCTTTAATAAGAGATATATGTATGTGTAGTAAGTAACTTATGGTGAATATTCAAATCCTGGTTCAATTATCAGACCTACTCGATAATACCACACTCACCTAAGCTAAGGATCTATAACTGCCAAAATTCATAATGATATAATAATATAATTTTTACAAGTAGGTCAAATACTGCTTGTTAGATTTTATCACATAAAACTATGTACAGAATAGAGTATAACAAAATATATTTAAAAAAATTCAAAATATTCTTTAAACATATAACAATGTAAATAAAGTGAATAAATTCAAAGTCACATAATACTTATGTAAATTTCATGCATATTATGCGAAAGTAAAAAGGAAATACCCATTAAATATAATTAAAATATCTCATAAGATCGTCACGTTCTGTTAAAATTCGTAACCCAAATCACTTATTGCAAAAAAGTTTTTTTTTTCTATTACATAAACGAGATTTGAGCCAGTCATGGCGCAGGGGCACAAAGTGTGACTGTAAAACTGACTGGTTGTGGGTTCGATCCCCACTTGAGGAGAAGAAATATTTACTTAAATTTATATTTCCATTTTCTTCGTTCTGGTGTCGAGGCAAAGTGCGGCGTTGAGTTCTGCCACTTAACACGCAATGCCTCCAGAATTAGGCAGAAAGTAGGGAACGGAGAGTCTTAACATTAGGTTCCCTCTGCCTATCCTGCTGTGTGGGGGATACAGCGTGAAGTTGATAAACAAGACTTGTGTAGGTTTTCACTTGCGACTTCGCCCGCGCAGCTAATTGGAAATATGTTAAAGTAATGTATGACCAAGGACGTGGGAATAGAGGTAGCAGGGTGGCCCGTGCCCACCCCAGAATAATTTAAATTTTACTAAAATATAATTCAAATAAATAATATGTACATAATTTATATGATGGATATGAATGATTTAGCCAACAGAGCTTGTAACCTTTTTAACCCGCTGTAACCCTTTGATGTCGATATTTCGGTTAAGTAGGTACTTAATACAAGTGTGTCGTATTTTTGGATGGAAGGTATCCAAGAGTCACGGGTTCGAATCCTGTTACATTCACATTACAAAAACTGTAGGTAACCGCGATCAGACTTACATTGGCCACTTAGTATGTATCATGTATCATATAAAACTCTTAATTATTATCAGTTTAGTTTTTTTACACATATTGCGAAAGTGCCAATACTATATTTCACCATTACTATTTTAAACGGGAAAAGCCGGAAGTGAAACATAGTATTTACAAATATATAAACGTGGCTATAATTTTTTCTATAATATTTATTAAATAATTAGCATATTACGAGGTTATTATATAGTTACCTCATACAGGTAATATTGCAGGCAATTAATCCAAATGCCAAATGAAAACAAAAACTTAATTTCGCTTATTGCAGCTGGAGTTACGGCTAAAACGTAACGTTCCGCCACAATTGTTATTTAAAACTTATATTACTCCTAATTAGAAACGAAATATTTATTTTACATTTAATTTACAAGTGTTATTTTAACAGTTTGTTATTTTATCGTTATTTTATTTTAAACCACACAGTCCTAAACTTAATAGACGCCAGTCGTGGCGCAAGTGCACGTGTGTGTGACTGTAAACGCGACTGGTTCTTGTGGGTTCGAATCCCACTCAAAATGAAATATTTATTTAAATTATTTTTTCCATTTCTTCGCTCTGGTGTCGAGGCAAAACGCGGCGTTGAGTTTCACCACTCAACAGGCAGAGGGAATCTTGTGTTAAGGCACTCAGTTCCCCGCTTATCGCTTAATTTTCGAGACTTTGCGTGTGGAACGAAGGAACTAAACGCCTCGTTTTGCCAAATTTTTAGTAAGGTACTTAAATGAAAATTAGTATAGTGTGGTCGATCGATCCCACGATCTTCACGTCGGCGGCGGACGCTTTTCCACTGTGTCAATTTAATTTATAATTAATTTAGTTCGTAATTTAATTGTAATTGACGTCTCTGAGAGTGATAGTAGAATTAGGCGGCGGGTCGTTTAGTAGCGCAATAATAACAACATTTTGCTTGATAATATAGTCACGCATGGCTGACGTCGCAACTGAAAGTGCTAAAATTTAACGCCCCAAGTACTACGGTTAGGTAATTAACTCGTTATATTGTAAATAAGCGGTTTCTATATACATATATTCTATATACATAATATACATAAGTATAGCTGTTGCAATTAAGATTTATCAAGTTTATATGTTTGAAAAATGTTTTTTTGTCAGTGTACGACTTAAATTAGTCGGGTGATTATTTAAAAAAAAAACAGCTTCACGCTGTATCCCGCACACAGCAGGGTAGACAGAGGGAACCTAGTGTTAAAGACACTCCGTTCCCCACTTTCTGCCGAATTCTGGAGGTATTGTGTGTTGAGGGGCAGAACTCAACGCTGCGCTTAACCTCGACACCAGAGCGAAGAAATCGAACCCACAACTAGTCGGATTTACAGTCACACTTCGTACCGCTGCGCCACGACTGGCCTTGAAATGGTGATTATTTGATAGAACATATCATAGACAACTTTTTTGATGAAATACAGATGTATCTTGGATACCATGATATGTAAGTATTGAGCTTCACGCTGTATCTCGCACACAGCAGGGTAGGCAAAGGAAACCTAGTGTTAAAACACTCCGTTCCGCACTTTACGGTAAGTATACTATTTCTAATTATCATTTATGGACCATAATTGATGTCGTTGTAACAGTGTCTGAGTGTTAACGCGACAGTTCTGAGTTCGATTCCTGTATTTGATTCGATTATTCGATGCTATCAGTTTCGATGCTTTCGATGCGGGTTAAAGCGTAAAACTAAAAAAACAGCGTGATTAGCATATCCTTCGGAACTAAGCAAACATGTTTAATAATAATTAAAACAATATGTTTTATATAAGAAATATGTAGGTATAACAAAATACTAATTTTTTTTGTTTTGCATATTAATATTTATTTTTTTATTTAACAGCACTTCTACTAAATAATTTTTATGTGGGCGCGTAGTAACGGTACAGCTTAACAACATTTATATTTAAACATCGAGGGAAGCTAATATTATCCTCGGTATGGAGAAAGGATCGTCGAAAATAACTCCCCCTGACCTCGAACTTTGAGTGCATTTGGATCACCGCCAACTCCGAATGACTTGTGAAAACTTTATTATAACGCAAACAAAATTATATACATATAAAAAACAGCTTCCCGCTGTATGCCGCATGTAGCAGAGTAGACAGAGGAAGATTAGTGCTAAGACACTCCGTTCCCTACGCACCTCATAAATTAATCGAAATTTATTTTAAGCATTTTTTCCATTTCATAATAATAATATGTTTCATCTTGTAAAGTTAAAAAATAAACCTTTTTTTCTTTCGATAACCTAAAAATGTTTTCACAAACTGAAGCATTTTTCCATATTTAAACTTTTATTTGGGGCTGAACAATAAATTCCATTGTCTGCTTTATTTTTTTAAAAACGACCCGCTTTGTATAGGATAACAAAGATCTCTTCTTTTAATGTCTTTACTTTTTTTGTTTACAATATAAATATTTTAACATAAACTGAATAAAATGAAGTATCTATATGTTTTGTTTTTCTTTTTCATATAACTTTATCAATTAAAATTTTGTTAACATATATACATTTACCTATATTTCTAAGCATCTAAATTAAATTTAAAGTGAAATGAGCATTAATACAGTTTTGAAAGCCATTTTTCTCATAAAAAAAGCACAGCGCCAGGTCATCGCTCCGAGAGTCGAGACGAACAAAAGAGGCTTTGTGGACCACATCACACATGTGAGAAAGTATTTCCGGGTTTTTTGAATGCCTCTACTAGTAGAGAAACTGAAACAAGCTACGCTCAGGGATATAGACCAGAGATAAGGATTCTTCTTTTTTTTTTTGGTGTTTTTGTTTTTATTTTGCATCTGTGATTTGTATTGGCAGATTTATGTCAAGCCTGTAAATATTTTTAGGTTCATTTCGAAAAAAAATCGTATCTATAAACATATGTATATTTTATAATCTGTTTTCTATTAACGTCTAACATATAAAGGAAATAAAAAAACTACCCGATACTCAAATGTATTTATATTTTTAAATATTAAGTATATTAAAAATTACATAAAAGAAATATTGTGAAAATGAAATCAATTTTAATGTTCCTACCAAGTAATGACGAAATTTTAATACGCTTGTTACAACATATTTGCTTTGTTAATATCTCTGGAGGGAGAAATACAAAGATAATTGATTACAATTATAATAAAGAAATAAGCGCGAGTTCAAATCCCGCTAGAATACAATTTTTATAGGTTTTCCAAAAAAAAAAAATCTATCCTAAATGTGGAATAACACTTAAATAATGTTAAAAATGTTTATTTAGAACAAAATAATCCCAGTCAGTCATCTTTCAACATATATATTCTTATACATTCATAGTATCATTGGCAGGATATTACACCAATTGAGACGCGAAGCTTTCACGTTACTTCCATTCCGTTAAAATTAAATTATGACGAAGTGACTAATGCATCTGAATACGCTAGCTCATTGCTATATTTGCGGACGCTATAAAAGCGAAATGCCACCATTTTATTGATTTTAATAACTTTAGTCATATAAATTTCTGACTTTGCATGTAGAAAGATACTGTATTTATATGAATGTGTTAGAGAATTTATAAATAAAGTTCTCGTAATTTAATATCTAGTTTTTTTTAAACAAGTTCACGCTGTATCACGCACACAGCGGGGTAGACAGAGGGAACCTAGTGTTAAGACACTGCGTTCCCCAATTTCTGCCGAATTATGGAGGCATTACGTGTTGAGTGGCAGAACTCAACGCCGCGCTTTGCCTCGACAACAGAGCGAAGAAATGGAAATATAAATGTAAATAAATATTTCATCTCTTCATGTGGGGATCGAACCCACAACTAGTCGATTTTACAGTCACACGTTGAGCCCCTGCGCCACGACTATACATCTAGACATCTACATCTATATATACATTTGATTTGACCTTTTATTTATATAATGCTTACAAAGTAATGCAGTATATGTATTTATAGGTTAAATTAATTCCACATGATTAGACCTAACTGGTAGTATACAGTATACACTGTACAGGCTAATGAGCATTAGTTTCACTTACACTTTGATAATTATTATAATTAAATACTTTCTAGACGCTATCATCGAGCAGTTAGAGCGTGTATAATTGAAAAAGGTGGTTACGACTTCAAACTCTATATAAATAAACGTGGAACTGACAGAAAAACTGCGGTGTTGAGTTCCGCCATTCAATACGTAATGTTAAATTGGGCGGAATGTGGAGAACGGAGTGTCTTAATATTAAATTACTTTACTTACCCTGCTATATGGGGAAAATGTGTGAAATTGCTGTATATATAACTTGAACTTAAAATTCTCCAAATCGTTTCCCCATATGGTTATATAAAATACGGCGTTAAGTTACGTTATTAACGCTTTTTTGAAATGGGCGGAATTTATAGGACAGAGTGAGTGAGTGCGTGAGATTCCTAAAAGATATTAAGTACTTTCTAATTGATATAAAATGTAGCCTGAACTTCTCTCATCTCATGCTATTAAAAAGCATTTTAACAACTTCCATCCGTCTCTACAATTACGTAGAGTAATCTTAACTTTTTTTAAATAAAATTTTATTTTAAAGTATAATTGAATATTTAAAATATATTAAAAAAGTAACTGATAACACTTATATTTTTTTATCCGTTTCCTATTTAATTCAAATAATTTAAGGTTGTACTAATAGTAAAAGTAACAAATACTGTTTAAAATTTATATTATATTTATATTTGTTTTTTAAAATATATTTCGATCCTCTTGTATTGTGGTGTTATTTTTTTTTTATTCATAACAAAGTTCCAACAGACTACTAAAATAACAGCAATCATATTTTTTTTTAATGTGTGGTCTTTAATTGAGTTGAGCTTCAAAATGCAAAAAAATATTTGAACTTTGCAGATCTTATTCGTATATAACATATTTTTTTAAACATTTTTAAAGTGTTATTCCACACTTAGGAAAGAAAAATACTTATTTAGAAAACATATTTTTCTATTGTGATTTTCTAAATAAGTAATAATTTTTTTATTGTGATTTTCAAACAAATACAATGACAATAACAAATAATTATTTCACCTTATTATAAACCTAGATTTCTATACAATAAAAAAAACTTTGCAAAAAAATTATATAATATTAATAAATATCATTATTATTTATATTTTTGTTTATTATGATTTTTATAAAAGCTCTTAAAAATGCAGAAATTCAATATTTATCCTTTAAGTACATCAAAGGCCGAAAAACGAGTTGTAAATTTTCTTTAAAAGGGTCACAATTATATGTCGTAGATGGCCTTCAGTGACAATATTGACCTCGTTTTGGGCAAAATGCAGTACAATGAAGGTAGTCTGGTTGCCTTTAACATATGTTCGATATCGGAAAATAAATTATATTGGAAAATGGTATTTTTTAAGCTTCGCTCTGTAACTCGCATAGTAGATAGGTAACCCGATCGTTTTTATAAAAAATATATATTTTTTTTGTTGTTAATAAAATCATAATTAAATTAATGAGCTTTCAAATTTTAGTCATATCAGCCACAAATCGTTAATGAGATTTACAGTGTATGTAGAATATCATATTTTAGTGACTAATATGCCTTAATATATAATTTTTATTTTCAAAAATGCATGAAAAATATATATATATATATTAAGCTCAAAAGAAATATGTGCCGCAGAAATAAGAAATATAATTTAATATATTATTGGAAAAAAATCCGATTGAATCGTTCTAACGATGATTACATGTTTTCTATAATAAGAATATTAAGTGCAACGTCAGCGCATGAGTTTTAAATTTCAACAAGTTTTTTTTTTCGTTCAAATATACGTCAGTCTAAGTTGTTATAACTTTCAAAATTTCTAATAAGTAAGTGCCTACAATATCTACATTATTTGCATTTACGAGTAAACATGAATTTAAATAATACAAGAAATAGGGAATGGTGTCTTAACACGAGGTTCCCTCTGCTTACCCTGCTGTGTGCGGGATACAGCGTGAAGCTGATTTAATTTGATTTAATTTTAAGAAATAAGTATAAGTTACTTCTCCTCTATGAATTCTGTTCAGTTAATCTTCTAGTTTAAATAAACTTGGATTTCATCAAGAAATTGTCATTTTAAAGTATAAGTATAATATATATTTATAAATTGATTTCTTGAAAATATTGTTGTTTTATATTTACAGCGTAAATAAATACAAAAATATATATCGACCAGCAAAATTAAGACTACGAATATTTTATAATGTCAGACAGGTCAAAAATATTATAGAAAGATTATTTTTTACATAAATGGTTGTGCGTATCTCAATGGCATATCTCTTATAGAGCAATGCCATGTTAAGTGCATTATTATCTTTACGACAGATAAAATAGATTCTATATTATCTGTGGGATTAGAATAATCCACTATTCATACATACATATTTTATATACTGGGTTTTTACTTTTTAGCTTTTTGTGAACTTTTTATAATGCAAAAAGCATCATAAAGAGTTATTTCTACGTAGGTAGACTAAATTCCATAATTTATGGTTTAAAAATGTGTTTAACTTAATTTTTGTTACTATTTATTCTCTAGGTCAACTGAATAAAGAAACATTTATTTTATTTTAATGTTAAACACACCTAGTATTTTTTTACCTAGTTGTGTTTATGTAAAATGTAAAATATATTATAATAAAAATATAATTAATATTTGAAATAGTTTACATATAGTATTATCGTGCGAGAATTATCATCCGTTTTCTATTGGCTGTGTAATAAACAGTGTTGCACTATAATCTTGTCATTTTATTAAATATCAATATTTGGTGCAATCAAACATCATTATATTACCCACCAACCACCATTGGCGTGTACAATTATACAGTCAATCACTTTCCCCTTATGTTACACTGGTGAATACTTACGTTCTAGAAAAAATATTTTTTGTTAGACACACACGATTTTCGTTTATTTATCCATATCATTTTTTTCGCTTCACGCTGTATCCCAAATAAAGCAGGGTAGATAGATTAAACCTAGTATTAGAACACTCTATTTCCCACTGTTTGATGGCTGTCGATACTCAGCGTCGCTTCGTTATCAAAGCGAAAAAATTAAAATAATTCATTCCCCCGTGTAGGTATTGAATTCACAACCGTCGCGTTTACAATCAGAACTGTTTCAAATATAGATATAGTACGTGCAAGTATCATTGTATAAAATATAAACATAATGTAAGTATCAAATATTTAATTTCAAAGCTCGTTACTTACAAAACAAGTTTTTTACTTATCCTTAATATTATAATGTGTATAAAGTTTAAAGTTTAACGCTAAATAATGATCAATCCTATGTGAGCGTATGAGTAGGTGCGGGTCAATGACACGTGACTTGTATGAGAAACGATGTTCGAAATTTAAATTGTTACAGATAAAATAAAGCGGTATGTAAATATGGTAATGGTATGGTTTTATTCAGGCTAAGGTGTGTATTTTTTTATGTAAATACCTTTACATAAAAAAATGGCAATAAAAGTAGTAGTATATGTGTAGTTTTAAAATATAGATTAAATTTTATTTGTCTTCTTTTTTCTATAACCAAATCAATGTTTTATGTTAAAAAAATGCTCACTTGTAATTATTTATTTTTTTTCAATACATGACAAAATTGGTAGGTAAAATAAAAAAATATTTTCATTTATGAAGTAAATTAATCATATATTACTATGCTCAATGCTATATAATATAAAGTAATATTTTAGCTGTAAGTACATAGTTTGTAGCGTGAGATTTTTCCGCTCAGTTATGCATGAAAATTCTAATTAAATCTAAATGCACTCGGTCGATAAGTCGATAAGAGCATAAGTAATTCTACATATTCTGCTATGTTAAATAAATAATATTTATCCCGAGACATCTCTTGTTTCAATTGGGGTATCGTGGTCATATACTTTTGTAATTTAATTAGTTTTGTTAAATATCGAAACCCACAGTTGTATCTAGTTTTTTTAACCAGATTTAACAACAGTTTTACACTCCATTCCCGCATAGCAAGGAATGCTAGAAAAAAGAAATGATCAGGGATTCTAATGGTAAGGACACTCCCCACTTTCCGTTCAATTTTCGAGACATTGCGGGTTGAATGGCGAAAATCAACGCCGAGCTTTATCTTGTTACCAGAGCGAAGAAATGAAAACATTAATATTTAATAATTCATTTCCCCAAGTGTGAATCGAACTAACAACCGACGGGTTACAGCTCCTCGATTGTGCCACCAATACGCCACGATGGCCTCCAAGCCTATTGTATATTGTATTTATATTTAGGATATTATTTGTTAAGGCTTTATAAATGTATGGGTGAGTCAAACAATATTTCTTGTTTAAAGGCCAGTACGATAAAGACCTTGTTGAATCACAGACTATATTAGTATAAGGAAAAAGTTTATTTACGTTTCAATACTAAAGAACTTAAGCTAACCTTACTCTAATTTATGTAATTTAAAGTCGAAACTAATTGTTCTTTTTTTTGTATGATAAGCATCGTTTTGAGAGAGTTTACAGAAATAATTTGCAAAAATTTGTAATTTGAAATTTATAATTTCTCTTGGCTTGGTAAAACAAAAACGGTGTTATGATTTAAATGCAACTAAACTGTAACAAAAACATTACTTTGTTTATTTATATATTTTTTTTTCAACATGTTGCATGCCGCAGTGGAAAATACACGCCGTTCTAACGCACTCAGAATTAGGAATACCAGAGGGGAAATTAAAACTTTTTCATTCTGAAAATGGAAACCGAACATACAACCATCGAGTCTATAGTCAGACGGCCTGTCACTGCTCCACGACTGCTTAAATACTACTAGAGGATTTACCGAAATTCCTACGTATTTTCTGAAGAATTTCCATATGAATTTCGGTAGGTTGTCTGAAGATAAGGTAATATAGTTTACGCAAATAGACCATCTACCACCTAGTTTAAGGCCCATATTTATATATTTACGACCGTAAATAGAAGTGTTAGTCTCTATTACCAGTAATTAAGGAAAAGTGTACACAAAATCATTTTAGCTAATTGGATGTGTCTGTCGCATTTGCCAGGTTTCTAAAAGTATCTCAAGTTTGCTATAGTTATAGTGATATTATTCTATATTTTCGTGAATAAAATGATTAATGATAATATTTATTATCTGTAAATTATATTATTAAAAAATATATAATATCTATTTCTTCGGAATTATGCTTTACAATATATATACCTTGTATATTGAATAATTTTGTGTTTGTACAGTTGTATAAGAACAAGAGGTTCTTTTTTTATTTTTTTTACATGTTATTTTTAAATAATTGAAAATATATTTAATTAATTAATTATTTAACTGACTTTAAGTACACTTGTCTCGAAATAAATCTTTTTTACTATTGTTTTATATTTGTATAGCTTTATATATCAGAAACATATTTTCAATTAATTGTAAAATTTACATATGAAAACATCAGTCCTAAATGTTTTATAATTTTGTTTCGGCTAAAAAACTAAATTCGAGTACACCTTTATCAAAAATAGTATCAGCCTTCACGGATCATTGATCAATAGATTTAACTATTGTTACATTCTCCTAACTTTATTGTTTGTATATTACATTTTAACAAACAAAAAACCATTCAAAAGGATAATCAGTTATATTTTACGTTTTTACGAACGATATCTATTATCTGTGAATATTTTTTTTAATTAAATCCAGTTTTGCGATATGTTCTATTTGACAATTTTTTATTTAAATTTATATAGAATGAAATAAGTAAAGTATAATATATAAGTTAAATTATTTCTGATAATTTAAAAAATGGAATATAATTAAGGTAATATTAGACGATTATCTTTTAACAATCAAGTAAGAACCTCTTATTAGATACCTCAATTGTTTCATTTTTTAACTTTTCTTCACTTTAAAGGAGGAGAACCTTGGTTTAAATAGACATCAATCAATACATAGTAGTCCCCAACAGACTGGGGAAACTGAAAATGTTTTCTGAGAATATGTAATCGTTTTGATGACGTTTTCAATACGCTTATATTTTTTCCTTTAAGGGGGAGTTCTTGACAACGGAAATATAAAATATCTTACATCAAAAACTAACACATTTTTTTTTTTCATTTATTACTTTCATACAAGAAATCATCTGAGGCCAGTCGTGGCGCAGCGGCACGAAGTGTGACTGTAAAACCGACTGGTTGTGGGTTCGATCCCCACTCGAGGAGATGAAATATTTACTTAAATTTATATTTCCATTTCTTCGCTCTGGTGTCGAGGTTAAGCGCGGCGTTGAGTTCTCCCGGACGGGAGTCGGACGGGAACGGAGTATCTTAACACTAGGTTCCCTCTGCCTACCCTGCTGTGTGCGGGATACAGCGTGAAGCTTTTTTTTTTTTTACAAGAAATCACAAATAGCGATATTGATGAACAATGTATGTAAGTATAAAATATATACTTAGATTATTTCATTACATTTTATACCTAACAAGCCGTCTCGTCGCCTGCAATTTTGTTTGCGTGGGCTTTAATATGGAAAATCGACAATCTTCATCTGTAGTTTAGTCTGTGCGCTGTCTGCCAGTCACTCAGTTACTGAAGAATTTTAAATATATGTAGGTACTATATACATTTTTTTCTATTTTTTTAAGTTTCACACTGTATCCCGCACATAGCAGTGTAAGCAAAGGCGACCTGGGAACCTGAGAGGCATTGCGTTTTGAGTGACGGAACCCAACGCCGCGCATTTCCTCGTTGTCCAGAGCGAGAAACTCGAACCCACAACCTATCGTGCTTAAAGTGACAAGTTTGTGCCCATGCACCACGACTGGCCTCGCTTTCCTTACAATAAGAAATCCCCCATTCAATGATTGAAGCCATAACCATCGCGTACCAATAATCGCAACTATTCAAATTATAATCAATTAAAATTAAGATATTCGAACAATATTACATATTAGTGTCAGTATTTTCTACATAACTGGATTCGGGTGTTAACGGACATTACAGTTCTGGCGGCTATTGTTCCTAGTACCGTTCAGATTATAAATGTTCAGAACTAACTGTTTCATTAGCTCCCAGGCTTTTTGTGGGAAAAATATATCATATTTTAGGTTAATTATTATTCGTGATTAAGTATATTTGGCGTTTCAATTATTTTTTTTTGAGTGAAATGAAAGTTAAATTTGATATGGATTCGTAAGTTTGTTATAAATCGGTTTTTTTATTATTATAGATTAGGTATGAACATAAAATCTATAATAATTTTGTTATTAAATATAAATATATCTTATGTTTTGTTGTTAAAAATATTCATTTAAGCAAACATATTTACAAAAATATATGTATAATAAACTATACCAATATAAATCTTATAAGATTGGCGATCTCTTATTATCTTTTTATTATTTTCAATAATATAATTATAAAACAAATATATTTTTTAAATCATTATAAATAAAGTTAACTAAATCCCTTAGTTACCAAAATAAATCTAAAAGGGCGCATATTACTCATCCTCCAGACATATCAGACGGAAATCACATTAACCGGCAAGGCGTGCCTGCATATATACTAAAATGCACCCAGACATCTCTATAGCACTTCACCCCCTCTATCGATACTGCGCGACACATGCTAAAGCCGAAACATGAAAACCAATTCTGTATAGCGTAATTTAATAAATAATTAATTAAACTCACTTTTTTAGGCCCATTCTGGACGATTGTGTCGTATTCCATGCCTTCCACAGACATTTTCACTTAAAAAAAAAATTAAACACCAAAAAGTTTACACTGAAAAAGGTTTTGTATACGATTTTCAGTTCCGAAATCGCTACAAATGAAGTTCTATGACAAAACACTCTGTATACACTGGTGTATGGGCAGGATATGGTTTAGTTTATCCTTTTAAATTAAATTTTAATATACAAAATGTACGTCTAACGCCGTCCGCCGGCTTTGCTGCTACTAAAAGACGCCCACACAGCCTCCCTTCTTACAGTAAGTGAACTTTACATTACATATGTATATCACAAGTTGATATAGCCGTGCCGTGCCATTGGACGAAATGAGAGGTGCGGCCTGTATAATACGATTGTGATATTCATATAGTTTTTGTCACAAGCTAATATAATGCAGCTGTCATTAATTTATGTTTTTAAAACTGTAAGAAATAAATATTATAATTGTTGTTTAATATATCTTTTATATTAAAAATGGAATACGTTAATTTCTTAACGAAATAGTTAGGAATTTGACATTTAATAGACGTAAAGCTAGTTTGACGTTTCAGGTTTTACTTCAGTTTTTGTGTCAAAGTCAAATAAACCGCAATAAATTAGTAAACAAATAACATTTAAAGAATATTAAGCAAATGTTTTGTTACTAAGATATTAATATCTTAAGATACTAATATATTTATTACGAATCAGTAACAATAGACTCAAATTATATTTTAGCAAGTTCTATTAAACTTTTAGGTTATATCTATATTTCGAAGTTAACATAATGAGTGAAAGTTTAAAAATATTAAAACAAGGAGCCGAAGCCAAATTATATATATGTAATTACCTTGGAAAACCAACTCTTATCAAAGAAAGATTTAAGAAAAATTATAGACATCCAGATTTAGACACTTCAATAACTAAAGAAAGGATAAAGAATGAAGCTAGATCTATTGTAAGGAGCAAAGCGGCAGGAGTGAAGACACCAAGCTTATATTTAGTAGATTTTGAACGTCGACGCATATACATGCAGCATTTTGAACACAGCATAACAGTTAAAGATTTTATTATAGCTTTTAAAACTATAAATAAAGCTGGTGGAGACTCTTCAAGCAGCCTAGATATTTATGCTGAAAAAATAGGTCAAAACTTGAGAAAATTACATGATAACAATATAATTCATGGTGATCTGACAACTTCTAATATCCTCCTTGTTGAGAAAAATCCTAGTGGCATTACTGATAACACAAAATGGTTGAACTATGAAAATGTTGAAATAGTAATGATAGATTTCGGCCTATCATTTATAGATTCTAGTGCTGAAGATAAAGGAGTTGATTTATATGTTCTTGAAAGAGCTTTAATAAGTACTCATAATGATTATCCAGAGTTATTTGAGCAAATTTTTAAAGCATACAAAAGTTATAGTAAAAATAACATTAAGGAAATTATTATTAAATATGAAGATGTTAGGGCAAGAGGCAGAAAGAGAACCATGGTGGGATAGTTGTTGTATTATTAATTTATATTTTTGTTGTGAAATAAAATAAAAAAAAATCTGATATACTTTTTAAAATGTTTTATGATTTTCCTTATGTATCTATCCTTCTTTTATAATAAATAGATAAATCTATATTATCAATGAGGTTATGTATCTTAAGAAAGAATTTGGATTACAGTTTCACAAATCTTTCTTAGAAATACATGTACATATTCAGATGAAATAACTTATCTGCATTCCCTTGAAGCATTAAATAAGTACAACCGCAGTCACAATTATTTGTATATATTTTTGATTATTTTTTTAAATATATACTCGTATAGCACTAAACAATATGAACCGTGGCGTAGGGGCACAAGCGCGTCATACTACGGTTGTGGGTTCGATCTCCATTAATCTTTTTTTTTTTAATTTCTTTTCCCTCACTCATCACATAATGTCTCGAAAAATTCGGCGGAAAGTGGGGAAAAAGCTATTTTAACATAAGGTCCTTTGCCTATACTCAAAGGTACCCTGCTATATGTGGGATACAGCGTGAAGCTAACAATAAATTGTATTTATTAACATCAAAATATACATATATGCAGAAAATATATATATACAGAAAATAAATATGTTAAATATTGAATATATTTAAATAGATACCGTACAAAAAAAATATTCACTAATGTGGCAAGTGGCAGTACTAAAAATAATAATATGCACTATAAAATAATTTACTCATAAGAAAACACCTTTGGGTATATGTGTTCTGTATAAAAAAAACAAGTGGCAACATAAATCTTAAATGTCAAATAAATAGCTTTATAACCTAGAAATATTTCGTTTTAAGTTTTTGTGAATTTATAAATAGAATAGTATATTTAAATAATACAAAAATGAAGCAGCGAGCTCTAATATTATCTAAAACGGTTCTAATGAATAGTGCAGCCAAAAAAATTACTAACATCAGTATGTTTAAAAAATATATTTTTTAATTTGTTGTTTTGATACAATTATTACATATTAAAAGAAGTTGTTACAATAAATGTAATGTATATTTCTCACAGGATGTCTTAGTAGTAAAGAAGCTTTAGAACGTCGTAATCATCTGTTTGTACTTGAAAAGAAACGACAACAAGAAAAGGTTGGAAGAATAGAAAAAATCGAAGTAAACTATAAAGGCGTACCAAATGATTGTACTCTTGTTATGAATAAAGATATTTCTACACCATATGATTGTGCAAGACGTAAGTTGAAATCATTACAAAGTTTACCATCCCTCATATCCATTGTTTATGAAGTATGTTAACAATTGACCTTTAAACAACAGATAAAAAACTAAAATATTAAATATTAAATTAATTCAGTTTCTCGCTATATCCCGCACACCGCAGCAGGGTAGGTAGAGGGAACCTAGTGTTAAGACACTCCATTCCCCACTTTCCGATGAGTTCTGTAGGCATTGCGTGTTGAGTGGTGGAACGCAACACCGCACTTTTACCTCCTCACCAGTGTGAGGAAATGAAAATATAAATGTATATAAATATCTTATTTCATTGAGTGGGGATCAAACCCACAACCAGTCGATTTTACAGTCACACTTCGTGCCGCTGCACCATGGCTGGCCTCAGTTAAAATATAAAATATAGCTAATAATATTTTAGAAAAAAGGTACAGACTACATGTCTGTAGTGATTATTTAAAATAATAGTAATAAAATATTGCCCATTGACTGGTGAAACTTTTGCAGAAATAATCTATATACAGGGTGGAAGAGGCAGCGCTCCATTTACGGAAACAGCATATAGGGTAAAATATTTCAAACCTATACCTAAAGAAACCCTGTATAGTCATTCCCCAGACAGGGATTAAAATGATAATAACTGTATTTATATTTACGAACAGTCCTTATTTAGCAATGGTAAATGGAATTATCCCTATAAAAATTATAAAATTAAACAGTTTGTTTATTTGATCTTGGTAATCTCAGGAACACTGGTTTAAATTGAAAAAATATTTTTATGTGAGGTAGTCAATTTGTCAATTCTATAGGCTATATTAAAATTTATTATTAGTTTATGTTTATGTTATACACAACTCTTACTTGATATCCATTAACTACTTTAGTTAATTATATCATCTATGATTATTATGTAATACTCAAGATTAACTTATATTTTGTTCATTATTATTTTAGATTTAGGAGAATGGCATACAGAATCCAGTGCATTGGCTTTGTTAGACAATTCAGTGTATTGGGACATGCACAGGCCTCTCACTGAAAACTGCACATTGGAGGTTAGAGGTTTTTAGTTGTACTTATAAACAATTTTACGATGCTGTATATATAAATTGTGAAACAAACATCTCAATAACCTATAATTAAATCATAATCATCAAATATATATTAATAAATATCAGATATAATGTAAGGCAAAGTGCAGCTTTGAGTTCCAACAGTCAACATGCAATGCAGAATTTGACAGAATGCCCAGTATAGAGTGTTTTATCACTGGGATTCCTAGGCTTCCTCTGCCTACCCCACTATGTGGGATTTACAATGTTAAGCTAAAAAAAAAAAAAGTTTACGTTTTGTTATTTATATTTTATCCCTCCCTCCAAGGCTATTGTAAGGCAGTTGTAAAATGTTTGAATGTAGGTCCAATTCCTACTTGGGGAATGACCTATTTGAATTACCTTGTACTGTTAAAACTCAGTGTGACATAGATATCTGTCGCTTTCAACACTGTCTTGAAAATTTGAGCAGTAATGTATTGATACCATGTTTGTTCTAGCTAAACTATACTATATAAAAATATACTTTTTTTGCGTCATTCTGTATCTCATATCTAAAAGGATAGGCAGATGAAACTTATTATTAAGAAACTGTTTTCCAGTCACCGCCGAATTTTCAAAATTTTGCATATTTAGTTGTCGAGCTCAACGCCGCGCTGTTACTAGTTCCAGTAATGTTGTTGATTTATTTCCCCGAAAGGGAATCGAAGCCACAACCATCGCGTTACCACTAACAATTACAATCGTCTTAAAATAAAATACAAAAAAATACTTACTATATATTGAAACATGTATAATTAGTACTGCTTTATGAAAAATAAAATAAATTACTAATCATTTACCCATTATTTTATATACAGCTACAAAGATACAACATACAAGAGCCACAACAAGTGAACAAGGCGTTCTGGCGTACTTGCTCTTTAGTCCTTGGGGCGTGTGCCACTGTGGCCTTCAAGGAAAATGTGCCTGTTAAATTGCATAGCTTCCCTGGGCCTGATAGTAAGTAAAATTTAATATATATTTATTTAAAAAAAAATATATATATATTTCTAAGATTCACGCTGTATCCCACAGTGGTGAAGAAGGAACGAAAGAATGTGTTAAGACACTGTGTTCTCTATGTGCCTCTCAATTTTTGAGAATTGGAGGTGTCGAAACTGTGGCTTTAGTGGACTTATTGCCTTTCTTTGTCTTGTTGCCAGAGTGGGAAATTGTAAACAAAATTGTAAAAAAACGTATTTTTTTACATTTTTTTAACATTATTCAGTACTTCGTTGCTATTTTTATTTAGTACACATATTTAAAAAATAAAATCCTCTTCCTTTTCAATAAAATATGCTTTAATTTTTCTCAATCTCCAGTCCGAAGCGGCTCGTTCATCTACGACATAGACCTCCCCACACTCGATTGGAACCCCAAACCTCAAGAGTTACACACATTGAGTGCAGAATATGTACAATTGTGTAGAAAACAACTGCCAGTTGAAAGATTAGATGTTTCAGAAGAACTTGCATTGGAAATGTTCAGAGATAATGAGCACAAGGCCAAACAGATACCTAGTATAGCGAGAGCTAATGGTGAGTTAGTATTTTTTTGCATTATAGCAGGGTAGACATAGGGAACCTAATGTTAAGATACTCTGTTTCCCGTTAAGACAAATCCGTTCCCCATTCTCCGTCGAAATCTAGAGGTATTGCGTGTTGAGTGGCAAAACTCGACGCCGCGCTTTTCCTCGTTACTAAAGTGAGAAAATAAAAATATTAAATATTTCATTGCACTGGGTGGGAATTGAACCCACCACCAACTTGTTTCCAATTTTTTCTTTTTTATAGTTATATTATCGATTTGTATATATTCAATTTATATATTTTTGTTATTTTTTAGGTATAATAACATTATATAAAATAGATAAATACATAGATATATCAAAGGGCCCGATGATAGCCAACACGGGACAGATTGGCCGAGTTGCTGTTACTTCAGTGCATAAACTACAAGGTAAACTGATTATAATTAGAGATTAATTTTGGATTTCTTGAGACTTGAAAAAGTGCAAAACCTACCCGTTTTTCAATATTTTGTATGTTTTTGTTTTATTATTTTACATATATAATATGAAATATGTACGGAAATGTATATGAAAAATAGAAAAGAAAATGCTGAAATATTTGGATAATTTAAATAGTGTAATTTATGTGTTTAAAAAATTAAAAACAATTTGTTAATAATTGAGGCCTAATATATAGTAATAGATACATATAGTGATTATATTGTAGTTCAATTGATAAGATCATATTTAATTTGATAATCATACACGGTTAATAAGTCGTGACTGAAGTTACGTTTTCTAAACTTTTGCTCATTGTACACTCGAAAGAAAATAAAAAAAAAAACAAATATTCAAAAATAGAATAAAAGAAATATTCAAAACCGTACTATATACATATGTTTATTATTTTATTTCAGGTGGCTCAGATAGTGATGTGAAACAACTGTACAGATTCCAAGGAGTGGCGTTGCCCACTGGGGTTATTTTGAATCATTTCGCTTTTGACATACTTACGGAGAGAGCTAAGAAATTGGTTAGTTATTTAATTATTATATATTTTTTTTTTGTTTTTAAATAATTTACTTTAAGCACTAATAAATGCATTATACGCCAATTCGTTATCGTTATATATATATATTTTAGCTTTACGCTGTGTCCCGCACATAGCTGGATAGGCAGAGCAAACCTGGGAATCTAGTGTTAAGACCCTCCTTTACGATCACGACATTTCCGTCCCAAACTTTTTCCTCGTTACTAAAGCAAGGAAATAAAAATATCAAATATTCCATTTCCTTGAGTGAGAGTCAAACCCACAGCCTGTCGCGTTTACAGAACCACGCTTTTGTCTCTTCGCTACGACTCAATTACTTTTATATCTTTTTATAATATTTATTTATGAAATATTTTATACGTGAAAGTTGAAGAATAACAAATTATGTTAATATGTTGTATAATTTAGCTATAGTATCATTAAGTTTAAGCAGGCGATGATATATCAATAGTTTCGTATTTCTTTTACAGAACTCAGCGAGATCACCTCTATATCCCTTCAGTGAAAATAGAGAACCAGAGAGTGCTGCGGCAAGAGCTTAGACATAGTTGTTTATAATATTTCGTAAAATGTATAGGAATAGTAATAAAATATGATAAAAATTTTATAGTTCATTTTATATGTTTAGCAGTACATGTTGGTTACTCCTCAGTAGTTGATTGGTTTAATATTTTCCTGGGTCTGGAATCCATTCCATATTAGGATAGTTTTGGTTTAAAATTTTTGATTGTTTAAAGTTGAGTGGAGGAACTCATTGTAACATACTTCACCAGACTTATGCTTTGAACTTCACATTATTATTTTCTAATATGAATTACCAACTTTATTATTTTAAAGACAATATCATATCTTACATTGAAAAAAAAATGTAGTTTCAGCCAATTCAATAAAATTTGTGTAGCTGTTTGTGTTGGTTGGAGAACACTAAATTTCTATATTTTTTTTATTTATGAACCGTTAGAAAAACAAAACAGAATTTTAAAATCAATTTGTCATTAATATTTTTTGGGTTTATATATTTATATAAATAATAATTGGGTTCTATCACATTAAATATAATAATATTATAAATGTCCCCAACTTGTTTCAGATTTTTTCAAGTTATTTAATTCCTATTCTAGTATGAATTTGCAATCAACTATCACTTTTAGCCTTCTTAGCGTCAGGTTCATCGTCTTGGAAAATAGGTTTCGGCTGAGTTTTCTTATAAGCCGGCGCCACCCAGAAGGGATTTTCCTCGGCTTCCTTTGCAAATTTCAAAATGGCTTCTCTTGGATCTTGATCATCATCAACCCTCTTACTCAACCCAAGGTTCCTTATTACAAAGGAACTCAGGGTACTTCCTGAAGCCGCCACCCTTCCACCTTGTCCCGAAGTTATTGGAAGATCAGGTCGATGAGACTTGACAGGATCCAATCTTTCTTTCTCCATTCTCTTCTTACTTGTTCTTAATTTTTCTTGCCTGAACAACGGTAAGGCATGAGGCGTTATAATTTGTTGGGAACTAACAATTTCCATCGATTGTTTCTTTCTATTTGTCTTTACTAGACATAACTTAGCACCTCTCAAACTTCTTTTGTTGTCGTAGTAAATTTTAACCACGCCGTTTGCGCATCCTGTAAATATTTGATTCAATTTGGGATGCCAAACAGCTTTTATTATGTGACTTTGAGCGACATTCAAATGTGTTATCTCTTCAAATGTCTTTGTATTATAAAATAGAAGCCGTCCAAATTTCTGATTCTTTTGTAATGATTCAGCTGTAAATATCATACTGTCATCGGGACTAAAACTACAATCTGTTTGCTCATATCTCGAAAACAAATCGCTAAATACATGTAAAGGCTTCTTAAAACTTCTTAAATCCCATAATTTCAACGTTTCATCATTTCCACGACTTGCCAAATACGTTCCCAAATAAGAAAAAGCAATAGAAGTTATTTCACTTTGTTTCTGGTGAGCATCGCGTAGCTGGACAGTTGTGTTAACAAAGGCCTTCCTATGATCCCACATTTGTATAGACCCGTCGAAGCAACCACAAGCAACTGTGTTTCCGTCTCTTGAATATGAACAAGATGTTGGATTAGTCTTTAAGCCTCCAATTTGTCGTGGTTTGATGACAGCTTTATGGTTTTTTGGGTTTTCCGTCAACCATAATCTGAGAGTGCCATCTTGGGAACAGGTCATGAATTCTTCACGTATTTGTGGATGCCAGCAGCCGCTGTTTAAAGCTGCTGTATGGCCTTTTGTTCTGTAAATATAAAAGATTAAAGAATACAAGGTAAAATCGACTAAGTATTAAATGATTATATTACTAAGGTTGAAAAGAAATTCCAGCATATTAACTAACTAACAGCAAAAAAGTTGGATTTGAAGTAAATATAAAAAAACCCAAAATAATGACAAACACAGTCAGTAGAGGCAAACATCAAACTGCATGGCAGTACACTGGATTATGTGCAGGAGAATGTGTATCTGGGCAAGATATTCTCCCCTAATAAGACACAACGTCGAAGGAGGTCAATAGGAGAATAGCTAATGGTTGGAAAAAAATCGAGCTCTTAACGAGGCTATAAAAACAAAGCACTGAATCCATACCTCTATTATAAATTCGAAAGTAACTTTGTCTGTCTGTCTGTCTGTTACGCAATCAGGGCCAAACCGCTAATTCAATTGTAATAAAATACTCATACAGAGATACTTGAGGGTCTTCGGATGAACATAGGTTACTTTTTTTCTCATATTTGTAATATTGTCGATATATACTAATATATTAAAATATTTTTTAATTTGACAGGCAATTTATTCCGCCATGTCAATAACAACCGACCGTTGCTAAGCAACGGTTTGCAAAGTTTATTTGTTGTTATAAGCAAACGTCACCCAAAATGAGCTTGCTTAACGCATACATGGCGCGCGCCGACTCAACCTTATGAGATACATAAAAATAATGTTTTACAAAAATATTGTCCTTTAAATAATGTTTAAAAAAGTCCGCGATACATGTTGATATGATGTTTATCTCTGAAGCTTGAGCAAAGTAACACAGTAACAACAAGTAACCATTTTAATTAATTTACTTTATGTTTATCGGGTTTTTGTTGTATGTATTTTCTATAATTTGATATTGATCCTTATGAAAATGAATATAATAGTCACTTTTAGCATTTCATCTAGATTGAAATTATGGTTCACTGTATAAAATTCTAATAAATAATTAAGGAGATGTCACTGATTCGAAATGACCTAGCCTACGACCGGCATAGTATGACCGACGCGAACGGGCAGATGACTTTGACGGTTTTGTAAGTTTTCATACATTTTCGAACTACTGATAATTTTTATGTAATTATTTGCTGTTTATAATTAATTTCTACTTTTCTTTGGTTCTTCGCTTATTCGAGTATTAGTTAGATTTTCATGAATTTCTTGGTGTGGTGTAAGTTGCGGCCATGCGCGGCATCGGTATAATATTATTTAAGTATTAAAGAGATAATTATTGGTTATTTCATCTTGGTTGGATCTTGGTTGGATAACCTCGATACCGTTGTTATACATTTAATAAATTGTGGTTATAGTTTTTTGGGATTTTATTTGATATTGCTCGCAAAACTTATCATATTTAATGTAGAAAGTACTTTAGTTATTTCATATAGTATCTATGTACGCGCGCAAGGAAAACGAGTAAAAAGATTTTTCCCGGGTAAATTAGTAAAACCGATCACTGAAAGTCCAATTAGTTCAGTTATTCTGGATATTAGCTCGGTGAAATAGAAAGACAGACAGACAGAATTATTAATAATGTAGCTGGTTTTGTTTAGTTTTTTTATTAATATTTTACTATGGTTACGTTTACTTATATTTTTTTCATTTAAATTAGTTAGATATTTTCAAAAACAATTTCCTAAATACATCTATAAGCATTCGTAAAGTTTAAGCGGGCGAAGCCGCGTCCGGGTCCGCTAGTATACACATAAAAACAAAAATAATAAACATTAGTATCCTTCCATGTCTAACATATGGTGTAAAGCCCGGGTCTCTCACAGCCAAACACAGAGAGCAATTATCAAGGTGTCAACGAGCTATGGAGAATAGCACGCTTGGAGAAACACATCAACCACTTGAAATGGGGCTAGACACGCTGTGTGTCTGATTTTAATTTCTTTTACCAAGAACTGGCCAGTATTGGCTGGTACAGTACTGCAAAAAATCTAATTGCTCTCTTACAAAATATGCTACACTAAGTGAACCCATATGTACACCGTTTTAAAGCTGCGTTACAATCTGTTTCTAAAAGGAAACACAGTTATTACAAATTTGCAAATTAATGCTATCTACATTGTAATTAATAATTAACTTAACTTCACGCTTTATCCCTAGCAGGGTAGGCAGAGAGAACGTCACAACAGTCTCTACATACCTCTTTCACCTCATTGTAAATAAAGCAAATTAAGTTGTAATAACTGTCAACTTCCATATGAATACTGTGGCAGGTATAATGCCCCTGTGGCTGAAGAATCTGCAGCTCTTTTAGTAGACGAAGGATTTGAACGTAGCCAAATAGTTTTACATACGCAAGATGATAAGTTAAAAGCAGCGCCTTACAATACTAGTTATCCTACTGGGGGGTGAAGACGCTTATAACTTTGGATTATATCAAGTGAACCCCAAAACGGAAGAGAATAATCATAATAAAAAATTGTCAGCCAAGTAAAGAGTTGTCCAGACCATAACCTAACACCACACTTGGCAGGATAAGCATTGGGTCAACCTAAAGTTAAGATACTCTGTTTAACCACTAAATTATTTAATAATAAAGACTCACCTAGCCATATCACTAATATACTGATCACCCTTCACACACTCGAGGACTTCAAACCCGTCTCTATCCAATACTTTGGCCTGTGCCGAACCACTCACAACCAGTATAGAGTCACCTGTGGCTGAATACTGCAAGGCCTTGATTGGATGGTTCTCACAAGGGTAGAGAGAACGGAAGGAGCGCATTGAAGTGTCCATACCTGAAAATGTAGACCTTTAATAATAGTTAGTAGTAGTTGAAGCCGGTCGTGGCGCAGCGGCACGAGGTGTGACTGCAAAACCGACTGGTTCTGGGTTCGATTCCCACTCGAGGAGATGAAATATTTACTTAAATTTATATTTCTATTTCTTCGCTCTGGTATCGAGGTTAAGCGCGGCGTTGAGTTCTGCCACTCAACACGCAATGCCTCCAGAATTCGGCAGAAAGTGGGGAACGGAGTGTCTTAACACTAGGTTCCCTCTGCCTACCCTGCTGTGTGCGGGATACAGCGTGAAGCTAATTTAATTTAATTTAATTTTTTAATAATAGTTGAAAAAATCTATACAACTATTTTATTTTTATATAGAAAAACTAGCGGACCCGGGCGCGGCTTCGCCCGCTTGAACTATACGGATGCTTATTAGATATATATATAAAATTGTTTTTGAAAATATCTAATTTAAATGAAAAAAAATATAAGTAAGCGTAATCGTATTAAAATATTAATAAAAAAACTAAACAAAACCAGCTGCATTATTAATATTATCAAAGTAAAATAAATATTTAAAATAATTAAAATTAAATGTGTTGTGCTATGTTTTTGCAAGTGCATGTGGTTATTTACGTAATACTTAAATACAATAAAAAACATTATACTTTTTGTCTCTGTCTGTTTTTCTATTTCCCCGAGCTAATATCCAGAATAACTGAACTGATTTTTATTGGACTTTCAGTGATCGATTTTACTGATTTACCCGGGAAAAATCTATTTACACGTTTTCCTTGCGTACATAGATTGTACATAGATTGCGTACTATATGAAATAACTAAAGTCCTTTCTACATTTAAATATTATAAGTTTCGCGAGCAATATCAAATAAAATCCCAAAAAACTAAAACTATAATTTATTAAGTGTATAACAACGGTATAGATAACCATCCAACCAAGATGAAATAACCAACAATTCTTTTCTTAAATAATAAATACATAAATAAAATTATGCCGATGCCGCGCAGAGCCGCAACTTACACCACACCAAGAAATTTATGAAAATCTAACTAATCTACTACTTGAATAAGCGAAGAACCAAAGAAAAGTATAAATTAATTATAAACATCAAATAATTACATAAAAATTAACAGTAGTTCGAAAATGTATGAAAATTACCCGTTCGCGTCGGTCATACTATGCCGCCCGAAGGCTAGATCATTTTGAATCAGTGATCTTTAATTATTTATTAGAATGTTATACAGTAAACTATAATTTCAATCTAGATGAAATGCTAAAAGTGACTATTATATTAATTTTCATAAGGATCAATATCAAATTATAGAAAATACGTACAACAAAAACCCGATAAATATAAAGTAAATTAATTAAAATGGTTACTTTTGCTCAACCTTTAGAGATAAACATATACCATAGCGGACTTTTTTAAATTGTCATTATTTAAAGAACTATATTTATATTAAACATTGTTTTTTATGTATCTTATAAGGTTGAGTCAGCGCACGCCATGTATGCGTTAAGCAAGCTCATTTTGGGTGATGTTTTCTTATAACAACAAACAAATTTTGCAAACCGTTGCTTAGCAACGGTCGGTTGTTATTAAGATAGCAGAATAAATTGCCTGTCAAACTAAAAAATATTTTAATATATTAGTATATATCGACAATATTACAAAAATGAGAAAAAAAAGTAGCCTATGTTCATCCGAAGACCCTCAAGTATCTCTTTATGAGTATTTTATCACAATTGAATTAGCGGTTTGGTCCTGATTGCGTAACAGACAGACAGACAGACAGACAGACAGACAGACAGACAGAGTTACTTTCGAATTTATAATATAGGTATGGATTGTGTTTTGTTCTTTAGGATGTATGGTGTTTGAACCTGGCAAACCTAGTCGTACTCCTTTCACATTAAGAAACTTCTATTCCCCACTTCTGCTGCTGGATTCTGCAGACACTGCGTGTTGATTGGCAGAACGCAATATTGGTGCCTAATTACCAACACAATTACAATGAACATACTATATATTGCAAAAGTTTGCAAATGAATTTTAAAAATGTAATATGTAATGAATGTCAATGTAAAATTTATATGTTGTACTCTAATATGACAATTTTACTAATAAAAACATAACAGTTTTTCATGTAATCTAGGTATTGGAGCCAAAAAGAACCAAAAATGTGAATTAACTTTAATACATCACTTTACCTGCGAAGTCCCAAAAAGTAACATTGTAATCAATTGATCCAGTTGCAAGACGAGCACCAGATGGATCCACTGCAAGTGCTGAAACAGCTTTTGGCCCATGGTGCATTTCCACCTGTCAATTAATAACATTTTTTACCAGCTTAACTCTTTATCCTTTCATCTTTTATCAGCTTTATGCCACAATGAGACAGATATTGTGTTATGAGCAGTGGGGATCAAACCTGCTGATGTAGCATTACTTTTTTATCACCTTACTATGAAACATCATGATTATTAGATTTTTTCTTATAACAATTTAAATTAAATTTAAAAGTTTAGTAAAAAAATATAAATACTTACCTCTTCTTTGTGCGGTATTCTATCTATAAATGATAATTCTTCATCATCAGAGTCACTTAGTTCATTGTAACTGTCATCACCCTTAGAGTCATCCTCTTTTCCATCTTCCTTTTCTGAAAGTTTTAAGTTTGATGGCACAGGAGGACCTATTAATTCTTCATCACTTTCTTCATCGGGTCCAGGTTCAGGTGGTACAGGTTGTAGAGAATCATTATTATCATTTTCAGCTTCTGCTTGTGCTTGAGCTAAAGCTTTTTTGGTCTGAGTTTCTATAGCAGTTTTCTTCGCTTCCTTAATCATTTCTTCTACATCGTAGTTTTTAGCTTTTTTACCAAAATGTTTGATTCCCATTATCCTCTGAACGTCTCTTGTTTCAGGATCATCGGGTATTTCTTCGATGTCCTTCTGTTCTTGAATTGGGGTACGACCAAATGTACCGAAGCCTGATGTCGATTTATCATCATTTGATGATAGTTTTTGTATATTAAAACTGATTTTTCCAAATGATATTGGCTTCTTACTCATTTTGCACAGAATTGAAAAATTAAGAAATTAAATTATTATCATAAAAATATTATTGTTATATAAAAACATATATACAATAAGTATTTGTGTTTTATATTTAATATATTAGGCGACAAGAGTTATATTTTGTTGTGTTAAACCACAAACAAGCTCAGAATTTATATGTATATGATAAATAATTTATTATATGTCATAGTCGTTAACTCTAACTGTCATCAAAGTGTCAAATTCAACATCAAAATATTATATAGCAGTTGCCACTTAATATTTATTATATATTTAGAAATTAATAATACCGACTTACTGGCAACTTCTTAAGTAACTTTTCCAGTTTCCAGAAGTTTAGAGATAGAAGATACGTTACCATACGGTACGGCAGTTCTACTAAAATTTAATTTTTAACCAAAAAATATATCTTTTTTTAGAACAAAACTGAAATTTAGCTGTGAGACTGCCTCTTTCACCTCATCCACTGTCTTCAACTTCATACGTTCGGGGGCGTTCTCATGATTTTACGTGGTCTTCCTCCAGTATCTTTGATGCTATGTTTTCGAAGGTCAACCGAGGTCTCCCCTTACCCTTCTTCATAACATTCACTACTCCTTCATAAATCTTTTTTGCTATGCGTCTGAACTTGAATTCGAATTATCGCATAAGAAACTGGAAGTTTTAAAATCCTTCAATAAGAGAGGAATAAGTGCTTCCTGTGAATCAGGAAATGGAAATGCTGAAGTATATTCTGCCAATATATTCAAGAATAATATGAGTGAAGCAGCGACAGAAATATGTGGTAAATGAAAACGTAGTTTTAGTAAAAAGTACGAAAAATGGTGGGATGATGAAGTGAAAGACACTGTAGCGAAAAAGAAGAAAAGAAAAATGGAAAGGTTAGAATCATAAGACCTCAGACAAAATAAAAAAAAAAAGAAAAATGATAAGCTATAAAAGCATCAAGCGAACGTACTGGTAAAGATGAAGCGGGAAAATTCTGAGAAAGAAAAGGATAAAATGTTAACAACCAACTTCCGAAAAATTCAAAACATTTTTGACGAGATTTGAATGATGATTCCCAAGGTTGTTTACTAACTTGCTACACGTTTTACAGCGGTCAGCAGAATTTGCAAAGATATGTATGTATGTGACGACGCCGCTGCCTCAATTAACAGATACGCCGAGTTTTGATATTGCAGATGGTGAAATTGACTTAAAAGTAGTTGAGAATGTCATACAAAAATTAAAATCTGCAGATAAGCAGCGAGAGCAGATAGAGGTTGGTCACGTTTCTTGGACTTATTCTGGTTTTTGTGCAACTTACGCTGAAAAACTGGGGATGTCTCGGACGCTTATCTACCAAGCGAGGTGCAGGCATCATGCCTTTTTTATAAAGTTAAAGATTCACAGAGACACTGCAGAGCTAAGGGGCTCAGACTCATCCCATCTCAGCTTAGTCAATTTGTAATTAGATAGCTGTCTCCAAGACAGTTTTCAAACTTTGTTTTTTCATTTAAAATGTTTTTATTATTTGAAAACAAAAGTAATGTATGTTAAAATAAAAATCAGCTTCACGTGTTATCCCGCACACAGCATACCCTGCTATCTGGCAGAAAGAGAACATCTAACACTAGTTAGGGACACTCTGTTTCCCATTTTCTGCTGAATTTAGGAAGCTTTGGGTGTTGAGTAGCGGAACTCAACGTCGCGCTTTGTCTTGATATCAGGGCGAATAAATGAAAATATAAATTTAAATAAGTATTTCATTTCCTAGAGTGGCGTCGGAACCCCAACCAGTGTCCGACCGACAGAGTTTACAGTCACACACTTGTGCTCCTGCGCCACGACTGGCCTAAAGTAATGTAAATTATACTTAATTCATAATTTTGTAATTCAAGCTTGTCGCTAGTTATTATTAAAATTGTAGATGACCTAGAAAAAGCCCAGGCTGGAGCAAAAGGAACTATAAAAAATACATTTAATAGTAAAAAAAAGTAGAAAATTATATTAATAAAATATAATGATCATTTTAAAATTCTTGTAATATTTGTTTTCATGACATTACTTAGGTATTTTTGCAATATTTTTGCAAGAAAATGATTAGGCTGAAGTGCTTTAAATTCCGTTTCATGGTATGGAATTTATGTTTGTTACTTTGTAACATAATGTGTGCTTGTAGTAAGACACTGTTCACAATGGCTTATACGTAAGTGAACCACGAAAATTATTATATAAAGTAAAATTAAAGATAAATATAATGTTTAGAATACTTAAAAATTTAATTAATGTAATGAATTATTATATTATAAATAATTTAAAGTTGAGTCAACCAGTACGCTTGTTTCTTATATTTTTGTTACAAAAAGGTGTTAAGGTCACAAACAACTTTATCATGTCTCTAGTTTTTTAAACATAAACAAAGGAATTTCTTGGAATTAACTATAAGTTGCTCGCGGTAACGTGCCTATATTTACAACCATCGTATATCTTAAAGAAGCTAGAATTAAATTACAGGTATGTTTTAATTAGCATTGTAACTTTTATCTTAGTAAAAATCAAAATTTTAAAATCTTGTGTGCTGTAAAATTAAAATCGATATTTTTAAGGCTCGGTATTTTTAAATTCCGGGATTCCAATTTGCGACCCCTACCGCCTACCGGCTTAAAAGGCACAACTGTAAAGCCGACAACAAAGTCAGCAGTTGTTATATTACTGTTAGAGTAATATAGATTAATGTAATAACAAATAAAATAAGGAAAAATAAGCAAGGGGGCTCCCAATATTATCTATTTATTAATATTTATCGACAAACATGTCAATATAACATTGCCTTACGGTCGACCGGCAACCAAAATATTTAACTGTCAGTTATTTGACAAATTATCATTCTGATTGTGGCGGCGATCGCGAGCGCACGTTCAGAATGTTTTTGCGCGTGTTATTATTTATTTTTATTACTTCTACCACGGCATTTAAGGTGGATAAAGGTAAAATAAACTTTTATTCAACAATATATTAGATTTAATGTTAGAAATTTGATGTACAAATTGCAAAGATCGATAAAAAAACATGAACGAAAAAAAGTTAATTACTCTACCTACCCGGTTTTACTTTTGTATTCTTTTGTTGATTTTTTTCTTATTATGTAAATTTTGAATTCCTATAAACGTGGTGTAATTATTTTTATTAATTTCACAGAAATTATAGGCTGTAAAAACTGAGAATTATTTGTTTTAATTTCTTTATTTTTCATTTTCGTAGCTTCTCCGCCGCAATGGAGTAATGTGTATACAGTTAAGGGATTGCTAAATATTCCTTATGCAGAACTCCACGAACCGTTCTACGCTTGGTGAGCTGTTCTTTTTACAGTCATTAAATATTTTTTTTATAGTATTTTGTATGAAATTGTGTAAATATTGCCTAGTTTTGTAATTTTAACGTGTTTAGTATTTAATATGTTTTACTTACTTTTTTCCATTTGTTCAATGTAGATATTTAAAGTACTTCACATTAATATGAAATAACTATAAGTAAAAGGTTTATGTGATGACGACAATAATTTTAAAATATAAGAATACAATACTTTATTTACCTTTGCTTCATTGACGAAAATATTCCAATTAATAGTAGATAAAAAAGTATTATTACTATAAAAAAACACTATATTATATTATTACAAAGAATAAAAGCATTAAACTAAATTAAAAAAATACAATGCTATATTATTATTTTGTTTCTTATTTAAGCTAAAGTATGTTATTGAGATGATTCAATAATTGAAGCATATTGTTTAGGTACACATTTTAATTATAATTACTCATCCATATTGTAGATTATACAGTTGTTCAGATCAAAGACCTTGTGAAGTTGTAAATAATATGATTAATGTATATTATACTATGTATATTTAAAAAAAAATGTTTAGAAAGAACACACAAATTTCTAGTTTTTGTGAGAAAATTGGAAAATGGAACGTCTTAACACTAGGCTTTTACTCTTAACTCGATAAATCACATTGTTTTCTGCACTCTCTTTTATCATCTTTACAAATTTTGTTAACTTGAAGAGTTTATTGGTTGAAAAATTAGTTTTGTGTTTGAAAGTCCATTTATTCATCAAGTTATTCATTTCAATGTTATCTATTGTAGCTGCGGTCAAAATTACCTCCAGCACTTATAATGTGCTATATGTCATACACAACTCTCCATTTCTGCACTTGGAAAGCTAACAGAAAGCTACAGCAATGCCATAGGCATAAGCTAGTGTTAGTAAAAGCTGATGGTGTCATAATTTTAAAGTTAAATTTGGCATATAAATCCTGTATAGTAGACACATAAGGTCAATCTTGAGTTCTTATTATATGAACTTTATCTACAGGTCATGCAGCTTCATGATAACACATTGTTTATTCAACATTATTATTTTAGATTATACATTGGCTTACTATTTATATTAGAGTTAATATTTAAATACATAAAAGCTTGCTTTATTGTAATTTTCTAATATGTAAATTCCTAAAAAAAATATTGAGGCTGCGGGGCTCAGCATCTGGCTTTAAATGAGGTGAACTCAATTCAATGGAATTTGGCTGAAAGAATGGCAGTCTATTAATAAGAACAGAGTGTTTTAATGTTTTAACACTAGGTTCCCAGATTCCCTCTGTATAAGTATAAAGCTAAAATAATGTTGTGTGTTTGTTTTAAATTGATGAGGAGATTTAATCAATCTTTTATCATAAGCTGGAGAATTTAAATGCATTTAATTTTTTTTTATTTGAAGCCAGTCATTGCGCAGCGGCACAGTGTGACTGTAAAAACGGCTGGTTGTGGGTTCCCCACTTGAGGAGATGAAATATTTACTTAAATTTATATTTCCATTTCTTCCCTCTGGTGTCGAGGTTAAGCACGGCGTTGAGTTCTGCCACTCAATACGCAATGCCTCCAGAATTCGGCAGAAAGTAGGGAATGGAGTGTCTTAACACTAGGTTCCCTCTGCCTACCCTGCTGTGTGCGGGATACAGCGTGAAGCTGATTTATTTTATTTTATTTAAAATTTTTTTAGTTTCACACTAGTGTCCTGTACATTGCAGTCTGGGTAGAGAATTTTAATTATTGTTTACAATGCTTGGTCTCTTCACTAAACCATTCTTCACTCTCTAAAAGTAATTCATTTCCTCTAATAATGGAACTAACAACACCTTGCTTAAAATATGCAGAAGGCTAAAAAAACTAAATTAATTGAACAGTATTATATTAACATATCAGTGTAATGTGACTCAATATTATTTATTTAATCAAGTGTCAGCAATTAGCAATTTTTCTTTGTATAAAAGGTCTATGAACTTATGATTAAGATTTTAATTTACTTTGTTGTATTCTGTTATTATTTTAACCTAATTTTGGAAACAAAAATTATAACATAGTAAGATTTGTTAATTTGCGCAAGATTTCATTTAATAGTAGAAGAATAACTTAAAATATCTTAATGTTTTACAAAAACAGTATTACAAAAAAACTGAATATTGGTAAAGTAAGAAATTTTATCTTATGATTATAGAATAACATTTCTTGATTCTTCTCAAAATACAGATTCTGCTTATAGCAGGGTAGAAAAGGGGAATCTCCTTTCAACACTTTTCGCACAAATTTTGGGACATTGCGTGTTGAGTGGCGGACCTCAACGCCGTGCTTTTCCCTTGATACCAGAGTGGGAATTGAACCCACAAATGCGTTACAGTGACGCTTTTATGTGTCATGGCACGACGGCCTCTATAAAAATGCTTATAATTAAAACATTTTTATTGACCCAATCTGGTAATGTTCTACGTAGGCAGTTCTTCCAATATGTTTTTGTAGCTTCAACAAGTATTTCTATTACAAAATAACTTCTGAATTATAAATAATATATGTTAAATTTAACTTTTATAACTTGGTTTTATTTAGTTAATTTGATTAATTGTAATTTGAAATAATTTTTATATGTATGTATATTTTTAGAGGCCGGTCGTGGCGCAGCGGCACGAGGTGTGACTGCAAAACCGACTGGTTGTGGGTTCGATCCCCACTCGAGGAGATGAAATATTTACTTAAATTTATATTTCCATTTCTTCGCTCTGGTGTCGAGGTTAAGCGCGGCGTTGAGTTCTGCCACTCAACACGCAATGCCTCCAGAATTCGGCAGAAAGTGGGGAACGGAGTGTCTTAACACTAGGTTCCCTCTGCCTACCCTGCCGTGTGCGGGATACAGCGTGAAGCTAATTTAATTTAAATTTTTTTTATGTATATTTTTATAACTTTAAATGCGTCATTGTCAGCACATTACATCTTGTAAACTATTGTTTGTAATATTTTGCTCAAAAAATTATGAACAATATTTAATTAACATTTCCCGATTAAATTGCGTGGTAAGTGGCGAGAAACTAGTGTCTAGATATTCCATTCTTCATTTTCTGTCAGTTTTTGAGTTGAGCGACGGAACCCAGCACCGCGCTTTGTTATCTTTATTAAATTTTAGAAATATGAAATATACCCTGTAAGTTGGATTGGATTTGAACTCCCTACAGAGATGTTTACGCATAGTATTATATTAATAACAACATTTTCACAGGTTCGACAGCAAGAATGGCAAATCCCGCATCGACTATTATGGCACAATGGTCAAAACCTATCAACTCTCAGCCTCTGTATATCCAGAGTTTGGCACGTCCATAAAGGTATTTTTTCCCGACTGCTAAGGAAGGGTTATGTTTTTCATGCGTATCTTGTATGTATGTAATATTCTTTATTACCTCGTAACTCCAGAACCGCTGAACGGATTTACATATTTGAGGTATCGTTAGATTCGTATTAGCAGCCGAAGTGTTCTTAGATAAGTGACGTTAATAAAAAATAATCATGGCGGCTGTGGGACGCCATTGGACTTAGTGATAAAAAAAATTTTCGTTCGGAATACTACAATATGGGTATCAAATTCAAGAGCTTAATTTCAGGATTTCAAAAAGGTATATCATAATTATCATTACCATAATAAATTAACAAAAAAATGAAAAATAAAAAAATATTTGTAAAAACAAAAACCCCGACTGCATCAAACTAAAAAGAAAATAAGCAATCCCTATAATTTATTAGGATTAACAGTCGGGACCTATAAGTAATTCTTCAATCAATGAAATCTTTACCAGGAACGCCGCATAATTTAAAGAGGCCCCGACTGTTAATCCTAATAAATTATAGGGATTGCTTATTTTCTTTTTAGTTTGATGCAGTCGGGGTTTTTGTTTTTACAAATATTTTTTTATTTAAATATTTTTTTTAATGATATTTGAAATTTGGTTTGGTATTTAATAATATTAATAATGAGGCCAGTCGTGGCGCAGCGGCACGAGATGTGACTGTAAAACCGACTGGTTGTGGGTTCGATCCCCACTCGAGGAGATGAAGTATTTACTTAAATTTATATTTCCATTTCTTCGCTCTGGTGTCGAGGTTAAGCGCGGCATTGAGTTCTGCCACTCAACACACAATGCCTCCAGAATTCGGCAGAAAGTGGGGAACGGAGTGTCTTAACACTAGGTTCCCTCTGCCTACTCTGCTGTGTCACGAATGGCCACTTTATGTTTTATTTCGAAGATTTTATTTTGAAGAAAATAGGTATCTAAGCCTGTGTTTGTTAATAATTTTAATCACGATCGTATTCTATTAAGATTTTGAACACATGTTCGTTGCTTATAGGTCGTTGATCTTCTTTTTTTTATGTATTCTATTTTTAAATGAATAGTATACATATAAAACGGGCTCTATTTTTTTTTGATTTCTCGAGTTTTCTTTTATATAAAACTTCAGGACATGTCCAACTTCGCCCTGATAGACTATGTAAAATAGTGTAAATTTTAATAAATAAAATAATATCTTCTTTCACCCGTGACCGATTACCTACATCGATCATGATTGAGTCACAGTCTCTTGTTACGCGTTATATACAAAAAGTTCATTCATTTAGAATGAAATTGACCTAATTCAAATTTTGTTATGATTTTGCTTAAATTATGCCATAAAATTTATTCACTAATAATTTAAGATATTATAATTTGCCAATAAAATCTCAATATTTCATACCTATAGATATTTTCACATATAGAATGTGATATTTAATTTCACATACTATATTTAAATTTGTAGAGTTCAATTATTACAACGACGATCGCCACACGGGGATAATCAATAAATAATTAATATTTCTCCACTCTAGTTTCTGAGATTAATCACTCAACATATCTTGAAAATTGAGCAGAGTGGAGAACAGAGTGTCTTAACACTAGGTTCCCTCTGCCTATACTGCCTACTCTACCTATAAGGTAATACTTTAATTTACATTAATTTCTCTTACTTTATTGCAAATTTCCACAGATAGCGCCAATAACGACAGAACAAATATTAAATCGTGATACATGTTTGCAAGTGAACGGTACGAAAGACGAGAGCATCGGCATACAGTCAGTTTTGCCTGACATGACTGACTTCAAATTTGTTGGTAAGTTATTGTCAGTACATCTACTGACTGATTGATTGATACTGATTAATACAGTTAAATAAATAAATTATCTTCACGCTGCATCCCGCACACAGCATTGTAGGCACAGGGAACCTAGTGCTAAGACACTCCATTCTCCACTTTCCGCCATTCTGGAGGCATTGCGTGTTGAGTGGCGTAATTCAACGCCGCGCTTTTCCTCGGGCGAAGCATCGAACCCACAACCAGTCGATTTTTGCAGTTACACTTTGTGCCCCTGCGCCACGACTGGCCTCATTAATACAGATAGAGATGACAAATTTAATTTTTTTATTGATTTTCCAACTATTAGCTATTCAACCAGTTAATCGATGGGGTGACTAATCCATCTAATAATTCAAAATATTCTTTGTTCAAATCGTACAATCGGGAATTGAACCTACAACCTGTCGGGTTTACAGTCACACTCTTGCGCACCTGTGCCACGACATATATAACGTTAATAAGTTATTTTTACTATAATTTTAGGTACAGAGACTATGCAAGACTCTGACACTTCAAAATGGCGGATGGTCATGAATATTGGTGATAAGGTGAATAAATATACAATGTGGGTAAAATACAGGAAGAGTTTGGGGGGAGATCCCGTTGCTATACCTGTCAGGTGGATATTTTTAAAATATTTTTATTTAATTCTTTTTTAGCTAGTATTTTGCGTGTCTGATAGAAGTCAGAGGCTTGTATTGTACTGTTTTGTAATATGTTTTTTGTATCTCATTGTAAGCAAAACTTCATGTTTTTTATGAGAACAAATTCTTTAAACCTTTTAATTTTATTTGTTTTCAGCTTCCCTTTACACAGCATATTATAGCAGGGTTGATAGAGGGAACCTAGTCTTAAGTCATTCCGTACCACGCACCGACCAAAATTTAAGACCCTGCGTGTTGTGGGACGGACCTCCATGCCGCGATTTGTATTGTCACCAAATAGAAAATTATTCCTTTAACTTAGAATCGAATCTATGACCGTCGCGTTTACAGCCAGTTAACAGCCCTGTGTACCTGTAAGCTAAATATATAATTTTAATTTTCAGATATGAAATGAAAGGATTCAATTCCTTACTAGGTTCCCACTATGATCACTATTACATAGATTATAGGGACTACGATGTGGATGATATTGATCAAGACGTGTTTAAAGTTGATCCAGGTATAATGTTTTTAGTTTAGTATAGCTTTAACTTATTTATTTTTTAAAGTATAAAATAAAATAAAAAAGAAAATATAATACAAAAGTAGAAAACGCGTAGTCTAAATGAGTATTTAAGTACTTATTTAAAAATTTGAACGTAGCGAGACTCGAACCCGCGCCTCCTGGAGACCGACTAGGCGCTCTGACCACTAAGCCATAGGTTCTCATCAAGCTACGTCAAAATTTTTATATGCTTGTTACAATTGTTACAAATTAAGTTTATAATAAGTGACATATGTATATACTTAAAATTTACTATATATATGAGGCCAGACGTGGCGCAGCGGCACGAAGTGTGACTGTAAAACCGACTGGTTGTGGGTTCGATCCCCAATCGAGGAGATGAAATATTTACTTAAATTTATATTTCCATTTCTTCGCTCTGGTACTTCGAAGTTAAGCGCGGCGTTGAGTTCTGCCACTCAACACGCAATGCCTCCAGAATTCGGCAGAAAGTGGGGAACGGAGTGTCTTAACACTAGGTTCCCTCTGCCTACCCTGCTGTGTGCGGGGATACAGCATGAAGCTGAACATACTATATATATTTATTTCAGTGTTCAAGTGTACTTCGTTCCCCGGACCGGGATCAAAACACTTTGCAACATTCAATCCTATGAAGGAGTTTGTCCATCCGATCCACGATGGTCATGTCGACAGTGAATTTGAAAGGTAAAATTTTAAATTGAGTAACATACATTTTTCACATAAATTTAAATATTTTTACCTCAATATAACTGTCACAATATATTAATATTGTGATTTTACATAGCGTTGTGATTTAATCAAAAATATTTTCTATTTTGTAGTAATTGCTTGAAAGTTAAATTTGAATAAGAATTTAAGCCATCGTTCGGCAGTTGTACAAGGCAAGAGGCAAAGCTCAGCGTTGAGTTCCGCCTCGAGAGTTCAGAAAACAGAGTGTCTTAACACTTAGAACTTATGTTCTCCCTGGGGGGGGGAGGGGTGTTAAGCTGTTAAGCTATGCTAATTACACATAGTAGTATATGTTAATTCAGTTTATAGTCTATGTCAAAATATTCGTCTATTACATATTTGTCTTTCTTTAAATATATATATTTTTTTATTGTTAAACAATATTAATTATATTGTCTATTGTTTTTTAAATATGTTATAAAATGTGTTTCTGGTACAGTGAGAAAAAAGTTAAATTTTGTTGTTATGTTTTCTCTATCAGTATTTATTATGTTTTCATTATTAATACTTTTTTCAACAGATTCAAAATGAAACACAACAAGCAATATTCGTCTGACATTGAACACGCAAAAAGGATTAATATCTTCAGGCAGAATCTTAGGTATGTCAATAATTTTTCACAGTTAAAGACATTTTTTGCTGTAGTTGAAAAAAAAACTTTTGTTGCGGCCATTGTGGCTCGGTGAGATGTTTAACTGTACAGTTTCTTATAATATAAAATTGAGAGAACTGAGAGTGATTTTTAATATAAACAGAAACACTTTTATCCTTAAAGAGTTATTTGTTTTAATCTTATATGCATGGGGAAGTAAAAGGTTCTTAGTAAACAGGACTCGTATGGCTTCCGCCATTTAATACGCAAAAATGCCCCAAATACGTAATGATAACAAAAAAAAAAATTAAAATCAGCCAGTATCCCGCACACAGCAGGGTAGGCACAGGGAACCTAGTTAAGACACTCCGTTCCCCACTTTCTGCCGAATTCTGGAGGCATTGCGTGTTGAGTGGCAGAACTTAATGCCGTGCTTAACCATGACGCCAGAGCGAAGAAATGGAAATATAAATTTAAATGAATACTTCATCTCCTCGAGTGGGAATCGAACTCACAACCAGTCGGTTTTACAGTCACTCCTCGTGCCGCTGCGTTACCACTGGCCTCAGACTTAATTATATATTTTTACATTTTATTTATTTTTTCTTCTTTAGATTCATCCACTCTAACAACCGGGCGCGACTTGGCTTCACTATGTCGGTGAACCATCTAGCCGACCGCACTGACGATGAGCTCTCCGCTCTCCGCGGACGACGATACTCTGGGCCCAACCAAGGTGAGATATCTCACGATGCTATGTTGTTCTAGTACTTTTCTTCTGGTATATTTAATTTTGGAATATCTGTTTTTTTTTGTAAAAGAGGCTACTCTTATCTAATCAAATTGAGCAAGCCTCTTTTACTTTGTTATGGTGTCTTGGTACTGTTTTATTTATTTTGTATGGAAATCCTCTTAATGAAAGTAAGGTCACCTCTTATTATGTTATGTTGCCCTGGTACTTTTTCTATTTTATTCTGTAAACTTCTCACTAACGGCGTAGACCACTGGTTCTTCCCAACCAATGGTCCGCAGAATGGTCCCTGCTACCAAGAGTGATATAAAAGTGGTCCTTGATCAAGAAAAGGTTGGGGACCCCTGGCGTAGGCAGACGTCTTTTATTAATTAATACCTCTTGCTTTATAATGCAGTCCTAGTACTTATTTAAGTTACTACTCTTCCGTTAGTTACTTACTTAGTTTATTAAAAATATTTCTTCATACAATGACATACAATTTTTTTTAACGTGCAATTACGTCATTGTTGCACCAAATGAAGGGTGTGATATGAAATATTTTGATTGTCCCCAGGTCTTCCATTCCCGTACAGCGAGTCCATGTTAGAGGAGATGAGCGTTAAACTACCACCAGAATACGACTGGAGATTGTTTGGAGCAGTAACTCCTGTTAAGGGTATGTCATACTTTTTTTTATTAACCCTAGTGACACAGTGAGAACGCGTCTGATTTTGCGATCGGTGGTTGTAGGTTCGATTGTCACTTGGGGAATGGTTATATTTTATTTAATTCATAATTTACCCACTTTGGTAAGATAAAATGCAGCGTAAGTTTTTAATTAGAAAAGTATGTTTGTTATTATATACTTAGTTAAATAAATGAGGAAAAGGCTGTCGAGGTGCAGGGGCACAAGCTTGTGACTGTAATCACAACGGTTGCGGATTCGATTGCCACTCGGGGAAAATGAATTATTAAATAAATCATTTCCTCGTTTTGGCAAAAAAATAATTCGCAGCGTTGAGTTCCGCTACTCAATATACTAATGTCTCTAAAATGGAACGACGCATGAGGAACGGAGTGTCTCAACACTAGGTTCCCTTTGCGCTCTGTCGGATACAGCGTGAAGCAAAAAAATAAATAATTATTTTTAATATTTTTATATTTAATTTTTTTTTACATTTACTTTTATAATTTGTATTAGATTTCTTTTTAAAGATGTTCCTACGTCTTTTTTATATTTAAGATCAATCAGTGTGTGGTTCGTGCTGGTCGTTTGGCACAGTAGGCGCAGTGGAAGGAGCTCTCTTCCTACACAACGGAGGGCACTTGGTTCGATTAAGTCAGCAGGCGCTCGTTGATTGTTCTTGGGGGTTAGTTGTGTTTGTGTATTTTAGTGTTATTTATAAACCGCTCTCAATTCTAATAACGATCTTGAGATGCCGTTTTCATTTATAAATTATATAAAATGAAAACAGCATCTCGATATTGATCTGAGAGTTGAGAGTAATTTATAAATAAGGGCCTTAGTATATTAGAAATTCTTATTTTTTTATTAATATGCATTTGAGTCAATATAATATGATCACTAATACTTTATAGTAAATCTTGAGTACAGTGAGAAACCGAATGTTTAATTTATAAAATTTTTATATGTGTTGAAATTGTTCATTTAAATAAAAAAAATAATATTATTGACAAATGTCATTCATTAAGAATTATTAGAAGAAAAACTTATTATACACATACATCTTTAATATATATACTAGCCTTTATTAGCGGCTTCGCCTATATACTCGAATGAAAAGAACTATGGGAAGATGTAACCCATCGTGGGTTACATCGAAACGATTAACTTGGTGTTGTGTTGCAGATATAGTCTTCCAAATTGAATGGATTATGTAACACAAAAAAATATATATATCGCAACTATACTTTATGAGATTAGAGCGTTCAACCAATCAGACTCTTGCTTTACAATATTAATATAGATAAATAATACCATATAAATTACACAAAATATTTTTTTTCCTAGTGTACGAAAGTTTTGAAGAAATATATACTTTTAAAAGGAAAGTGGGAAACGGAGTGTCTTAACACTAGGTTCCTACTGCCTACCTTGCTGTGTGCGGGATACAGCGTGAAGCTGAAAAAAAAACTTTTGATAATAATTTTATCCGGCTGCGGCGAATCCGAAAATGGTTATGTTATTAGTGCCGTATATAAAACCGTTCCTTGGTTCACTTTTAATTGTTAATTCAGTGAACGGATTTTGATAAATGATACGTTATTGGGTTTGTTTTGATAGCACGATAGGCTGGATATATTGAAATAAAAAATAATAATTAATTTATGCAGTAGATTTTTTTGTTTTGTTTATAATTAACTTTTTTTCTTTCAGTTTTGGCAACAACGGTTGCGATGGCGGCGAAGATTACAGAGCGTACCAATGGATAATGAAACACGGTCTGCCCACCGAGGAGGATTATGGTGGCTATTTGGGACAGGTATTATATTTATCTATTCGTATACAGAGTATTTTTATTACAGTTTTTTAATAACTCTATAAAAGCCTAATAGAATTTAAAAAAATAATATCAAAAATGAAAAAGTGTTTTTTTTTAAAACATTTAATATTTTATTTTTTTTTATTCCAGGATGGCTACTGTCACGTCGACAACGTTACGCTGGTGACGTCAATCAAAGGTTGGGTCAATGTCACGACTAAAAACGAAAACGCATTGAA
Organism: Heliconius himera; assembly: GCA_021202915.1. Lineage (NCBI taxonomy): Eukaryota > Metazoa > Arthropoda > Insecta > Lepidoptera > Nymphalidae > Heliconius > Heliconius himera. The sequence goes on from JAJHJA010000443.1 coordinate 236,465, forward strand.
AGTAAGTTTTTAAATTTTTATAATGTAAGTCATTGTACAATTATCTATTGGCTTTATAAAAACAATAAACATTGTACATATGTTGATAGCAAATAATGTTATTTATTCATTTATAGATAATATCCCTTTATAGTAAAAAAAAAATAAGCTGAATTATTTTTAGGTACATGTTAGTGTATCTAAGACTGTTAATATCTTATGATGGTTTTTACTTTTTAGTTTTATAGTCACTATAGAGAATTAATATATTTCATCAAACATTTAAGAAAATATAATTACTTATCACTAAGTTCGGTCCCACGTTCTACTCTATTAAATGCTTGAAATATCAATAATATATATTTTTCATTTATTTCATTTTAGCTGGCAATTTTCAAACACGGCCCCATATCTGTCGCCATTGATGCTTCCCACAAGACTTTCAGTTTCTATTCCAATGGCGTTTACTATGATCCTAAATGGTAAGTATTATTATATATATAAAATTGATAGTCAGTAATTGTAAAACTGCTGCTGTGGGTTCGATCCTCGCCAAAGTTTTGAAGTAATAATTTAGAGGCTGAAAAATATTTAAGAATTTTAGGCTGCCAGAATTGTGGCAATGTACCACGCATTGCTACAACTCTGTGATTGTAGACGCGGTAGTTGCGAATTCGACTCCCACTCGGGAAATGGAAAATTTAAAATTATCATTCACTTTGGTGACAAGGTAAAGCGCTGCCTTGAATTCTGACACTCGACACGCAATGCCTCAAGCGGCGGAAAGTGGGAAACGAAGTGTCTTAACACTAGGTCCTATCTGCCTAACCTGCCAATTGAGAGATAAATAGATAGAAATAAACTTTAAAATGTAGCAAAACCAATCTATTGAATCTAAATACTGGTTAACCAGTTAGAGAAGGAACTTATGGTCCAAATTATGGTGCAACGATGGTTACGTATTCATGGCGAAAATTTACTCTGTGCTAAATTACGAGATCAGGGAAATAAATATCTTTATATATCATTATACAGCCAAATTATACAAAATGTTTATATAATTAGTAGCCTGTGTTATTCTCATATATAACATATATGACTGTAAAGTTCATCATTTTAATATATTCAGTAGTTTTTGTGTGAAAGTGATACAATCCTTACGTAAATCCTTTCTACTAATATTATAGTATTAGTAAGAAGGATTTAATGATAATTTATTATTTTTATTAAAATTTCAGCAAAAACGAAGTGGACCAGCTCGACCACGCCGTCCTAGCTGTGGGCTATGGAGTCCTAAATGGTTCAAAATACTGGCTAATCAAGAACTCGTGGTCCAACTTGTGGGGGAACGACGGTTACGTGTTAATGGCGGCCAGAGATGATAACTGTGGGGTTCAAGCCGCTCCCACTTATGTATTGATGTAGATGGGGAAATGGAGAGAAGGAAATGGGGAGCGGGAAGAAATGGGGAGCGGAAACGTAGGGTGGTGAATAGGGGAGGGTCGCTTCAAGTATTACGTAACGCAATTTTGTGGGGAAGTGAGTTTATCTATGTTTATGTCGCTCTGTGGTATTGTAGTCCCCAAACATAAAATCAGACATTGTCTTATGTAATATTTGAATGGTCATTTTTTGTTAGGCAATGTAGGGAATAAGGGGAATATGATCATCTACTTTAGATGGTGTATGGTAACTTAAGTAAGAAAATATTTAGCTTTGATATTATGTTATTATGTATTGATATGCACTTTTAATATAAATAATATGATATTTTTGTTAAAAAAACATATCAGGTTTCTTTTCTTTCAATTTTTTTTTCTTTATTTTATTATAAACAGATATCTGTTTGTATAAAGTTTATTTGGATGAATAATTATAAACTTGTAACTTTTGTGTTTGTATTGAATATAGTAAAAAAAAATTGCTGTCACTTTAATGTCAATTTTTTCATTCAATAGAAAGTGATGAAGTCACGATTTTAAGTTTTAAGGTTTAAACGTAATTTTTATGAAAATATGAATTATTTTGTTTTTATAGATCTGATATAGAAGTAAATATATCTTTATGCATAGACTTTATGTAAACAACATTCCTCTCATTTAAGGAATCTCTTAAGTAAAACGGCTGTGCCATTAATTTGCTCTCTTTTTTTATTGGCATTTATAATATTTTCTTATGTATAATGTTACTATATTAATAAATATATTTACAGTTAAAGTAAAAATTTAAGAAAAAAGAAGTAAAAAGGATGTTTTATTTTATAATTCCCGGATGAATTGGATTACTGTAATCGATTCGCTTATAATCGAATAATTATAATAAATAAAAATATATTTAACTCATGAAATATTGTTATAGATTATATTTTAGCTTAAAACTTAAAGCTTTGAAAGTAAAAAGTATGTTTTGTAATTTCAAATAAATATTTAATTAATATCTATTAGTGTTTTTTTTAGCTTCACGCTGAATCCCGTATATGGGCAGACAGTATCTCACTTTCCGCCGAATTCTTAAGGCATTGCATTTTAAGTGAAGGAACTCAACGCCGCGCTTTAACTCTACCAGAGCGAGAAAATTAAAATATTAAATATATCATTCCCACACGAGTGGGAATCGAATAAAGAACTGTCGCGTTTGCAGTTGTACACTTGTACCAGCGCAACTTCGGCATTACTACATGATTATTAGAAATATAAAGAAAAAGATGAAGGAGCACTGTCGTAACGTTTTTTTTTTTAATTGAACTTATATTGTGTTTAATGTGGTGGTACCCATATACACATGTTGCCCATTTTCACTTGGTTTCCTGGACACACGTCTTGATGAATTGTTTTCTTGTACTGAAATAGAAATAGTTTGTTAATGTCTTTTTCTTTTTTTTAGCTTCACGCTGTATCCGTCATATTAAGACAAGCAGAGGGACACTGTTCCCGCAAAATTTTCAAAGCATTAGGTGTTGAGTAGTGGAACTAAACGAAGCCCTGTCTTGTTACCAGAGCGGTTTCATGGGAATCGAATCCACAACAGTCACACGTTGTACAAACTGATAAGAACATAAAAGAAAAGAAAAGTATTACCGTCCAATAGTTCCAAGGTGGATAATGTGGGATCCACACCTTGTGTGTCTTCTCAGTCTCCTGCATCTCGTCCTCTGCCAAAGTTCCCTGACCAGGAGCCGAGGGGTCCTCACCAGACTTCTCGAATTGAGGAGTTCTTAGTATATCCTTAAGTAAATGTACTAGAGTATCATATTTTTTTAGCATTTCTATACGATTTTGAAGTTTATTTGTTAATACGTCAATATCTTTTTGTAATTCCTTCTTATTTTTAACTCTAAGTGTCCTAACATGTTCTAGGTAGTTCTTTTTATTTTTAACTTTCTGTGTTTCTTCGGCGATAATATGTTTTTGTGATTTATGTATTCTTATTAAAGGTATGTACAGAGCATTTGATTTTCCATCATATTCTATCGTATACGGTTTATTATGTGGCACTATTCTTCTTAATAACACTTTCCTTTCGTCTTTACCAGAAATTTCTTTATTTAATCGATTTAGTTTAATCATTTCCGGTACAGCCTTTATGATATCTTTTAAAAGTGACAAATTTTCATCTTTATCTTTTTGATATTTGTTAAAATTGATAAGATTTAGGCCACTGCTTGATTGAATTGTAAAAATAAGTAAAAATATACATATTGTATTTTGTAAGTCGAATACAAACATTCTATACGTTTCTATTCCAATTATTTTTGCTATTAAATAGTTATGTGTAATTGTAATTTAATCTCATGCAAATAATTGTGTAATTTAATCTCAATTCAAATTATGCAATGTATGACGTCGACGGACGGATATTTATTGTTAAAAATTAGTTAAATAATGGATTTGACTCTCCGTTTTCCATTTGCCGACATATTTTAGAGACATCGCGTTGTTGAGTGGCGGAACTCAACAACGCGCTTTGTCTTATTACTAGAGCAAAGAAATGAAAATATTTCATACTTCCGAGTGGGATAATATACTAGCAATACTCATATAATTTATTTCAGTATAAATTATTATTCGCACGCATACCACTCGTAATACTTTTATTATGCTGAATTTGCCAACAGATTAATACATTCAATCATGAACACTATGTATAATAGGACGTTATCGGCGGAAAGGGCGCCCCCCGCGGGACTCGAGCTAATCTTGCGGCCGTAAAGGGAGCGTTGAATTATTTTAATTTTACATTTTGTCGAAAAGTATACGTTCAAATTACATGCTATAAAAGCCCGAGATTATCTTCATTAAATTTCCTTGATGATGAAATAACTTTCGCTCGTAAATTTTAAAATAAATGTCAAATAAAAATTGATGAAATATCATCTTACAATTTTCAGAATGTATCTTTACACGTTGTTACTGACATATAATTAACTATTTTTGCAGCGCATGCGCTTAAATAATTTCGTTCCTTATTATTGTTATTTTATTATTTAAGACTACGTATTAGTTAACTTAGACTTACACAGTATTGTTATATAGGCTATAGCACTTCTGAAGAATGCAGCTTTCAAACAAAACGAAAAGAAAGTAAATCAGACCAGTAGATCCAGAGATCTGAGCGTTTAAACAAACAAACAAACAAACTCTTCCGCTTTATTATATTAGTGTAGATTCCCTATATTCTTTAGCTTCGCATGAAAAAAAATTAAAATCTTAATTTGAGGTTCTTTTACATTGACAGATGCAGCCAAATGTAGTTTTTTCATATACATATATTGCATGTGCAGACAGCGGTCTGTTACATTATTATTATATGTATATTAAATATCTCATAAGCATTCACCCGAGTGAGGATTGAACCCTAAACCATTTCGCTTACAATCACGATCTTGAGATAATTAATGTTCTTGACAGACTGACAACAAAGTTATCCTATAAAGATTCCGATTTTCCCTTTTGAGGTACGGAATCCTGAAAATAAAACAAATCCATTTCATGGCATGCAATAAAACAACAAAATTTAAAAAATATATTATTTTTTACAAATTGACTACAATGTAGACAGATTGATGTATATTTAAGCTTTTAATTAACATTTTTACACAATGATTTAATATATTAGTATAAATATTACTCATCATAACGGCAGTGAAAATGTTTCACATATTTACATGTATTGAAGCCATATTCCACAAAATAATTTCATTCCCCCGCATGGGAATCGAACTCACGGGCGTCGTGTTCACATGAGTACTCTGTCGCTACTCCAAAGTCCTCCAAAGTCGCTACTCCACTTAAAAGTATTCAACATAAATTAATATTTTATAATTTTCGAAGGATTGGTTTCAATTTCCCCAATTAATCTTTTTTTAAACTTACAATTAATAAAAAACCGAAAAATATTACACATTTTAAATATTAATACTTTTTAAAGAAGTCTAACAATATTCTTCATAATTTCTCTGTTATTCTGTCTATTTTTGATTAAATTAGCAAAAACGGGTAAATCGAATAAATCCACCACTCTAGGTACCAATACACTTTCTCTTTCAACTCTTTGTGGTCGCATGTTACACCATTTGCACGAATCAGGAGATGGTGCCAGTAAATACCGGAATATAGGCCTTTCTTGATATTCCTGTGATATTGTAAAAGTTGTTAGAACATCCAGTAATAGGAATATGAATGTATATTTCATCTGTAAAAAATATTTTATAGCTTATGAGCGGTTATGTCTGTATGCTTATTATTTATTTTGTATTTATTTGACGCCAGTCGTGGCACAAAATGTGACTGTAAAACCCACTGGTTGTGGGTTCGATCCTCACTCGAGGAGATGAAATAATTACTTAAATTTATATTCCCATTTCTTCGCTCTGGTGTCGAGGACAAGCGCGGCTTTGAGTTCTGCCACTCAACACGCAGTGCCTTCAGAATTCGGCAGAAAGTGGGGAACGGAGTGTCTTAACACTACTACCCTGCAGTGTGCGGGATACAGCGTGAAGCTGACTTATTTGTTTTTTTTTATTTGGAATACCTATCGGTATGCTGATTAGCGTACGACCGTAAACGCGACAGTTGTGAGTTCAATTTAGGGAGTATGAAATATTTAATATTATCATTTTCTTGCTTCTGGCAACAAAACGAGGCATTGAATCGCACCACTCAATGCATTTGGTAACAAGACAAAACATGACGTTGAGTTCTGCTACTTTACCCGCAACGCTTCTAAAATAGGGCGGAAAGTGGGAAGCGCAGTGTCTCAACACTATGTAGTATATTCCCTTGGTCTACCCTGCTAGGTAGCTAGCGGGATTTGTCAGCACAAAAAATAACAAATACTATCTAATGAAACGCTACAATGACATCACATATTATTACAAATTATAATTTCTATATATTACCTTCATCGCCATAAAACGTTATCAGTACAAAGCGTACAAAGCGTACGTCGTACAAAGATAATAAAACACAAACATTCGTTGAGAATATTTTGCACGTTCAATTTAAAGTAATAATTGCGTTAGCCCGCCGTGTTATTGCAAAATAATTGGCACCAGAGATAAAAGCTTTGTGTGTAACGCTATAATAGATAATTAATTTATATTTACAGGCACCTAGGTGGGTATAGTTAAAATATGTTTAAAGAAAATATTCTGATATTGGCGCTCATAAGTATGGAATATATAATATTTTGGGATTTTTTGGTATGCTGTTGACGCTATTGGTCTCTACTGCATCACCGGGTTTGGTGGGAGGTCGGGCTAGAAGAGCTGATCTTGGCTTGGTTGCTTTTTTATAGGTGCCAAGAAAGAGATTCTACGAAGTTGCAAAGGTCTCCTGTGAGACTTCGTATGTGAGGGCTTTGCTTCGCTCGAACCGGGCTCAGCCTACTGGGTAGATCTGTGGACACCCGTCGCGTTTTGTAGGAAATTAGAGTATGTGGCCTCCCGCCCGATTCCCGGCTGCAGTGTATATTATATATAAAAGACTGCTTCTTTTATGTTTATTTATCTTGTCATTATGTTATTTTTAGGCCCACTCGAGGAGATGAAATATTTACTTAAATTTATATTTCCATTTCTTCGCTCTGGTGTCGAGGTTAAGCGCGGCGTTGAGTTCTGCCACTCAACACGCAATGCCTCCAGAATTCGGCAGAAAGTGGGGAACGGAGTGTCTTAACACTAGGTTCCCTCTGCCTACCCTGCTGTGTGCGGGATACAGCGTGAAGCTAATTTTATGTTATTTTTAGCTCCTTAAAATACCTATGTACCTAAATATTATCTGTAAAAATTAATAAACATTGTCACTGGCTGTAAGAAGTTAACAAAAGAAAAAAAATCTAAATGTCATAAAAAGCAAGATGGCGTCAGTTTGATCGCGTCACGTCCCGCCGTAAATGTTTTCTTCGGGACGCGCCGTAAATTACCCTTAAAAGGTTTCTTTAGTCTTGGCGGAACTAAATTTCATGTGATTTTAGCCGTTTAAGTGTAAAATTAAGTGTTTTATTTTTATTTTCTTCTCTTCTTCTGCGTCAAGTATACCCATGAGCGTATCTAGAGATTTTTTTCTGGGGCTTTATCTCTGCACAAATATGTTCCTATAAATGTTATTTTCTTAATTTTTCGGGGTAATTTTTTTGTTATTATTTCTAAGGTGGGCACGGACCGGCTCTCGGTTCGGCTCCTCCTCTTCCTACGCCCATGAGTATACCCATATGACCTAGAGATACATTCAGTTCTATAATTTTGAGCAATTTTTAAGAATTTTTTTAGAACTCAACAACGATTTAAAATGAAGAATGTTTTTATGTTTACTTTTTCGAACTAATCTCCGGAACAGCTGAACCGATTTTTATACGATTTTCACTAAAAGATAGGGGAGGATGTGGAGCGTTTGTATCCCGAAATTCACGCGAGATTTAAATTTACACGGAATAAACCGCGTTTACCGAGCGCGAGTTTCTACCACTCATATAGATATGATTTCCATAAAATAATTTTTGCGAGCAAAAATAAATAAAACCCCAAAAAACCAACTCCTAAAATAGCCAACCAATGTTCGATAAATACACATAAATAATACTATAATCGTATTAAGGTTGTCGTGGAGCAGGGGCACAAGCGTGCGACTATAACAATGACTATGAGGAAATAAATAATTATTTAATAATATACTCTTTTCTTCGCCCCAGTGTCAAGGCAAAAGCGCAAGTTCCGGCTCTTTTGGTGTTTGGTTTTGCGAAATTTTTTGGTGTTTGGCGGAAAGTGGGAAACGGTGTGTTTTAACTCTAGATATATGCAAGATACAGCGTGAAGCTTCAAAAATCATAAAGATAAGGGGCGTGAAGACGCGGGCGAACCGCTAGTACCTAGTAAATAAATCTTCATTATATACGTAATTAACCCAATAACAATTTCATTTGAAACTTAAGAAAAAACGTCATTGTTAAGAAACTGATTTAGATTAAGAATGCATTTATTTTCAAAGTTAAGATTCTTCTCTAAGAATTTTAGTAAATTCAGACTTTATGTAATTACCGAGTCTGACTTCTCTGAAACAGAATTCGCAGATGCTTTTTAAATCCTAATTTGGATATAAAGAGCATCTCATCATCCTATTTTTAAGTATTTATAAGTGTAACGGAAATATATAATGTTTTTTTATTATGCAAGTACATTTTTACTTATGGTTGGTGGGTTTGAGTCACACTCGAGGGAATTAAATATTCCTCGCTCTCGTAACGAGGCTAAGCGCGGCGTTGAGTTCCCGCATTCGTCCAGAATTTGGTAGAAATTGAGAAACGGAAATGTTTTAATGGGGACGAAGTGCCTCTACATTAGGTTCCCAGGGATAGAGCGTGAAGCTAAAAAAATCAACGAACTGACAATTGTCAGCCAAGGTAAGTGCTTCAGTTTGTAAATGTGTAGGTAAATCCGCCTCTATTAATGCTATTCTTATAAAATATCTGTTATATGTATTATATTATTTACTGTCGAAATATTAATTATAAGTGATAAAAAATCCAAATTTTGATTAATAATCCTTAATATATTTATTAGTTACTCCAACTTGAAATCGAAGTAGTCACCCTCTAAAACCTTTTAATATGTAGCAACTGTGTCACGTAAAACGACGATAGCACCATTTTATGAGATAAGCCTCTCCGAAGAGGGGACGTTACAGTGTAAGCCCAACTTTTATCAACCAATTCACTTTGAATGCCGAAACTGTTGTAACACTTATAATTGATAGCTTTTTGGCTGGTGGTTTACGTGATTTTTCCTGGGAAAATGGGAAAATGTACTTTACTATATTGTATCCCGGTAGCTAGAGAGCTTGAAGCTTTGTTGAGATACCCCGCTGTCCATTTTACATACGCTTCATCGTTTCTATCTATATAAGGGAATAAGTTATTTTCCTCTGGAAAGATATAGCGCGGCGTTGAGTTGCGGCTATATCGCAGCCAAAATCAACATATAGCTTCAAGCTATATATTGATTCTGGGCGACAAACGGAGATTGATACTGTAAAGGTGGTTTTTGCCTGCCTACCTAATAACAGGACAAAGCTTCAAGGAGATGGCGCCCACAATTTTGTTTACGTGGACTTTAAGACTTAAAACGTAAAATCTCGTTTTTTCCTATATCAATTGGAATTTCGAGAAATCCTGTCTAAGTATTCCTATTCGTACAAAATTTCCTGTTTCTTAATCCATTAGTTTTGTCTGTGGGTTACCAGTCAGTCATTCAGTAAAGGCTAAGCTTTATAATATATATATATATATATATATATATATATATATATATATATATATATATATATATATATATATATATATATATATATATATATATGTACTAGCGGACCCGGACGCGGCTTCGCCCGCTTAAACTTTACGAATGCTTATATATATATTTAGGAAATTGTTTTTGAAAATATGTAACTAATTTAAATAAAAAAAATATAAGTAGACGTAACCATAGTAAAATATTAATAAAAAAACTAAACAAAACCGGCTACATTTAATGTAGCCGGTTTTGTTTAGTTTTGTATGTAGTACATTATTAATAATTTTGTCTCTGTCTGTCTTTCTATTTCCCCGAGCTAATATCCAGAATAACTGAACTAATTTTTATTGAACTTTCAGTGATCGATTTTACTGATTTACCCGGGAAAAATCTTTTTACTCGTTTTCCTTGTGCGCGTACATAGATACTATATGAAATAACTAAAGTGCTTTCTACGTTAAATATGATAAGTTTTGCGAGCAATATCAAATAAAATCCCAAAAAACTAAAACCACAATTTATTAAGGTATAGATAACCATCCAACCGAGATGAAATAACCAACAATTCTCTCCTTAATACTTAAATAATATTATGCCGCTGCCGCGCAGGGGTAAAACTTACACCACACCAAGAAATTAATGAAAATCTAACTAATACTCGAATAAACGAAGAAAAGTAGAATTTAATTATAAACAGCAAATAATTACATAAAAATTAACAGTAGTTCGAAAATGTATGAAAATTTACAAAACCGTCAAAGTCATCTGCCCGTTCGCGTCGGTCATACGTAAGCTAGGTCATTTCGAATCAGTGACATCTCTCTTCATCAGACACATCTTAATTATTTATTAGAATGTTATACAGTGAATTATAATTTCAATCTAGATGAAATGCTGAAAGTGACTATTATATTCATTTTCATAAGGATCAATATTAAATTATAGAAAATACATACAACAAAAACCCGATAAATATAAAGTAAATTAATTAAAATGGTTACTGTGTTACTTTGTTACTGTGTTACTTTGCTCAACCTTCAGAGATAAACATGGTATGTGTATCGCGGACTTTTTTAAACATTATTTAAAGGACAATATTTTTGTAAAACATTATTTTTATGTATCTCATAAGGTTGAGTCGGCGCACGTCATGTATGCGTTACGCAAGCTCATTTTGGGTGACGTTTGCTTATAACAGTGGTTCCCAACCGGTGGTCCGCGGACCACCAGTGGTCCGCAGAAGCCTAAAAGTGGTCCGCGAAGAATTTTAATTTTATGACTGGGGATGACGCGGCGAAGGTTCTGTTTAATTATCATAGTTAATTTTTAATATACCTACATGCATAGTGGTCCCTGCTACCAAGAATGATATAAAAGTGGTCCTTGATCAAGAAAAGGTTGGGAACCCCTGGCTTATAACAACAAATAAACTTTGCAAACCGTTGCTTAGCAACGGTCGGTTGTTATTAACATGGTGGAATAAATTGCCTGTCAAATTAAAAAATATTTTAATATATTAGTATATATCGACAATATAACAAATATGAGAAAAAAAAGTAACCTATGTTCATCCGAAGACCCTCAAGTATCTCTGTATGAGTATTTTATTACAATTGAATTAGCGGTTTGGCCCTGATTGCGTCACAGACAGACAGACAGACAGACAGACAGACAGACAGACAGACAGACAGACAGACAGACAGACAGAGTTACTTTCGAATTTATAATATAGGTATGGATGTATGTATATTATGTAACATTTTTAAAGTGTTGTTCCACAGTGTCCACACTTAGAAAAGAAAAATACTTATTAAGAAAACGTATAAAAATTATATCCTAAGTGTGGAATAACATTTTAAAAGTATTAAAAAATATTTAAAAATAGTATTCTCTCTTGTCAAACGATAATTCTAAGTAATTATCTTTGGGTAGCGGAAATTTGTAAAAATCTTCCTACAGAGATGCTAACAACATAAATAAGTTGTAACAAGCGTATAAGAATTTTGACGTACCTCGATTAGAATGTATGGCTTAGCTAGTCAGAGCATTTGAACGGTTTCCTAAGAGGAGAAGAGGTTCAAATTTTAAGTGTTTTCTTAATAAGTATACACGTATGTAAATGATGAAAACAACCAAAATCATGTAAATGTGACTTATGTATATATTTCAGTAAACTTAGTCATAGGTACGTCAAGATAGTCACGTACGAGGATATGAAATAATACGATCTGAGTATAATTGGTCTAGCTTAAACGGCTTATAACGACTCGCCTTCAGAACTTCAACTCCTTATTTGTTTAGTATAATGTATGAGTTAGACTCGCGGTCCTTTGACTTATTTGTCATTGTAATGATAATATTTCTTGTTTTACAATGAAGTTGATAAATTCAACTTTGCTTTTATACAAAAGCAAATTCGAGTGTAAGTAGGTATATATGGTCTCACCATCAGATTGGAAGTACGACGGTTGAAGATTCGATTCCCAATCAAAGAAGTGAGTTATTTTCACTTCCTCGCCCTGGGTACAAGATATAGAACTGGTTTAAGTTTTCCCTCACAATTGCAGACTGATTTGAGAAAGTATAAAGATGCCCCTTAAATGTCTACATTTATACTTGTATACTAAAATCAAAAAATAAAATCAAATCAGCTTCACGCTGTATCCCGCACACAACAGGGTAGGCTGAGGGAATCTAGTGTTAAGACATTCCGTTCTTCACTTTCTGCCGAATTCTGGAGGCATTGCGTGTTGAGTGGCAGAACTAAACGCCGCGCTTTGCCTCGACACCAGAGCGAAGAAATGGAAATATAAATTTAAGTAAATATTTCATCTCCTCGAGTGGGGCTCGAACCCACAACCAGTCGATATTACAGTCACACTTTGTGCCCCTGCGCCACAAATGACCTCAAGTACTTACATTACTTTACTTGTATACTGTCTATTCTAATCTTATAAAGCTGAAAATATAGCAACAAACCTTCAATGGAACTAAATCCTAAAACTTAACAAATACATATTCATATCTACTCATTCATTTGTTGCGGACAAAGTTTGTTGAATGCGAGGCGAGGCGAGGCGAAGCGAAGCGTCGTTTAGTCATTGTTGGTACTGTTGTTGGAGAATAATTGTTGGTATTTATATAATTATGAGCGTTCTGGGAGTATTTTAGATGTGTCAGAGAAATGGTCGAAATTATCGATACGTAAGAAATGCCTTTAATTTCATTTTTGTTTAATATCAAGATTGGTAAAATACTTAATTTTCTCTATTCTTATTTGTTTGTTCCTCTTCTTCTTTTTGATATCCACTTACATTCCCTAAGCTCCGACAGATATGTAGTACTGAAAATTCCTCTTCACAGTATTCCTTTTATCGCCAATTACTTTATTATTAAAGAAATCTTCAGCTACGTAGTTCTATATCGATCAAAATGAAGAAGAGAAGAGAAGAAGCCCAAAAATCCTTAAAAAAAATCACATTTTAAATATGTATTATTGGCTATTCTTGTATTATTTTATTTTTTTACAATTTTTTTATTGTGTGTTTTATTGTAATTTTGTCCACCTAATTTTTAGGATATTGCATTTTAATTAGCGGAACTCAACGCCTCACTTTGTCTTGTTACCAGAGCAAGCAATCGAAATAACTCATCACCCCTAGTAGGAATCGAACCCATAGGCGCCACCTTTGCAGTCACACGCTGTGCCTCAATGTAGATAGCATATAAATTTAATATTTATTTTGCACAGTAATATCGATTCGAAACAAAAGACGTCGAAATGTCGTCCGAGAGGTCGATTGAGCAAATACATCCTCCTGACGTTGACCGATTGTTCCTCCGCTCACGGAAATGGAGAATGTAAATACATTTAAAAGTTTTAAATCATACAAATACAAATATTAATAAATATATTGAAAATGTACGATAGCTTTCATTTTGAGTTATCAATTGATGGGGTGATGGTGCTGTAGTTAGTGTCGTTTATAATAATAACGTGGAGGTTGCGACTTCAATTTTCATTTTAGTGGTTCCACTTTTTCCAGCGATAGGCAGAGAGAACCGACTGTAAGATACTTTTCTCCGCACACTGTGCAATTTAAGAGCTTTGTCAGTCAGTGCAGTAAAAATAAAATCCTAATGAATATTATAAATGCCAAAGTATTTCTTATCTCTTTTTTATACTTTCACTCCTTAGCCACTTCAACCGATTTTTATCATCTTTTTTGTAGATATATAGAGTTGTGCTTTGGAAAGGACGTACATATATCGAGAGGAACGAGCTCAAGTCCCTATACGTTATTTTTTTTTAACTATTTCTAAAAATATTGGTAAAGCGAGTTATTAATTATATCTATTCCACACACAATAGAACAGGCAGAGGGAGCCTGGTGTACTCCATTGCCCATTTTCCGCCGAATTTTAAAAGTCAACGTCACGCTTTGTTTCGACGCCAGAGCATAGAAACGAAAATATTAAAAATTACCCTAATGGGAATCAAACTCACAACCAGTTGCATTTACAGTCACTCTTGGCGGTGCGCCACGACTGGCCTCGTTATTATTTAGTTTATTAGTTGTTAAGATGTATAATATATTGTATGAAATATTTATTTACATTTATATTTTCATTTTTTCGCTCTGGTGTCGAGGCAAAGCGCGGCGTTGAGTTTCGCCACTCAACACGCAATGCCTCCAGAACTTGGTGGAAAGGTTGGCGGAGTGTTTTAACACAAGGTTCCCTCTGCCTACCCTGCTGTGTGCGGGATACAGCGGCAAGCTAATTTAATTTTGATTTAATTAAATTTTTAATATGTATCTAGTATAGTCATAATGGTTTAATCTAGCAGAACAAGAGAGGCGCTTGTAAAAATGAATTTGTCTATACATACAGTACGACTGCGTATATAACGCCCACTCGTTTACATTATTTCAATTTGTTTGAAAAATTCTTTGGGGTTACGTAGAGTCATAATAAAATTGCCAATTTTTGTTCTTTATAGCCTTGAAACATGCAGAGAATATCTAGTGTTATGATATTCCGTTTAACACTTTCTAAATTTCATGATATTGCTTATTAAGCGGTGGAACTCAACGCCGCATATTACACGAAGTTATAATATTTAGAACTAGTGGCCTGCTCGCGGCTTTGCCCGCTTGAATTACATGATTATTCATTTAAGAAATATAGATATCACAAACAGCCTTAATTATTAATTAATTGATTTGGATAAGTACTCACGATATTCTTTGTAAAATAACTTATATTAGCTCCTGTATAGTTTTTAAATTGGTAACATATATTATTAGTTAAATATATAATTGGTATACAGAATATACATAGAAAGCACGTTTTTAGGCATTTTTATATAATCTATAAAATAATCAACATTTTCGGTCAAGTTCAAGTCGTACTCATGCCCCGAGAGTTTCGTACCAGTTTCATGAATATATACACCAAAAGCACCAAAAGAATAACTAATTAAGTTGTCATTTTGTATTAAATTAAGTACAGATTAAAATTTGTACCTAATAGTTTTTTTCTACGACACAAATACAATAAATATTCAATTTTTGAAAAATAATTTTGGAATTTTTCTTTATACGTGCCGTAAATTTTAACTTCTTAACAAATTTCGTAATTGTATATCAACGGGAATTATCCTATAGTTATGATAGAAAATGCGACAAAAAACGAAGCATAAATCCTCATCATTTCATCGTCATTTGATTGCGATGATTTAGAAGATAGATTTTTTGTGCTCTAAGGGAATATAGACTTGAACATTGAGGTATCTAACCTTTAACCGATCTTGTACAAAATAGTCTTGACAGACGGACAGACGGACAAACAACAAAGTTATCTTATAAGAATTTTGAGGTATGTACCCTAAAATACCCTTGACACATACATACATGCAACATACAGGTGCAATAGTGCAATGTCGTGTCGCTTGTTAGTTATGAAATAATACTGCGGGATATTTTTACAAACAGTGTCAGAGCATTTTTTTCTTGAGACACAATTTTTTAGAGGTGGCTCCCAAAAGTTAAAGATTTTATACGTTTCTTACGAAGAACCTATTCAAAATATTTCTTTGAATATTAAGTCATTCTTTATCACTGTTACTTAACATAATTACGAATTAAGCTAGACTGTTACGAAGGTAATCTTCACCAACAATTCAATTTAGTTTACTTTGTAGTTAGTACTATGAACAATTGTACTTTAAAAATACGTAAATTTATCAACAGTCAAATAAATAAGACGTTTCTAAAGTCGTTCTTTTGGACTTACAATTGAACTGTAACCATTCGAACATTGTTAGAAAAATACTACTATGTTTATGTTAAATTTATTATAAGTATAGATTACACTTATATGACGTAATTAACGTTAAGCAGATAATAACTCAACAATATAATAACATTCATTATGATATGTAGTCAATAGATATCATTGCGTATGTTTCTTTTTTTTTCAAATATAAATATCTTTAAAACTTTAAGAACATTATTTTTTGATAGAGTGTAGCGGTAACCTTTCCAAACTATATTTTTTTTTATGTTTTTTATATTTATAATATATTTTACAGCGCCATCTATTATCTATAGATCCCATCGCAATTAGTGATAGCTTTACGTGTATGAAACATTCGTTAGTACCTATTTTTGTCAATAGATAGCGTTACTTGTGTCGATTTTTACTATCTCAAATATTAACGTCTTGAAAACTTAAATACTTATATCTTTTGATAGCGTGAAGCAATTACAATGAAATAAACACTAAAACCTACCTTGATTTATTTGTAATTTTTATGTATAAAAATTGCTTAAATTTATTGTGTACTTTTTACGTGATACGTGTTCACATAAACAGACAAACAGACAAACAGACAAACAGACAAACAGACAAACAGACAAACAGACAAACAGACAAACAGACAAACAGACAAACAGACAAACAGACAAACAGACAAACAGACAAACAGACAAACAGACAAACAGACAAACAGACAAACAGACAAACAGACAAACAGACAAACAGACAAACAGACAAACAGACAAACAGACAAACAGACAAACAGACAAACAGACAAACAGACAAACAGACAAACAGACAAACAGACAAACAGACAAACAGACAAACAGACAAACAGACAAACAGACAAACAGACAAACAGACAAACAGACAAACAGACAAACAGACAAACAGACAAACAGACAAACAGACAAACAGACAAACAGACAAACAGACAAACAGACAAACAGACAAACAGACAAACAGACAAACAGACAAACAGACAAACAGACAAACAGACAAACAGACAAACAGACAAACAGACAAACAGACAAACAGACAAACAGACAAACAGACAAACAGACAAACAGACAAACAGACAAACAGACAAACAGACAAACAGACAAACAGACAAACAGACAAACAGACAAACAGACAAACAGACAAACAGACAAACAGACAAACAGACAAACAGACAAACAGACAAACAGACAAACAGACAAACAGACAAACAGACAAACAGACAAACAGACAAACAGACAAACAGACAAACAGACAAACAGACAAACAGACAAACAGACAAACAGACAAACAGACAAACAGACAAACAGACAAACAGACAAACAGACAAACAGACAAACAGACAAACAGACAAACAGACAAACAGACAAACAGACAAACAGACAAACAGACAAACAGACAAACAGACAAACAGACAAACAGACAAACACAAAAAATCCAAAAATGTTGGAAATGAATTATGTTAATTATGCTTTGACACCCTGGCAATTTTTAAATATTTACAATGTACAGAAACGACTTTCCTACAGATTTATTATAAGTATAGATTGTAATGTTAAATTCAGAATTGTAAACATTTTATCAAAAACATTAAAGTGTTTTTTTAGATTCACTTTGAATATCTCATATAGTACAGTTAGGAGGGAAATCTTGGTTTTAAGATACTTTGTTTGCTACGTTTCGTCTAATTTTTGGGACATTCCGTGTTGAGTGCGGAGCTCAACAACGTGCTTTATCTTTATATGAGAGCGAGATAACGAAAACAATTCATTTCCACCATCCATGCCATAACCATCGTATTTACAGTGTTTAAGAATTTAAACCAGTCGTGGCGCAGCGGCACAAAGTGTGACTCGACTGGTTGTGGGTTCGATCCCCACTCGAGGAGATGAAATATTTACTTAAATTTATATTTCCATTTCTTCGCTCTGGTGTCGAGGCAAAAGCGTGGCGTTGAGTTCTGCCACTCAACACGCAATGCCTCCAGAATTCGGCAGAAAGTGGGGAACGGAGTGTCTTTTTATTTTAAGAATTTAAAATTTGTATTGGGAGTAAACACCGATGGTAAACATAAAGGTTATGTTTACTAAACTAACAGCCGGTACTAGTACAGTACAGTTTACCCAACGCCCAAATGTGTTTGGGTACAAACATAATTGACCGTTGGGTAAACTCATTATCAATCGAAATCATTTACTTATAATCTTTATTAACTAATGGTATTTTTTTCCAGTTTACTTTTTAAGCATGTAAAGAAGACATTTCGCGTTTTAGAGTTCCGTAGTAAAAACGTTTGGCAAAGTTTCAGAGTGTGTGACTTAACATGACGGTTGTGGGTTCGATTCCCACTCGAGGGATACGGCGTGAAACTGATGCAGTTTTATTTTTTAAATAATTTAGCAAACTAAATTTTAAATATAGCAACAAACCTTCAATGGAACTATATCCTAAAACTTAACAAATACATATTCATATCTACTCATTCATTTGTTGCGGACAAAGTTTGTTGAATGCGAGGCGAGGCGAGGCGAAGCGAAGCGTCGTTTAGTCATTGTTGGTACTGTTGTTGGAGAATAATTGTTGGTATTTATATAATTATGAGCGTTCTGGGAGTATTTTAGATGTGTCAGAGAAATGGTCGAAATTATCGATACGTAAGAAATGCCTTTAATTTCATTTTTGTTTAATATCAAGATTGGTAAAATACTTAATTTTCTCTATTCTTATTTGTTTGTTCCTCTTCTTCTTCTTGATATCCACTTATACTACAGATATGTAGTACTGAAAATTCTCTCACAGTCTCTCCCAAATTCTCTCACAGTCACTCCTCTTCACAGTATTCCTTTTATCGCCAATTACTTTATTATTAAAGAAATCTTCAGCTACGTAGTTCTATATCGATCAAAATGAGAGAAGAGAAGAAGCCCAAAAATCCTTAAAAAAAAATCACATTTTAAATATGTATTATTGGCTATTCTTGTATTATTTTATTTTTTTACAATTTTTTTATTGTGTGTTTTATTGTAATTTTGTCCACCTAATTTTTAGGATATTGCATTTTAATTAGCGGAACTCAACGCCTCACTTTGTCTTGTTACCAGAGCAAGCAATCGAAATAACTCATTACCCCTAGTAGGAATCGAACCCATAGGCGCCACCTTTGCAGTCACACGCTGTGCCTCATTGTAGATAGCATATAAATTTAATATTTATTTTGCACAGTAATATCGATTCGAAACAAAAGACGTCGAAATGTCGTCCGAGAGGTCGATTGAGCAAATACATCCTCCTGACGTTGACCGATTGTTCCTCCGCTCACGGAAATGGAGAATGTAAATACATTTAAAAGTTTTAAATCATACAAATACAAATATTAATAAATATATTGAAAATGTACGATAGCTTTCATTTTGAGTTATCAATTGATGGGGTGATGGTGCTGTAGTTAGTGTCGTTTATAATAATAACGTGGAGGTTGCGACTTCAATTTTCATTTTAGTGGTTCCACTTTTTCCAGCGATAGGCAGAGAGAACCGACTGTAAGATACTTTTCTCCGCACACTGTGCAATTTAAGAGCTTTGTCAGTCAGTGCAGTAAAAATAAAATCCTAATGAATATTATAAATGCCAAAGTATTTCTTATCTCTTTTTTATACTTTCACTCCTTAGCCACTCCAACCGATTTTTATCATCTTTTTTGTAGATATATAGAGTTGTGCTTTGGAAAGGACGTACATATATCGAGAGGAACGAGCTCAAGTCCCTATACGTTATTTTTTTTTAACTATTTCTAAAAATATTGGTAAAGCGAGTTATTAATTATATCTATTCCACACACAATAGAACAGGCAGAGGGAGCCTGGTGTACTCCATTGCCCATTTTCCGCCGAATTTTAAAAGTCAACGTCACGCTTTGTTTCGACGCCAGAGCATAGAAACGAAAATATTAAAAATTACCCTAATGGGAATCAAACTCACAACCAGTTGCATTTACAGTCACTCTTGGCGGTGCGCCACGACTGGCCTCGTTATTATTTAGTTTATTAGTTGTTAAGATGTATAATATATTGTATGAAATATTTATTTACATTTATATTTTCATTTTTTCGCTCTGGTGTCGAGGCAAAGCGCGGCGTTGAGTTTCGCCACTCAACACGCAATATCTCCAGAACTCGGTGGAAAGGTTGGCGGAGTGTTTTAACACAAGGTTCCCTCTGCCTTCCCTGCTGTGTGCGGGATACAGCGGCTAGCTAATTTAATTTTGATTTAATTAAATTTTTAATATGTATCTAGTATAGTCATAATGGTTTAATCTAGCAGAACAAGAGAGGCGCTTGTAAAAATGAATTTGTCTATACATACAGTACGACTGCGTATATAACGCCCACTCGTTTACATTATTTCAATTTGTTTGAAAAATTCTTTGGGGTTACGTAGAGTCATAATAAAATTGCCAATTTTTGTTCTTTATAGCCTTGAAACAAGCAGAGAATATCTAGTGTTATGATATTCCGTTTAACACTTTCTAAATTTCATGGTATTGCTTATTAAGCGGTGGAACTCAACGCCGCATATTACACGAAGTTATAATATTTAGAACTAGTGGCCTGCTCGCGGCTTTGCCCGCTTGAATTACATGATTATTCATTTAAGAAATATAGATATCACAAACAGCCTTAATTATTAATTAATTGATTTGGATAAGTACTCACGATATTCTTTGTAAAATAACTTATATTAGCTCCTGTATAGTTTTTAAATTGGTAACATATATTATTAGTTAAATATATAATTGGTATACAGAATATACATAGAAAGCACGTTTTTAGGCATTTTTATATAATCTATAAAATAATCAACATTTTCGGTCAAGTTCAAGTCGTACTCATGCCCCGAGAGTTTCGTACCAGTTTCATGAATATATACACCAAAAGCACCAAAAGAATAACTAATTAAGTTGTCATTTTGTATTAAATTAAGTACAGATTAAAATTTGTACCTAATAGTTTTTTTCTACGACACAAATACAATAAATATTCAATTTTTGAAAAATAATTTTGGAATTTTTCTTTATACGTGCCGTAAATTTTAACTTCTTAACAAATTTCGTAATTGTATATCAACGGGAATTATCCTATAGTTATGATAGAAAATGCGACAAAAAACGAAGCATAAATCCTCATCATTTCATCGTCATTTGATTGCGATGATTTAGAAGATAGATTTTTTGTGCTCTAAGGGAATATAGACTTGAACATTGAGGTATCTAACCTTTAACCGATCTTGTACAAAATAGTCTTGACAGACGGACAGACGGACAAACAACAAAGTTATCTTATAAGAATTTTGAGGTATGTACCCTAAAATACCCTTGACACATACATACATGCAACATACAGGTGCAATAGTGCAATGTCGTGTCGCTTGTAAGTTATGAAATAATACTGCGGGATATTTTTACAAACAGTGTCAGAGCATTTTTTTCTTGAGACACAATTTTTTAGAGGTTGCTCCCAAAAGTTAAAGATTTTATACGTTTCTTAAAAAAATATTAATAACATAAACGAACGAACGGACTGAAGAACCTATTCAAAATATTTCTTTGAATATTAAGTCATTCTTTATCACTGTTATTTAACATAATTACGAATTAAGCTAGACTGTTACGAAGGTAATCTTCACCAACAATTCAATTTAGTTTACTTTGTAGTTAGTACTATGAACAATTGTACTTTAAAAATAAGTAAATTTATCAACAGTCAAATAAATAAGACGTTTCTAAAGTCGTTCTTTTGGACTTACAATTGAACTGTAACCATTCGAACATTGTTAGAAAAATACTACTATGTTTATGTTAAATTTATTATAAGTATAGATTACACTTATATGACGTAATTAACGTTAAGCAGATAATAAGTCAACAATATAATAACATTCATTATGATATGTAGTCAATAGATATCATTGCGTATGTTTCTTTTTTTTTCAAATATAAATATCTTTAAAACTTTAAGAACATTATTTTTTGATAGAGTGTAGCGGTAACCTTTCCAAACTATATTTTTTTAATGTTTTTTATATTTATAATATATTTTACAGCGCCATATATTATCTATAGATCCCATCGCAATTAGTGATAGCTTTACGTGTATGAAACATTCGTTAGTACCTATTTTTGTCAATAGATAGCGTTACTTGTGTCGATTTTTACTATCTCAAATATTAACGTCTTGAAAACTTAAATACTTATATCTTTTGATAGCGTGAAGCAATTACAATGAAATAAACACTAAAACCTACCTTGATTTATTTGTAATTTTTATGTATAAAAATTGCTTAAATTTATTGTGTACTTTTTACGTGATACGTGTTCACATAAACAGAGAAACAGAGAAACAGACAAACGGACAAACGGACAAACGGACAAACGGACAAACGGACAAACGGACAAACGGACAAACGGACAAACGGACAAACGGACAAACGGACAAACGGACAAACGGACAAACGGACAAACGGACAAACGGACAAACGGACAAACGGACAAACGGACAAACGGACAAACGGACAAACGGACAAACGGACAAACGGACAAACGGACAAACGGACAAACGGACAAACGGACAAACGGACAAACGGACAAACGGACAAACGGACAAACGGACAAACGGACAAACGGACAAACGGACAAACGGACAAACGGACAAACGGACAAACGGACAAACGGACAAACGGACAAACGGACAAACGGACAAACGGACAAACGGACAAACGGACAAACGGACAAACGGACAAACGGACAAACGGACAAACGGACAAACGGACAAACGGACAAACGGACAAACGGACAAACGGACAAACGGACAAACGGACAAACGGACAAACGGACAAACGGACAAACGGACAAACGGACAAACGGACAAACGGACAAACGGACAAACGGACAAACGGACAAACGGACAAACGGACAAACGGACAAACGGACAAACGGACAAACGGACAAACGGACAAACGGACAAACGGACAAACGGACAAACGGACAAACGGACAAACGGACAAACGGACAAACGGACAAACGGACAAACGGACAAACGGACAAACGGACAAACGGACAAACGGACAAACGGACAAACGGACAAACGGACAAACGGACAAACGGACAAACGGACAAACGGACAAACGGACAAACGGACAAACGGACAAACGGACAAACGGACAAACGGACAAACGGACAAACGGACAAACGGACAAACGGACAAACGGACAAACGGACAAACGGACAAACGGACAAACGGACAAACGGACAAACGGACAAACGGACAAACGGACAAACGGACAAACGGACAAACGGACAAACGGACAAACGGACAAACGGACAAACGGACAAACGGACAAACGGACAAACGGACAAACGGACAAACGGACAAACGGACAAACGGACAAACGGACAAACGGACAAACGGACAAACGGACAAACGGACAAACGGACAAACGGACAAACGGACAAACGGACAAACGGACAAACGGACAAACGGACAAACGGACAAACGGACAAACGGACAAACGGACAAACGGACAAACGGACAAACGGACAAACGGACAAACGGACAAACGGACAAACGGACAAACGGACAAACGGACAAACGGACAAACGGACAAACGGACAAACGGACAAACGGACAAACGGACAAACGGACAAACGGACAAACGGACAAACGGACAAACGGACAAACGGACAAACGGACAAACGGACAAACGGACAAACGGACAAACGGACAAACGGACAAACGGACAAACGGACAAACGGACAAACGGACAAACGGACAAACGGACAAACGGACAAACGGACAAACGGACAAACGGACAAACGGACAAACGGACAAACGGACAAACGGACAAACGGACAAACGGACAAACGGACAAACGGACAAACGGACAAACGGACAAACGGACAAACGGACAAACGGACAAACGGACAAACGGACAAACGGACAAACGGACAAACGGACAAACGGACAAACGGACAAACGGACAAACGGACAAACGGACAAACGGACAAACGGACAAACGGACAAACGGACAAACGGACAAACGGACAAACGGACAAACGGACAAACGGACAAACGGACAAACGGACAAACGGACAAACGGACAAACGGACAAACGGACAAACGGACAAACGGACAAACGGACAAACGGACAAACGGACAAACGGACAAACGGACAAACGGACAAACGGACAAACGGACAAACGGACAAACGGACAAACGGACAAACGGACAAACGGACAAACGGACAAACGGACAAACGGACAAACGGACAAACGGACAAACGGACAAACGGACAAACGGACAAACGGACAAACGGACAAACGGACAAACGGACAAACGGACAAACGGACAAACGGACAAACGGACAAACGGACAAACGGACAAACGGACAAACGGACAAACGGACAAACGGACAAACGGACAAACGGACAAACGGACAAACGGACAAACGGACAAACGGACAAACGGACAAACGGACAAACGGACAAACGGACAAACGGACAAACGGACAAACGGACAAACGGACAAACGGACAAACGGACAAACGGACAAACGGACAAACGGACAAACGGACAAACGGACAAACGGACAAACGGACAAACGGACAAACGGACAAACGGACAAACGGACAAACGGACAAACGGACAAACGGACAAACGGACAAACGGACAAACGGACAAACGGACAAACGGACAAACGGACAAACGGACAAACGGACAAACGGACAAACGGACAAACGGACAAACGGACAAACGGACAAACGGACAAACGGACAAACGGACAAACGGACAAACGGACAAACGGACAAACGGACAAACGGACAAACGGACAAACGGACAAACGGACAAACGGACAAACGGACAAACGGACAAACGGACAAACGGACAAACGGACAAACGGACAAACGGACAAACGGACAAACGGACAAACGGACAAACGGACAAACGGACAAACGGACAAACGGACAAACGGACAAACGGACAAACGGACAAACGGACAAACGGACAAACGGACAAACGGACAAACGGACAAACGGACAAACGGACAAACGGACAAACGGACAAACGGACAAACGGACAAACGGACAAACGGACAAACGGACAAACGGACAAACGGACAAACGGACAAACGGACAAACGGACAAACGGACAAACGGACAAACGGACAAACGGACAAACGGACAAACGGACAAACGGACAAACGGACAAACGGACAAACGGACAAACGGACAAACGGACAAACGGACAAACGGACAAACGGACAAACGGACAAACGGACAAACGGACAAACGGACAAACGGACAAACGGACAAACGGACAAACGGACAAACGGACAAACGGACAAACGGACAAACGGACAAACGGACAAACGGACAAACGGACAAACGGCCAAACGGACAAACGGACAAACGGACAAACGGACAAACAGACAAACACAAAAATTCCAAAAATGTTGGAAATGGATTATGTTAATTATGCTTTGACACCCTGGCAATTTTTAAATATTTACAATGTACAGAAACGACTTTCCTACAGATCTATTATAAGTATAGATTGTAATGTTAAATTCAGAATTGTAAACATTTTATCAAAAACATTAAAGTGTTTTTTTAGATTCACTTTGAATATCTCATATAGTACAGTTGGGAGGGAAATCTTGGTTTTAAGATACTTTGTTTGCTACGTTTCGTCTAATTTTTGGGACATTCCGTGTTGAGTGCGGAGCTCAACAACGTGCTTTATCTTTATATGAGAGCGAGATAACGAAAACAATTCATTTCCACCATCCATGCCATAACCATCGTATTTACAGTGTTTAAGAATTTAAACCAGTCGTGGCGCAGCGGCACAAAGTGTGACTCGACTGGTTGTGGGTTCGATCCCCACTCGAGGAGATGAAATATTTACTTAAATTTATATTTCCATTTCTTCGCTCTGGTGTCGAGGCAAAAGCGTGGCGTTGAGTTCTGCCACTCAACACGCAATGCCTCCAGAATTCGGCAGAAAGTGGGGAACGGAGTGTCTTTTTATTTTAAGAATTTAAAATTTGTATTGGGAGTAAACACCGATGGTAAACATAAAGGTTATGTTTACTAAACTAACAGCCGGTACTAGTACAGTACAGTTTACCCAACGCCCAAATGTGTTTGGGTACAAACATAATTGACCGTTGGGTAAACTCATTATCAATCGAAATCATTTACTTATAATCTTTATTAACTAATGGTATTTTTTTTCCAGTTTACTTTTTAAGCATGTAAAGAAGACATTTCGCGTTTTAGAGTTCCGTAGTAAAAACGTTTGGCAAAGTTTCAGAGTGTGTGACTTAACATGACGGTTGTGGGTTCGATTCCCACTCGAGGGATACGGCGTGAAACTGATGCAGTTTTATTTTTTAAATAATTTTCAGAGTTATATCCTACTACTTACATGGTACGCAATTACAAAAAAAAATATCGTATACGTGATTTTACTTATAGTCTATAAGGCACTAAGGAAACTGTATAATAATTTATTTTATTTCTCTACAGAACCATGTGAAATAAAAACGTTCGTTTATCAGAATCCCGCAGTAATCCAGGCAAATCGCAAGGGGCGACACCGCGCTTGAAATTAAAACCAACTGAAATGAATTTGAAATGTAGCGTTTGATATGAATTATTACATTAGTCGTATCGTATGCATGTCATCCTCGTGACGCAATTGGGGTTAGTCTAGTGGAATACAAAAATACCTATCCTGTAGAATAGAATAGTAGAATAGGGAAAGGGAACCTGGGAACTTATTTTTAATCGTTCTGGGAACTCGTTTCCATTCCCCAGATTCTGCCGGAGTGGTGGAAATCAACGCCTTGTTTTACGCCTCGTTACCAGAGCGAAGAAATGAAAATATTAAATATAGCATTCCAATCGGGTCGGAATTGAACCCACAACCTGGGACCCTGGAGTACGTCTGGCCTCAAAATATGTTATTATATTAAAATACGTATGTAAAGTTTAATATCTATTAAATATTAAGGAGATCCTTCATCTGTAAGGCAGTCTTGGGCGTAGAATGGTGATAAAAAGGTTCATGCTTAAAATAATACATTGACTTCGGAACTACTTCAACTTGTAATTTTGTATGATTTGAATAAGTGGATTTTATTTTAACTGTTAAGATTTGCCCCAAGCAATAGTAAAAATCATTTTAATAAAATAATACATTTTGATAATATAATAAAATCAATTTTCTTACGACCAAGTGTGCTATTGTCTTTATGTCTGAAAATAGTAGAAAAGTGGCGAAGTGACTTAATGATCTCAGTAGATATAATATGTATTGTATAAATTCGTATTACATTTTAATAATTTTGAGAACGGAGAGTCTAGCACTAAGTTCAACAGGATACGCCGTGAAGCTAAAAAAAACTTACAAGCCTCTTTTTTTTAATTTGTAAAGCAAATCTAAAGTCATACAAGGTTTTCTATAAGCGATGTCATAAAATGTTATACAGAAAGTCGACTTTTTTTTTTCAAAAAAATATCTAGGATCATTAAAAATGTAATACTTAAAAACATTTTTAATAATCAGGACGATAAATTTCATTTCATTTTACACGTTTCGCTAAAAAATGTTGTTTATTTTGTTGAATATTTTATTTATGTTTTTCATTTCCTGTGTATTGAATATGGTAAATAAGGATAGCTCCTTTATTCCTACTTTATTTCTTTAGCATCCTTAGAACAAAGTTTTTTTAAGGGAATCGTTGAAAATTAATTATGCATGATTCTATAAAAAAGCTTAATATTATGGTATCCAGAAAGTTCTATATGTATTTTTTTTATTTAATATTGTTTGATGTATTTTTTTAGTGTTAGTGAAAGTACTGATATATTATATAAAAAGTTGATACTACAATGCTACAATAAACAAATTAACCAGGGAAACTGGTTTGCCAAGTACTTCATGCGGCGTTGGGTTCCGACACCCAACTCATAATGTCTTCAAAATTAGCGGAAAGTGGAAAATAGAGTATCCCCAAGCGCTAAGTTCCGTTGAGACGGTTCTTCCAGTCATTCAAATACTCGATCACTTCTTTTCCATTGTTGAAGCCATTTTTAGCCATTATGAACGCATCCACCGTTGTATAGAATTTTATAAAGTAAAAAAATAATAATACTAAACCGATAAAACTCTTCTTTAATAAAGAATTAATAAAACACATAAAGATTAACAAAAAACAAGCAAGGTAAGGAAGTCCAAAGTATGTATTAAACAAAATCCATAAAAATAAAAGATACGAAATATGATGAAAAAAATTGAAAGCTGCATATGCTGCATATTCGAATTAGAACCTATTGGAATCGGTTCAAAGATCAATAACGCCATATATTCTCTCTTCACTAACGGAGAGTTGTGGCATGGATACATGTGTTCGACTGTAAACGCGACAGGTTGTCGGTTCGATTCCCACTCGAGATAATTAAATATTTGATATTTTCATTTTCTCGCTCTGCTAAGGAGGTAAAGAGCGGCGATGAATTCCGCCAGTCAAAACGCAAAAAATCGGTGAAAAGTTGAGAACGGAAGTGTCTTACACGGAGTGTCTTAACACTAGGTTCCTATGTTCCCTTTGCCTACATTGTTATATATGGAATATAGGTGAAGCTAAAATAAATAAGTACATACATTTAAAACATAAATTCGACCATCACAACAAACAATATTATAGAACATAAAACTCATAATAAATAACAAATTGGTAAGTCGAGGAAATAGTAGACAAATGGGCAAAGTTGTATGCGAGCTTTTATTGAATTTATTAGATAATATTTACGTGGAAAGTTTCAACTGTATACGGTGTGAGCTTATGAATTTATTTTAGTAGAACATTTGTATAGAAAGCTTGGTTTTAGAGAATGTATTGGTCAATCAATCTAGTGATGGTTGTGGGTTCAATTCACATTCGGGATTTTCCCGAATATGAATTGAACCCACAACCATCGCTAGTATCTTAATTTTATTAGAGTATCTTAATTTTTAATATTATTCATTCCTTCGAGTGGAAATCGAACCTACAAGTGTCGCGTTTACAGTCGCACGCTTGTGCCCTGCGCCAGGATGACCTTGACGGAAGGTATAGCGTATACTAACCATAACGTTCCTCGATTAATGAAGAAAGCAAAAATTTTCAATTCAAACCAGTTCAAACCAGCAGTTCCCGAGATCGGCTGTCAGCGCAAGGGTTGTGGGTTCGATTCTAGAGAATGAATTATTTTCATTTTCTCGCTCTGGTAACAAGACCTAGGGCGGCGTTGCTGCTACTAAACACGGAATATAGTAAAAATTGGGCGGTGGTAACCTCAAATAATATTCAGATCCTGGCACCACCATCAGACCATAACGATGATACCTTGATACCATTTTAAAGTATTGTTACTAAAGCTACTTATAGCTGATAAGTTTCATAATAATACAATTATTACAAATAGTCGACTTAATAAAAACATCTTAAAAATTATTATATTACAATTCTTCAGCGGAAAGAGGCAAAAGGAAGTGTCTTAATGGTGAACGAAGTGTCTTAAGACAGGTTTCCAGGTTCCTTATGGTTCCCAGGTTCCTTATGCCGTGTTATTTAATTGGAAACGGAGTGTCCCACCACTAGGATTTCTTCGCCTACCTTGATATATGTGGGGGAAGTGTGAAATAGGAAGCTAAAATAAAAAAAAAACTTATTAATAATATACCCGACACCCATTGTACCCGAATTCAATGAAAGATAAAAGACATACATTACATTAATCTTTCACACATTTAAAAAAAGGTATTCAGAAATATCGTAAAAAAATATTTCAAAGAGGAAGAGGATGGCAAAAACATAAATTTTTGGATTGAATTGCCACAAGCGTCCGCATTAAAAAGCCGTGATCTGAATATTTTACATCGTTCATCTTGTTATTTTAACGAAAGTAATTAAAATTGACTTTTAAATGATTAAAAATCTCTGAGTTAATAACTATTGTGTTAAATCGTGTACAGATGAGGTAAAGCCTAAAGGATTTTTAGGGTTCCGTACCTCCAGAGATAAAAACGGAACCCTTATAGGATTACTTTGTTGTCCGTCTGTGCGACTGTTAAGATCATTTATCTCGAGATCGCGTGAAAGTTTCAATCATCCATTTACCTAAAAGGATGAGTATATCTATGGCCACTTATCAAAAATCTGTCAAATCATCGAAAAGTGAAAATTTAAAAGTTAACACAGTACGCCATAAGTTGAAATATCATCCACACCACCTGGATACATGGCAATCCACTACTGTGCGGTTTCGTAGGAACTTCCTTCCACGCGCCACGGAACTGTGGAATGGCCTACCCGCGGCAGTGTTTCCAGGTCGATATGACATGGGTACCTTCAAAAAGCGCGTCTATCTCCACCTTAAAGGCCGGCAACGCACCTGTAGCTCCTCTGGTGTTGCACGGAGTCGTGGGTGGCGGTAATCACTTACCATCAGGTGACCCGAATGCTCGTTTGCCTTGTCCTTTTGCATAAAAAAAAAAAAAAAGTAATTTTAGTAAACACTTTTAAGTTATATATTTTAAATAAGTAAAAAATCATTACAAACTTATATTTGTACTTCATTTCTTGTGCTTAGTATAATATAGTTACTTATTTAAATATAGAAAAATGGACAAACGCGAGTCGGGCTCACCCTCCGAGGTTTCCTTACAATTAGTGCGTCATAAAAAAATTATAAAATATGTATTGGCATATGCACGTACACCAAGCCTTTTCATCTGATACCTGATTTAAACTAGCAGCTTTAATACCAAATTTTGGCCCCCTTTTAAGGCTATTGTTTCTTAGGATTTAACCACAAATATATAGTTTTCCGATTTTTCCTAAACTAGTCTACTAGTACCTGCAGATGCTAGATGCCAAATTTCATAATTCTAGGTCAACCGGAAGTACCCTATTAATTTTGATTCCCTTTATAGTGTCGAAATACGCACTTTTTGCGATATAAACGGCCACATTTTTTTTTTAGTAAATGTAAAAATATGTTTTTTCAGAAAATCAAGGGACGATAGATCTGAGTATATAGTTTGAATTTCAACTTGAATATCGCCAAACGTACCTGAGAGGTAGGCTCTTGAGAGACAGATAGAAGGACAGACAATAAAGTGATCTTATAAATGTTCCTTTTTTCCTTAAAAAGTCCGGAAGCCTATAAAAATAAGTAAACAAAGCTATACATTGAAATATACTTAATATTGATTTTAAACATTTCTTCCTGTAAAATATTGTCCCAATACAAAATACAAAACAATCTTGGATACGCTGTAAAGTCTATAAAACTTAGCACTCGGCTAAATTAACTAAGGCTAGGTGTCGGCTATAAAAGCAACTTCAGTATACAAAAGTTATATTTTTATTACATGTGTGCTCAATTTCATCAAAATATGTTCAGCCATTTTTGTGCACCAAATATCTAAATTTAGAAATTTTCAGAAAATAATTATAGATATTTTTTTATCATTTTTAAAGTAATAGAACGTATGGGTGACCACTAGTTCAGAGCGTTTGGACAGTTTTGAAAAAACGGGGCTTCAAATCCCGATACGTTAAAATTTTTGTTCGTTTTCTAAATAAATATAATTACAGATCTTTTTATATGCGTAAAGGGTCTTTTAATGTTGCTCTACACTCCTTAACCTACCTACATATATATATATATTTTTCAGCTTCACGCTGTATCCCGCACACAGCAGGATAGGCAGAGGGAAACTAGTGTTAAGACACTCCGTTCCCCACTTTCTGCCGAATTCTGGAGGCATTGCGTGTTGAGTGGCAGAACTCAACGCCGCGCTTAGCCTCAACACCAGAGCGAAGAAATGGAAAAATAAATGTAAAAAAAATATTTCATCTCCTCGAGTGGGTATCGAACCCACAACCAGTCGATTTACAGGCACACTTTGTGCCGTTGCGCCATGACTGACCTACATATATATATATACATGCCTTCCATTTTCTAAGACGTCGTTTCTAAGTCGTCTATTAGTCGCTCAGTAACGGATGAGCTTTATATAATACACATCTAAATATTGATTTTTAATCATTTGTTCCTGTAAAATAATATAATCTCAATACAAAATTAAAAACAATCCCATTCGGATAAGCTGTAAAGTGTATGAAAATCCAGCATTTGGCCGAATTAACTAAGGCGTCGTCCATAAAAATCGACTCCAGTATACATAAGTTATATTTTCATTAAGCTGCCTCGTAATTTTTCAGCACAGGTTATAGGAGTTATGAGGGTTGTAAACATTTTTATGATCTGTATGTACTGAAAGTACACAAAATGTACCTAAATTGTACGTGTTGAATATTGTAAATTGCATTTTTGTTTAATATTTTTGATTTTAAGTATTTTTTTTATTTTTTATTATTTATTAGGCGTATCAGATAGAAAGAGCCGACCCAAAATACTGAGTTATTTAAAACAGCTTTTTTAAAATGAAAGTAAATTAAATATAATAAAAAATAAATCATCTTCACGCTGTATCCCGCACACAGCAGTGTAGGCAGAGGGAACCTACTGTTAAGACACTCCTTTCTCTACTTTCTGCTGAATTCTGGAGGCATTGCGTGGTGAGTGGCAGAACTCTACGCCGCGCTTTTCCTCAACACCAGAGCTAAGAAATGGAAATATAAATTTAAGTAAATATTTCATCTCCTCGAGTGGGCATCGAACCCACAACCAGTCGGTTTTACAGTCACACTTTGTGCCCCTGCGCCACGACTGGCCTTATTAAATATAATCATTATTTTAATTCAATAATCTATATATATAAAAGGACTTGTGCTGACTGACTGAGGTAAGACGCACGCAGAGCCGTAACCGCTGATGGTAGAAACGTGAAATTTGGGCAGATGTTTATTTTCATATTCTGGACATCCACTAAAAAGGGAATTTGAAAAATTTTAGCCCTAAAGGGATGAAATAGGGGTTGAAAGTTTGTATGGAAAAAAAAATTAATCTGTACCGATTTTTATAAAATTTGAAATTCAAACTCTTAAAAATATTTCATTGAACACATGTTTCATGGTTTTTAAGAATTCACCCCCTAAGGGTTCAAATAAGGGGTTGAAAGTTTATATGGAAAAATCTTTAAATTGCCACCGATTTTTATAAAAATTTAAAT
Source organism: Heliconius himera (assembly GCA_021202915.1). NCBI lineage: Eukaryota > Metazoa > Arthropoda > Insecta > Lepidoptera > Nymphalidae > Heliconius > Heliconius himera. The sequence goes on from JAJHJA010000443.1 coordinate 269,791, forward strand.
TCGGACTGTATAAAATATTTTATTGAACACGTGTTTCGTGGTTTCTTTAAAATTCACTCCTAATAAGCGGGCGAAGCCGCGCGCGCCCACTAGTTTACAATAAAGATCATTGAAATTTTTATATATTTTAAATGAAATTATTTGAACTGGATTAGTATATTCTTTCGAACTCAAAAATAGATTTTAGAATACACGACGTGTTCAAACTCTATGTAGTTGCCTTTAGCTCACAGGTAGACTGAGATAATAAGTTCTTTGATTATCACAATTATTACACATTTTAAATGAAACTATTTTAACCGGATTAGTCCGTGCCCGGTAGTCCGTGGTCACGGGTAGACAAAGTGCTACTGCAAAGTGTTCGAAACATCGGGTTTCCAAAATGTATAATTTACGCGATTAATCCGGTTAAAATGGTTTAATTTAAAACTGAGATAACATTCGTCTGTCAGTAGATATAGTTAGTTATAAAAGCTATAATGTATATTTGACTGAACGTGCGTAACCTCAGGAACTACTGACTCGAATTGAAATAATATTTTTGTGGCATAGTCTTTTTTTAGGAAGGCTATGGACTATATTACATCACGTTATTACTTTCGACGTAACCCACTGTACCTGCGGTCAGAGATAGCTTCGACACTTCGAAAACTTTTAGTTCTTCCTATCTGACCACGCCGTTGAAACCGCAAATAAAAGTTAATTTCAAATAATATATAGTAAACAAGCATTTCTGAGCGGTATACAAACTTTTTTTTCGCACACAGCAGGGTAGGCAGAAGGAATCCAGTGTTAAGACTCTCTGTTCCCCATTTTCCGCCCAATACTTTAGAATGCCTAAAATGAGAAATAAATAAATGCGTTTTGAGTGACGGAACTCAACGCCGGGCAATCCATCGGCACCACAGCGATAAAATGAAAATATATATTTTTTAGTTTTCTCGAGTGTGGATTGAACCCACAATCTGTCGCGTTTGCGGGCAGTTCTCCTAAAATTGTTATTTTTAACCAAAAATTATGTCTTTTTTAAAACCAGCGTGTAAAGCCGTAATTTTGCTGTGAGATGTAAGCTTGGACATTATAATACACGTTTATTAAAGTGGCATCTATGAACAACCCCTATTTATTTTATAAATGGAATTTTTAAAAAATGTGTTAAATCGGACAATGACGATTAGTGTAGAATAATGATAAGCAACTGGAGAAAAATCATTTTTCTCCAGCGCTGGTACCAATAATGATTCTTTACAACAGAATTGAAATTAAATACTTACTTATTTAGCTTCACACTGTAATACTAGTCGGAAAGTCAGAGAGAACGGAACCCCAAACGCTACGGTCTCTATATACCTCTTTCACCTCGTCCTCTATCATCAACTTTTCATACATGCCATCTGGGGCGTCCTCATGCTTTTTACGTGATTTTTCTCCTTCATTATCTTTGATGCTGTATTTTCGAAGGTCTATCTTTATTACCGATCACTTTTTCTTCATTAATCTTTTTTGCTTTTCCTTCATCATCAATCCATTTTCACGTTCTATTATATTCTCACCGTGAAAAGTATGATTGACTTATTCCTAGCGGATCAGTATATTTAAGGTTAAGTTGTGGACACACGAGTGCTTAGGATGCTATCTTGGGAACAGACCAATATGTAATCGTTGCTATAATAAGGAGTCTGTTTCATTTTGAGGTACGAGACGTCCAAACTTGGAGTCCAATTATCGCATAAGAAGCTGGAAGTTTTAAGATCCATCGATCAAAGAGGAATAAGTACTTCCAAAATATGAGACATCTTTGAAACAGAAAACGGAAATTCTATAAGAAAAGCAGCGACAGAAATATGTGGTAAATGATAAGGAGGTTTTAGTAAAAAGCACGATAAATGTGTTGATAAAGTAAAAGACACTGTAGTAAAGGCCGTTTGGATCATAAGGCCTCAGGTAAATCTCTTTAAAAAAGAAAAAGGATATGCTACAAAGGCACCAAACAAAAGTACTGATAAAGATGAAGCGTGAAAGTTCTGAGAAAGAAAGAAATAAAATGTTAACGAGCAATTTTAGTAATTCCTAAGGTTGTTTATTAATTTGCCACACATTTTACAGCAGTGAGCAGGTCGCAGGAGGTCCAAAACCAATAATTTTTTTTTAGATATTTGACAAAAGTATAAGATGTTTTGGGAGACTACCTCGGTACAATACTTTAATCGCTTCTCTTGTTGTAAAGTCTGTGACACAAAGTGACATGCGAGGGAAAATTTCCTTCCCAAGGAAAGAAAGACCAGAGCCTATTCTTACATTTGAAAGAATTGAAGAAAAGACGTACAAGCTTATTGCTGCCGATAACAGAATTAGCGGTGCCTTTACGCGCGCTTTCACTGTCTCACTAATGCATCTAGCATTGGTGAGACCGTGAAATAACAGAATATTTGCACGTTTAGTAACACTGTGCAATGCTGACGAACGACGCTGATATACGGCAGCGAAACGTAGGTGTTGCAAAAGAAGAATGAAAGAAACGTCCGAAAGATATGTAACATTAAATCCCTCGTAACTAGTTATGTAAAATATCCTAAATTGTATGGGTTGCCGAAAATACACAATAAGACTAAACTGACTGTATCATCAATAGTTAGCCAAATCGGTACGCCGAGGTACAAACTCAACATGCCATGGACTCTTACCATTTAGTTTGTGGGCTGAAAGATCTTAAGTTAAGCTAACAAAGAAACCATACTCACACACTTCAATAGTGAATCTTACCCACGTTTATCTACCATTGGCAAATTTTTATTTCAAAGAGCCTACCAATTCTGCGACGCTGTACACCTAGGGGACGAGCTTTGATGGGTGAAGAATGCCTTTCATCAGAGCAAGATGCCTACTCCCCTCCAGCGTTATCAGAAGACCCTCAGTAGAAAGACAACCCGGACTTCTATCATACGAAAAACAACTTTTGAAACAGACAGAATTGCAACACTCTAAGGGTATTTTAAGAGAAAAGCTTCCATTAAAACTATATTTAAGTCTAACAAGAAAGTAAATCCAATTCCTAAGACCAGTGAAACGTAATTTACCTCTGCAGTGTGTAGACCTATAAAAACTAGATAGTAACTGAGATTTAAAATAATTGTTCAAAAAAGGGGAAGCATCGGTATTGGGGGAATGCTCGATGTCAAGAATGGACATGCATCGAAGTCAGCTGCGTCTGGGTAAAGAGCGGATAAACCTAACCATAATATAGGGTCTTATAACTCCCAAACCCTCGCTCGGGAGAAAAGATATATACAGAGGTCACGAAAAAACATGGCATTTGTAAATAGATAGAAGAAGTAAAGAAGAAGTAAAACATACAGAGAGTAGGGCTGTTGGCGCTCCGTTCTCTCTGACTACCCCGCTAGGGATAAAGTGAGATGTAAAAAATATAGAATAATGAAAAAAATAAATAAAAACAACTAAAGAATATTAATAGAAATCGTTAAATTTTAGATATATTTTATTAACTCTAAATATAAAATTTAAGTTGAAGTAGCTTATTTTTGTACTGTTCTATATGCTAAAAACAGTAACATTATTTATAACGTTTCCATTACACTGAAACTAAATGCCATGTAAGTGATATAGCAAGAAGATTCAGAAGAATAAAATCTTAGAAAAATTCACGAACAAAATTTAGGTATTACGTAAATTTTTAGTCATAGCTGGTTTAAACATTAAAAATTCTTCACACGACCCATCAGTGAGTACTAGTACTATTAGAAATATGTCTAAGATTCAGGACTACAGCCTGAAATCAGACCCATTCGTCTACTCTAAAAGCTAATAATCATTGTCTTCGCCTACTTTTCTTCCAGCGTCATTGCCATCTTTTACAACTGTACTAGCAATGACGTCGCAACCAATGATGTTTTTACATAAAACACGTTGGAATTTAATGAAAAACTCATTCATAGTACGTGAAATTTGCTGGTTATAGATTTGTTCAAAATTACAATATCAGTATATATTAACGATTGCCCAAACATGTTTAATCTAAAAGTAGTAAATAAAGATATCAATGACGATTCATGTGCTAAAATTAGGAGAATCCAATTTACGACTTATTTATAAATTGTTAAAGCATCCGTGGCGGCAGTTGCACCGTCGGAAATTAAAGCTCTGCATGCTAATATTATTATAAGCCAAAATAAACACTACGTTAGATAACGTATTTTCGTGGCAATATTTAAAACAAAAGCTCTTTCGATCAATGACGCTATTTTTATGAACTTTTTTTGCGATCGATTTTTGTGTAGCTACACCTAAATTATAAGCACGTTTTATTATTAAAAACTTTAAGTATGTACTTATTTCATTAAAAATAGCAAATAAAATTAATATAGTTTAATCACGAATATTTTTGAAAAGAAATAAGCTAAGAACACACCAAATCTCCACGTTAAAATTTTCAATTTTTTTAAGGTTTTTTCTTAAAATATATTTTTGTATATACTAAATCATCAAACTTGTCTAGACGCCTTGTTTATTATTTACTTAAGTATTTAATATGATATTCATCTTATAAAATTTATTTACTATTAATGAGTAATCACAAGGAAATTGAAATTTGTGCGTTTTGGAGAACTGCCATTGCAGTCATACAAACCTACTACCATCTTATAGTCTATACAAACACACTACAAAGTTACTCTCATCTTTTATTTCTTTTCAGTACGATTTCTTTTTTATTATCGTACTCTCGATATATTTTTTTGTCTAAAAAATCTATCAAATAAAAAGGTATACATTTGACAAAAGAATAAAATATATATATGTATATGTATGTATAAGAAATGTCTTACAATGAATTAACACGGAATATTACTTGACCTTTTAACTTATAAAAAAAACGAGATTGAACCTTGTACCTCAAACATAAGGCTTAAATTGATTTGGGAAAAAGTAAACATGTCGCAAATGGCAGGTACTAGAAAATGTTATTTTTATTTTAATTTCCTCGCTCAAACATTATCGAATGTTCTTAACAGATTGTGCTTTATTGTTTAAAATATAAATTAATGTTTATGTTGTCTGAGGATGATTGAAATCATTTTAATCATTAATTAATATCATTTTAATCATTTTTTTTTATTTAGCTTCACGCTATATGCGGGATGCAGTAAGTTGAATGGTGAGTGAGATCCGCAGTATTTTTTTTATAATAAAATAGTAACTGAAGCCAGTCGTGGCGCAGGGGCACAAAATGTGACTGTAAAATCAACTGGTTGTGGGTTCGATCCCCACACGAGGAAAAGAAATATTAATATTTTCATTTCTTCGCTCTGGTGTCGAGGTAAAGCGCGGCGTTGAGTTCCTCCACTCAACACGCAATGCCTCCAGAACTAAGCGGAAAGTGGGGAACGAAGTGTCTTAACACTAGGTTCCGTCTGTTTAAAATCGTAACTGATCGGTATTTGTATATGGAAGATATATCAGAAAAACTGTTACTGGGGACTGGGGAATAGAAAATATGATTTTAATTGTTTTTATCTGTTTGTCTGTTCGTTTTCAATATTGGATTTTGACAAGCTTTGCTCAAGATTTTTATAGTGTTTGTTACAATCTAAAATTTTGATCACGATCGGTTCATAAGTTCAAAAGTTATATCAAACTTCAAGTACATATTATGTTGTTCGATAAAATTGCTACTTAGTGTATCTATAGATTTCGATGTTTTGTTGTTTTTCAAATTATTATTTATATTATGATAGAAAATAAAATGAGATTGTTTAATATATCTCTTTCTATAGAACCAATTATATTAAACAAAATTAAAAGATTGTATTTTTTTTGTAACATTTTGGTTTACAATTATTTATACCTACATATAAATAAAATTGAAGGGTTTGTCTGTGATTTTAAAATAACCGTGTTTTTCAAATTTATTCTCAAAGTGGCAATTGAAGTCGCAACCGCCACATTTACAGTGAGACATTGTGCTACTACGCCACGGTGGTAAGCTGATTAGAAAAGAAATCTAATTCCACAGCGTTCCTTAAAGCGTCGTCTAAGCAAAAAAAATCGTAGCACCTCAATAAAAATAACGCGGAACAAACTGGATTATTGGTTTATCAGCCACTCTAGGCTCGTGATTGCTTACTCTGTTTTCATTTACGTTATTTCCAGCTTACAAGAGAAATAAACATTTTTATCGTTTTATGCGATCATAATCTATAATACAATATTATAAAGATGAATACTATATATAAATAAGAGGATGAGTTTGTTTGATTGAACGTGCTGATCTCAGTACCTATCGGTTGAAGTTGAAAAAGAATTGTTGTGTTTTTTATAAGGACACTCCGTTCCCATTAAGACATTTCCGTTCCCCCTCTTTAAAGCCGAATTCTGGTGATATTGCGTGTTGAGTGGTGTAACTCAGTGCCTCGCTTTACCTCGTTACTAGAGCGAGGAAATAAAAATATTAAAAGTTTCCTCGAGTGGGAATCGAACGTACAACCTGTCGCGTTAAGAATTTCGACATGGCTTGAAGAGAACGTATGTTTGCTCTCTGAAATATTTTTCTATGACTTCATATAAGGTTTTCTATTGAAGCTAAAGAAAACTGTATAAATAAAAGCAGGAACAATAAAAAATGAAAAAAAAAACAATGATTTTCATACAAGTCACGCATATTAAAAATGGATGTATGGTATGGTTCTTTGATTATGGCGTTTCGGGTAGACACACGAGTAGACACAAAGGAGATTGTATGGAAAATTGAGATAATGTTAAACAGTAGGAGAATGCATGTGTAAAAAGATCCAGTTGAGCATTGCATTCACCTATAAAAAATATTAAAATCAATATATTATACATACACATAACAGAGGGTTAGTATTAAGAAATATATAACACAAAAATGTTAGCTTACAGTTTACTATTGTTATATCTTATATATTTACATAAGCAATTACATAGAGAACCAAACATAAATATTAACAAACATTGAACATTAAGACACTCCGTTCCCCACTTTCTGCCGAATTCTGGAGGCATTATGGGATATTTGCCTACCCTGCGTGAAGATATTTTATTTTTATTTATTTATAAATCTATATATTTCCAACTTCACGCTGTATCCCGCACAGCAGGGTAGGCAGAGGGAACTAGTATTAAGACACTCCGTTACCCACTTTCCGCCGAGATCTGGAGGCATTGCGTGTTGAGTGGCGGAACTCAACGCCGCGCTTTGCCTCTACACTAGAGCGATGAAATGAAAATATAAATGTAAATAAATATTTAATTTCGTCGAATGGGGATCGAACCCACAACCAGTCGATTTTACAGTCACACTATGTGCCGCTGCGCTATGACTGGCCTCATTTCCCCAGAATTTTTGCCCTTTTTGGAATAAATTTCTATGAAATAAAGACATTTTTTCACAAACCTCCATCTTTGCAAGTAAATTTATCACTAACATACTAATTGTGATGAATGGTTCAGGGAAACTCTTACTTGTATTCTTCGAAGAGACGTAACAAAGGTGGAACTCAGCTATATATTTTCAACTCTAAGAAAGTTGCAACCTTATTGAAAAATACTTCTATCCTCTACATCTATATTTACTGTAGCTTAAAAGTAGTAGATTTTATTAGATGAATTTACTACATCTGGATAACTATTTTTTTAGTGTCACGCTATGTCGTAGGCTAGATGGAAATAACTTAGGGTTAAGACACTCCATTATCCCCTTTCTGCCTAAATTTAAGACATTGCACCTTGGATGGCGAAGCTCAACGCCGCGCTTCGTGTTGTTGGAGTGAGAAAAGTAAAATATTTATTTCCCTGAGTGACGCGAGGCGATGTGAAACTACGCCACAATTGTCTCTTGTTTGAAGTTATAACGGCATTACAGTACTTTCATCTCATGACGTTAAGCACCTTACAGAGAAAAATTGGACACCCAATGATTTCAAAGTCAGTCTTCTACGTTTACAGTAGCGTGAGGCGCTCCGTTCTCTCTGGGTACTTCGCTAGGAATACAGCGTAAAGTTAAAAAACCGTAGTCCGTCGCAACTGTGGGGCAGCGTCAAAGAGTAAGCTCGACAGATTTGGCTTCGACTTCCACTCAGAGGAAGAATTAATAGCGCGGCGTTGAGTTTCGCCATTTATAACGCAATGTCTTGAAAATGTGATGTGCGAGAAGTTTTGTTTGTAGTTGGACCCAGATATAAACTGAGGGATGGATGTAGGATTCAATTTGCACTAAAGTAAATATTGACATTTGTATATAATAATCGATTTGAATTTCGTTACTCAGCACGTATTTTCTTTTTACCCGACAGTGGCGAAGACTAAAAGAAGGGTTATGTTTTTAGCGTGTATGAATGTATTTACTTTTGTTCCCTTTTAACTGTTAAACCAGCGAAATGATGTATAAACCGACCATCACCAATCAGTCAATTGCCAGGCCTTAGGGCTTAACTCAGAACTGAGAAATTCCACCGCGATACCAGCTTTTGTGTCTTGAAAATATTAATTAATTCACGATATTGTATTGTCTGCGAATTTTCAATTCATTTTATTAAAAATGGTACAATTTACGCTACAAATATGTTAATTAACTTGTTATAAATGAATATTATAGTAAACTAGTATTTCTGTGCGGCTCCGCCCGTATGGTCAAATGGACATAACTAACAATCGTGTCTGAGGTAACTCAGAAACTCAGTTACACTGGGTACAGCCTTCATTGATAAATGGACTATCAAAACCAAAAAGAGAATTCTAATTTGAACCAGTAGTTTAGAGAACCAAACTCTTCAGCTTCATACTCGTAATGTTAGTTTAGATATGTAGATTTTAAATAATATTTTATTTGTAAGTAGTTGAAATTTAGTACCTCAATCAAAAAAAAAAAACAAATCGTTCCATTCTCCGCTCTCCGTCCGAATTTAAAAGAAGAATAGCAGAACTCCACGCCGCACTTTATATACTAAAACAAAAAAATATATACCAGAGCGTACACCACTGTGCTAAGATGGTTCGAGTTTACTAACGATTTAACTTAAAAGAGAATTTCAGTAGTTCTTTATTGAAATAAACATAATGGCTCAGAAAATTTTGTACATTATTATAGTACAAATAGGTTGCCCTGTTTGGACGAAATATAAAGGAATTTGCTTAATAATGCGGTAATAGCGAAAGTAATTAGAAGCAACTAACTTTGATAAATATTTTCTTTTGTATTATGGTTAATTTTGAAATCTTTTTATAAATAAAAGCCACCGTAGTAGCGTCTGACTAAGCGTGGTGGTTATGAGTTCAGTCCTCATTTGGGCGTTAAGTTTAAACATAATATGTTTGTACCTTACATTTTGTTTCTAGTGTTGCCAAATTAAACACGGGACTTCAAACTATATACTAACATTTTTCGTTAAAATAATAATAAAAGTAGTTAAAATAAAAGATATGAATTATAAATTAAACGAGGCTGACTGTAAATGTGACGTTTGTGGGTCCGATTTCCATTCAGGAGATTGAATTATTTTCATAGAACGGAGTGCCTCAACACTAGCTTTCGCTTTAGCTGTGCCTACCCTGCCATATGCGGGATTTAGTGCGAACCTAGAAAAAAAACGAAGTATATACGAGGCAAGTCGAGGCGCAGGGGCGTAAACGTGACTGGTTGTGGGTTCGATCCCTACTCAAGAAAATAAATATTTAATATATTTTTTTTTTTCATTTCTTCGTTCTGGTGCCGAGATAAAGTGCCGACAGACAGTCCGTTCCCCACTTTCTGTCGAATTCTGGAGGCATTGCGTGTTGAGTGGCAGAACTCAACGCCGCGCTTAACCTCGACACCAGAGCGAAGAAATGGAAATATAAATTTAAGTAAATATTTCATCTCCTCGAGTGGGGATCGAACCCACAACCAGTCGGTTTTACAGTCACACCTCGCGCGCTGCGCCACGATCGGCCTCCTTTATTTAATAAAACTATCTATATACATTAGTAGGTAGGTACTTCTATTTATAACAGCTAATAATAAATAATGATGTCCATTAATTATGTACCCATTAAACGGTGTTAAGGCCCCACAGTATACGGTATTGTTGGATTAAATTATTTTTTATCACCCTTTTATAAGATGGGGAAGGTAATCACTCATTGTCAAGCGAATTTGAATGGAAGAAAAAAATCGTTACTGATGCCATCCTGCACAGTGATAGTGTTTTACTGTATGCGATGGTTGTAGGTTCAATCTTCGCTTTAGCAGAGATGTATATTTGTTACACTTATTAATTAAATATTATAACTCAACATATGGGCGGAATGCGGAGAATGGAGTGTTTTCACACTAGGTTCCATGTGCCTATTTTGCTTAATGTGGCGATACAGCGTGGAGTTAAAAAAAAGATTCCGAGCTTGAACCTACAACCACAGTTTAAAATTATCATTGTACCCAAAAAAAAAAATCATTGTAGACAAAAATTTAAGTAATCTGTACGATCTGTCTTTTCACAAATTAAGCAAAATACATAAAGATGAAGAAAAATGTAATTATTTTTCTTGGCAGTAATTCATTTCTGCTCGTGAAAAATTTGAGGTACAAAATGAGAAAAAAAAACAAGATTATAATGTAATTTTTTAGTAAAGCCGTGTAATAATAAAGTGAAAATTGAGCAATGGAATGATAGTACAAGGTGATGATACAATATTATGATATCATACTCTCTGACTATAAAAGTGAGGGTTATGGGTTCGATTGCCACTCCACAGCTGGATGTAGGCCTCTTCCAGAGTACGCTAGAGCTCCTGGTCCTCCATCTTTTCGGCATTAAATCAAAGTCGGGCCTAGCAGGTTTGCCAGGAACTGGCAATATTTAAAAAAATATTTTCATTTTTATCGCTCTACTGATAAACTGGGTAGATAGGCAGGTAGGTTGAGGCATGTCGTGGCGCAGGGGTATAAGCGTGCAACGACAAGATGTGGGTTCGATTTCGCTCAGGTAATGAGGCAAAGTGCGGCGTTAAGCTCCGTCGTTTAATACGCAAACCTGCAAAATTCATTTATTAAGTGACCATTAGGTTCTTTCTGCTTTTTTCCTAGTCTTTAAGTAATATTGTGCATTTCCAAGTCAAGGAAAAATTTAATTAACTATTTCATCTCTAGCAAAAGAAATTATGTATGAATTTTAAAATATCACTTTTTTATTTTAATAAATTAACTTAGTGTAAGGGATTCAAAGCTCCATTTAAAATGGCTATGATTGTAATATTTTTTTTATTATAGTTCTTCCACGCCTAAACTTCTAGCAACCTGTCTTCCATTTGGCAAAAAGAATATTATTTTTTATTTTTTAAATTTAATTTTATAAATGGTATAAAAATTTAAAAGTAGCGATACTCGAACCCACTCCTCTCGAAAACCGTCGACGCGCTCTGACCACTAAGCCATACGTTTTTATCAAGCTACGTCGAACTTTTGACACGCTTGAGCCCTTATGTATTTTTGTGTTCGCCAAACTACGCCCAATTTAATAAATTTAATATCAAGCCGTCTAGCCGCCATTTTCTTTTATTTATCCGAGTGGGAATCGAGCCGAGCTATCGTGTATAAACAGACACTGCTCCGCTGTGGACTGCTCCATGACGGCCTTATATCATGATTAGCTATGTAGGTAGGGTAATAACTCACTTTAATTTTTCTAAAAAAATATTTTTCTTTCCTAAGCGTGGGAAGTGATAACTATAAAAACACTAAAAGAAATCCAATTATTTCGACGTAGCTTCATAAGAACATAATTATAGCTTAGTAATTAGACAGATTCCAAGAAGCCTGGGTTCGAATCCCCTACATTCAAATGTATATACGTTTTCTAAAAAAGTATATTTCTGTTTTACCCATTTTTGCATAACCTTTTGTTACACAGAAGGACTTTTGTACCAGCCATGACTAATACATTCATTCTCGGTGGATATTGTCGCCGGGGGACCAGGAACATTCGGCATGCAAATTAACAACTACAGTACAGTATGTATAGGCAGTCAGTGGTTATTTGAATAACATAGTAGGTTCAATTTTAGAATTCTTTGAGATTTATTTGAATTTTAGTATATATAATTATTTAGAAAACGTATAAAAATTTGAACGTAGCGGGACTCGAACCCGCGCCTTCTGGATATTCTCGGGTTCGAGTCCCGCTACGTTCAATTTTTTATACGTTTTCTAAATAAGTATTTTTCTTTTCTAAGTGTGGAATAACACTTTAAAAATGTTCAAAAATGTTTTAGTATATAGTTTTGTGATATCTATATATATAGAATCGACAGGTCACTCAGTCATCTCATCAAAATCTCAGAAACTACAAGTACTAGGAGTTTCAATTTTGCGTAGGAGTTATGTATAGGACGTACATAGGTGCTCGCTAAGACGGTTTTGGGGTTGATAATTTATATGAAACTTCGATACTACAAGTGTTAGGAGTCTCAAACCTTAAACAGGGGTATTTTTAGGACGTAGAAGCTCCTAAAGGGGTGCTTTTGGGGTTAATAATTTATGTGAAATTTTATTATTACAACTGCTAGGAGTTTCAAATTTTGCTTGGGCGCTATTTATAGGACATAGGTGCATACTAAGATGGGAATTTACGATATACGACCCCTAAGGGGTTTGAATTTGTGAGTTGTTAAAAATCACAAAGCTTTAAAAGAGATCGTAAAACTTTTTATTTACATTTTCGACGACTCCAAGTCAAGACGAGCTTCATTTCTTTTCCTTCCTTTCAAAACATTGTTCTTAAATATTTTTTATCAAATACTAACAGTTAGTAAGATCTTCCATTTTCACGATTATTACACATTTTAAAAATGAAACTATTCAACAAGATTAGTCGTGTATATTTAGTATTATACATTTTTGGAAATCCGATGTTTCGAACATTTTGCAGTAGTCCGTGGTCGCTGGCATGGCTTGATTTGGTTCTTTAATTATGGTGTTAGTACTAAAAATATATATAATACAAAGTTACTTACAATTTAATATTGTTATATCAAATATATTTACATAAAATATAGCAAAGAGGACTAAACACAAACATTAACAAACATTGAACATTAAGGGGACGGGGAGCTTTATAAGGACAAGGTCACGGGTAGACTAAGGTGGTATTCGTATGTCAGTTGACATAATTATTATATCAAATTACCGCCAACGATTTCTTAATTAGTTCACGTACTGACCTGGATACCTGCAGAATGAGCTGACTGTATCTTGCCCTGTGGAATGGTGGGTTTGAGACTTTAAAGATTTGATATTTTAGTATTTTAATAACCTCGCGGATCATACGGCGACTCACACACAGCTGACTTCGATACATGCCCATTCTTGATATCGGAGATGTGTTCCTTCACCCTACCGCCGATGCTTCTCTTAGCAGTGTTGAAAGTGAATAACGGAGTGTTTTAACACTAGTTTCTTTCTGCGAAAATAAAAAAAATAAAACTCTTTTTAAGGTTTCAAAGAAAAAAAAGTAGGCAGAATCTCTAAAATTGGCACGGGCACTCCCTTCCGTTCCTTTAAACCAGTGGTTCCCAACCAGTGGTCCGCAGAAGCCTAAATATGGTCCGCGAATGATTTTAATTTTATGATGGGGATGGTGAGGCGAAGTTTGTTTAATAGTCACAGGTAAATTTTGTTATACCTACATGCATAGTGGTCCCTGCTACCAAGAATCATATTACTCCTGAACCCCTGCTTCCTATAACAATGTATTAACAATTAAATGAAATAATTTTATTTAATTTGTTTGAATTTTCAATGCTTGATAACAATAACGAGAATGCAGCTTGACGGTTTTTCCAACAAAGGTTGGCTGGGAGAATGTAGTGTTGAATCACTTCGTTTCCCCATTTTTGAATCGCGCTGAATAGCTGAACTCAATGCTGCGCTTTGTCTGTTATAACGGGAATATGAAAACAAATACAGTCGTTTCCCCGAGCGGGAATCGAACCCACGCACGCCACTGCTTCACGACGCCTTCACGGTTACGATAACCACTTTATGTAATTTACACTTTTCCGATATAGGGAAATTATAATATTTCCAAACGGTGAAAGTTAACGCCGTGTTTTGTTTTATCAGCTTTACAAAAATAATACATACAGAAACGTTCTATCGAGAGTATATCAAACCACGTGTATAATCATATATTGTTCCACTGCTCCACAATAGCGTCAATTTGAAATGTTATTTACATTTCTCTACGTAGACGTTTTTCTTTCTACAGTCGTTACAGAAATATGTTTCGTCAAAGGGTTCCTTTCTATTCTTGTTAGAACAAAAACTATACGAAGCAACTCTTCGTATAGTTTATGTTACAATTTATATATAAGTAAATAAAAGAGTTCCGTTAGTTATTTAGAAAACGTATAAAAATTTGAATGTAGCGGGATTCGACCCCGCGCCTCCTGGAAACCGACCAAGCGCTCTGACCACTACACGGTGTTATTTATGTCGAAATAAGGCGCGGGTTCAAATTCCACTATGTTAAAATGTTTAAGCGTTTTCTATAAAAATTACTATTCAAATGTATTGAATTGTAATTAAAGTGAGTATAATTGTAAAATTGAAACTTTAAATCAATAAAAAGTTGGCAATGAATAGGTTTGTTCACGAGTGGAGGTCACGTTTTCTTTTATTGAAATACTTTCATATCGTTAAGTTTTGGTTACTATGGAAAGTCACTAATAGGAAATATATTATATAAAGCAGAGCTTAGAGGGGCCACGTATCAAAATTAGTTGGGGGGCCCAAATACTAATAAAAAAAATTGTCACAAAAGAAATTTATCATCTTTTTATCAGTTATCCTTCAAAAAGCTAGCCAAACTATTCAAATTAAATATAAGCTTTTCTTGCCTTTTTTCTGTAAATAAATTTATTAACTCAGCTGTAGCTGAAGACGGTTTTTTTTTCTAAAAGTTCTGGCTCTATAGACAAAAGTGACAAGACTGATAGCCGTTCCTGTCCCATCGAAGTCCTTAGGTATTTTTTATCAGTTATAATTTTAAAAACTCCTTTCAGCTGTTGCAGTTGTAACTGGGTTAAGAATTAAGAGAAGGGTTAAGAATAGAAAACATGCTGTTATTATCTTCGGAAAACTAGATGCAATGCAGAATTTAATCAGCTGTAATTTCATGGAACTACCTTAATGGAACGATTTCTTTGAATTTTCGATTTTAGGCATGTTTTCAGAGCAATTAATTGTTCATAAAGAATTAGTGAGATATCTTCACTTTGTTTCTTTTATCATATCGCTTGAAGAAATAGGAGTTTTTCGGGTTGTAATACTTCGAATATATTACTCAGGCCACAAATGCGTAGTAAAAATAATTTGAGAAATTAATATATCTAAAAAACAGCAATTTAGCAAAACAGAAAAATAAAAAAAACTCTATAGGTACGTCTTTATAGAGTACCCCACTTCCGTTCTTTTATGTTGCCTTAATCAAAGTGGATATTAAATTAGTAGTTTTCAATACTTGATAACGGTAGCGTAAACGCAGTTTGTGGCTTTTTCTAACAAAAATAGACAGGGAGAACCTAGAGTTAAGTTACTCCATTTCCCAATTTCTTAGGAAAAGTCGCCTCTATTCTTCCTGCTATGCAAGAAAAAACATAAAATTGTTTTTGTTTATTTGTGGTAAACTAGTAAACTCTTTTTTGATTGATTATTGATTAATTTATAAATAAAAATACAAATTATGCTGATATTTTGTGTAAATAATAAAATAAATAGAAAATGTTAAAATAAAGTCTCTGTTTAGAAAATAAATTTCAATGGTAAGAGCAAGTATGCGACGCTATAATAAAGAGTGAACACTCGACTAAATTTGCATTCGGGATCCACTGTGCAGCTTAATGCAGTTTTAATGGTTTTTATTACACACGCTTCACGTTTAAGCATGTTATTATATTGTAGAAGTATTGGGAATAACCTCTCTGATGCAGTAGAGCTGCACTGTTCTCTGGTTTTACCCCGGTTCTAAGCTCGACCACTCAATATGTAATTCTGTGTGAAAGAAATGGGAAACGGTAACGGAGTTACTAGTAGGTTTTATTTTCTACTACCTTCTACTTCTTCCTACATTCTTCCTACCTTGTAAGCTGCCTACATTCACGCTGTATCCCGTATATAGCAGGATAGGCAGCGGATACCTCGTGTCATTTCGCAAACATTGCGTGTTTATAATTAACATTAACAGAACTCAAAATAGAATTTCGTCTTGAATATTCATAAATAATAAAGTTACTACAGAAATAAATATTCCCTGTTTACAATCGAACCCACTATTAGCAAAGAAACACCTATTAAATGCGCTTGGACGGCGTCTAATGCAGTTTTAATGGAATTTATTACACATATTCTACGTTTCAGCAGTTCATTACAAGTAAAGTACTCTTGAAATTCCTAATTAGGTTTGTAGAACAGAATTATAGTAGTAGTTGTCTTGTTTGTCTAGTTACTTGTACTTGGTTTTATGTTTAAATCAACATATTTTTTCCGTATACAGCAGGCTACTGTTAAAGATATTTTTTTTATTTCATACAGAACATATAGAAATAATTTATTGAGAATTGAAGTAACTATGATTGATATATTTTTTGTGATCCATTGTAAATGCGGAAGGTAATTTTGACCGCACGTACAGTAGACTACACGAATAATTTGATATCTATAACTAGATAGGCTTTTTCGATTATTTAGAACAAGGCTTGATATTATACTCTCTTTGTTTACTTTCCTACTCCTACTCCTTATCCAATCGTCTATGGAACGGACTCCAGGAGCTCCAGAAGTTCCAGGAGCGCAAAATTACCGCGTCTTCATACAGCGCTGGAGTCCACCGTATCATCGACGGCTATTTTTTACTATAGCAAATCAAGACCTGTTTCTATCTTGATATATATTACACAAAGTATAGAGAAAAGATAGATGATAGCAATTAGCAATAAGGTTACGTGTCAAATACGTAAATCACTCTGCGATCAATAATTGAATATTTTACAAGATGTCTCAATATGTTTTTAAGAGATTTTTTTATTGTGTTGTATACTATAATAGAATAATATTTATTTTAAACATTATTTATGTGAAAAGCGGAGTGTCTTAGCACTAGGCTCCCTCTACCTACTTTGCTACGCTGCCTGCTACTCTACGTGGGGATATAGCGTGAAACTGAAAATTAAAATTATGTGTATTTCCGTCATAAAATAAGATCGTTTGATAATAAGAAATCGCTGCGCAGGGGCACAAATTGTGACTGTAAAATCGACTGGTTGTGGGTTCGATCCCCACTCGAGGAAATGAAATATTTATTTACATTTATATTTTCATTTACTCGCTCTGGTGTCGAGACAAAGCGCGGCGATGAGTTCCGCCACCCAAAATGCAATGCCTCCAAAACTCGGCGGAAAGTGGGGAGCGGAGTGTCTTAACACTAGGTTTCTACTGCCTACCCTGCTGTGTTCGGGATACAGCGTGAAGAAAGAAAAGAAAATAAGATAGATAAGGCAACTAAAGTAAGTGCGTCCCTTAGGGGTCTTCAGACCACTGTCGAGTACGGAATGTCGTACCCATTAAACGCGACTCCTAGTACCTGTGCCGCTGCTATTGGCAACGTGGTTCTACAGGGCATGGAGCTTTATATACCTAGCACTGCACTGCAATTCAACGACAAGTAATAGATTTAGTTTGATACTTCGTGCAAGCAGCAGTTGCTGCCTTTAGCAAACGCGAGGCATATCAAATCTCAAACTGAGGCGAGGCCCTGGTTACATAGGACCCGAAGGTGAAAGCCTCAAGAAAGATAGACATGGTTATGATCCATCTATCTACAGGCCTCTTGCTATTACCTCTCTGCTCTCAAAAGTGATGGAATGCGTTGTAAATTGACAGTTCGTAGTTATCTTTAGGATCACCGATGGATTCACGACCGTCAATATGGCTTCGGCTATTGTCGCTCAACCAGTGATCTTCGTTTCTAACCCACCGCTGGGCTGCTGATATCGAAAGTAAGGGAGAGGGCCTGGCAGTCAGCTTGGATATGGCAAAAACTTTGATCAAGTGTGGCAATCGGCTCTCCTTGCAAAACTTATACCCATCGTGCTTCCCGAGAATTTATGAAACTGGCTGCGGCCTAAGGCTGTGTACACTACACAGCCTTAGGCCGCAGCCCCCAGCCCCTGGGTTACCTTGCACATCAATGACATATTAGGGGATTCTAGCACTCATTGCTATGCAGATGATAGCACAGTGGAGGATGTATACTCCGGCCGCACCAGTCTATCCCGGGAAAACATCGACCAGTGCTAAAATAAAGTCTGCAGTTGAGGCATCTTTCGGAAATATTTCCACATGGGATGAAAGAAATTTGATTCAATTTAACTCCAAGAAGATACAAGTTTGTGCGTTAACCACTAAACAAACCCCACTTGTAGTGTCGTTGTCTTCCAAAACACGTCCCCTATAGCCGCGCCCAGTATGAGTCTCAGCGCATACAGGCCATTCGGATCATTGGTGACTCAGTGATCTGTGAAAGGCTTGACACTTTGTCTGTGCTTAGAGACGCACAGACAAAGTGTCAAGCCTTTCACACACACCTCTATGTCCCCTAGTGTGCGTTCTCTAGCGCATTTATCTATTATGGGGAGTTTACTGGGGAACTGTTTGACCTGTTGTTACCTGCCGCCGAATTCTCTAACCGCACAGAACGTCACAAAATTAAATACCATCCACACCATCTGGATATATGGCAATCCACCACTGTGCGGCTTCGTACGAATTTCCTTCCATACGCCACGCACCATCAAAAATAGGTCTTTACGCATTTTTAATCATTTTTAATTCCCGGTCGGTGCCCGGAGGCGCGGGTTCGAGACCCGCTACGTTCAAATTTTTATATGTTTTCTAAATAACTATATTTCTAAATAAGTATAGGTCTTTACGGTTTTTTTTTCTTTATTTACATTCTAAGTTATCCGCCATACGATACGACATATTCCGAAAATTAAGCGAAAAGTGTGGAATATACTCTATATTGATGATTGCAGATTAAAATAAAAAATATCTTAAAGTCAACTTGGCGGTATTCTACTCGTGTCATTTGGAGCGTGTGAAATCCGTCAATCCTTTGCTTTTTACTCGTTGTGATAAAACCGGATGTTGTGCAGGATTATAATAACAAAAGGGGAAAAGTTGGCTTCATTTTAGATTCAGCTCTTAGATGAAATAGTGACTGGTATTTTGTTTTTTTTTTTTAAATATTTTCTTGGATAGATTTGATGTAAGTTATATTATTACAATGGATGATTAAAAATTGAAAGATTTTCAAAATTATTTTTTGATTTTTGATTGAACGTGGTTATCTTAGCAGCTACTGGTTAGATTTTTTTTCTAGAATCCATTTATCAAGAAATTCTATAAGCAATGTGTATCTCACGTTAATGGTTTCGATGTAATTGATGATGTGAGCTGCGGATTTAGGAATGTGTTATGTTTAATTTTTTTAAGATTCACGCTATTTCCTGCACTTTGAAGAATAGGCAGAGGGAACTTAGTGTTTGGACACTCCGTTCCCCACTTCTCCGTTTCATTTCAGCCTAATTCAGGATTGTGTAAATATTTAATTTCCTCGAGTGGGAATCGAATTCGTAACCTGTCACGTTTACAGTCGCACGCTCCTGGTTTTCCGCCACGACTGGCCTTTAAATCTCTATAGTACTACAATAAATAAATAAAAATAAATAAATCAGCTTCACGCTGTATCCCGCACACAGCAGGGTAGGCAGAGGGAACCTAGTGTTAAGACACCTGTTCCCCACTTTCTGCCGAATTCTGGAGGCATTGCGTGTTGAGTGGCAGAACTCAACGCCGCGCTTAAAGTCCACACAAGAGCGAAGAAAGTGGAAATATAAATTTAAGTAAATATTTCATTTCCTCGAGTGGGAATCGAACCTACAACCAGTCGGTACTACAATAAGATATAATTAATCATCTGCATTTGAACTCATAATCCTCAATAGCTATTAAATTACTTAACCTTTTCTCAATTGGGTCAAGAAATCTCATAAACAGCAATTACCAATATTCTCGAATGTTCTATAAACCGCTAAAACAGATCTGTTTTAATCATAGTTTTATGTAACTTAGAAACTTGAGCTTCGGGCGACGACGTCTGCCTTCCATTGATTTCTACCTGTTTATAAAGTTTTGTCGTCTCGAAACTATTATAATAGTGGTATTTGACACTTGTCTGTTGACTGTGATGGTTGTGAGTTCGATATCGATTCGTTTAATTCTAAATTTATATTCATAATTCCGATAGTATCGTTAAGTAGATGAAAAAAAATTATGGTATATTTTTAGCGCTTTTAAAGTGTTATTCCAAATTCAAGAAATAAAATTAATTATTTAGAAAACATATAAAAAAATGAACGTAGAGAACGGATTTGAACCCGCGACTCTTGATATTACGCGCCCCTTATGGACGTTTCAAGATGTTTTGAAAAATAAAATCAAAATAATTATTTAGAAAGCGCATAAAATATTTATTTATTTATTTATTTATATTTATTTGAGGCTAGTCGTGGCGCAGCGGCACGAAGTGTGACTGTAAAATCGACTGGTTGTGGGTTCGATCCACACTCGAGGAGATGAAATATTTACTTAAATTTTTCCATTTCTTCGCTCTGGTGTCGAGGCTAAGCGCGGCGTTGAGTTCTGCCACTCAACACGCAATGCCTCCAGAATTAGGCAGAAAGTGGGGAACGGAGTGTCTTACCACTAGATTCCCTCTGCCTACCCTGTTGTGTGCGGGATACAGCGTGAAGTATATTTAATTAGAACACGCGCTACGATAAATATTTTATACGTTTTCTAAATAAATATATTGGTTTTATTTTTCAAAACATTTTATTCTCGTCTTTCCACATGAATTCGAGACATTACATGTTAAGTGGCGGAACTGAATCTTGCTCTTGAGCGAGGAAATGAAAATAGCTTCCTTTGTTTGGAGTCGGACGCTGTGCTGCTGCGCCAAATTATATTAATAAAATAACTATTAAAAGTCGTCGTGGCGCAGAGGCACAAGCGTGCGATTGGAAACACGACGGTTTGAGTTCGATTCGCACTCGGGGAAATGAAGTATTTAATATTTTCATTTTTTTGTTCTGGGAACGCGCTGTTTTAAGTAATGCAATGCCTCGAAAATTCCGCAGCGAGTGGGGAATCTAAAATACTTAACTTTACTTAACAGGAACACAGTGTCTTAACACTAGGTTCCCATGTTCCAGCCTACCCTGCTATGTGCGGGAAACAGCATCAAGCTAAAGAGAAAATATAACACACACTACCTACTTATAATGTTTGACATAATAATACGTTATACAAAGTGACACACAGGTTGTCATCGCAATATGTATCTTAGTCAACGAATCCTTTATGAAGAAATCCTATAAATATTATAAATATGAAAGTTTGTGAGGATCGGTGTTTGTTCCGCTTGCACACAAAAACTACTGAACGAATTTAGAAGAAAATTTTACAGAAATACGCTTTTATATCAAAATAACACATAGCCTACAATTTATATAAATATTTTGTATAATTTATTTTTTTATATATTCTTTATTGTACACAATTACAAAAAAAAATGTACAAAAGGCGGTCTTAACGCTAAAGAGCATTCTCTCCCAGCCAACCTAGTCATGTGTAAAAAAGTTAAGCTATTGACGCCTCCAGTTTTTTCCAAAGTTTATTCAAGTATTACTTAGAAATGGATTTAAATTAACGTAATTATAATATTTTATTATGTAGATGTTTTTTTTTATTTCACGCTGTATCTCCCATATAGCAGGGTAGGCAGAGAGAACCTAGTGTAAAGACACTCCGTTCGCATATCGAGTGCTGATATCAGGTAGACTTCTTACATGAGCCAGGAAAAATAATCAGGAATATGAAATGTGTATGTACCCTCCAAAAATGTGAGGATACCCGTCGTGATACAGCGGCGTAGCGTCTGACTATATACGTGATTGTTGTGAGTTCGATTTCCAGTTAGAGGAACGTACAATATTTAAATTTTTGTCGCTCTTGTAAATAGATAAAGCGCAGCAAAGAGCTTCTCAACTCAACATGCAATGTCTCGAAGTTTCTAAGGTGAGTGGGGAACGGATTAACCACTAGGTTCCCTCTGCTAACCATATTCTATATAATTAATATACAGGATACAATGTAAAGAATAATTTAAATATATATAATTAAAATATATATTTATTCAAACTAATTTAATACAAAAACTACAACAGCAAGACTCGTAATGTTTATTATATATACTTTACATGGAAACTTCTAGAATCTTTACAGTCCGATATATGATCGTCATTTCGTATAACCACTGCCTTGAGTTTTATTTTACATTCAAATGTAGACTTTATTTCTATTAAGCAAAGGGTCCAGCTTCATGTGTTAGAGCAAAGTCATTCGGAGCAACTTTATAACAGTTTAAAATTGGATATTGCGAGTTTGGTACTCAACAAAGCTAGTACTTTCTTTGTAATGATGCGGCTTGAGTATTGAACTTAAGCAGTTTGCTTAGAGAACATAAAAATAAAAACTCATTTCCTCAGTCTGAAGACAAAGCGCGGCGTTGAATTCCGCCACTCAATAATGTCTCGTAATTCAGCGGTGCGCGGGAAAAGAAATGTTTTAACACAAGGTTCTGCCTACCCTCCCAAAAGCGGTCTCCTACTTTTTACCGCGTAGTAGGGAAGTTAAAGTGTTTTTTTTTTACTACTATTATTGGTACTAATTATTTTTTTTTCTGTATTATTATTTTATTTGTTTCTAGTTCCGTATATTATTATAATTAAGCCGTATTAACATACAGACACACATACATACATTACATTACATTGTCTGTTTTAGCCAAGGGATTAAACACACACATCTTCACCGTTCTTCAACTTATCAAGCAAAGCTTCCGTGATGGTATCATCACGTTCAGAGTTGCAGCTATAAGTCTATGTTTGATTTTTCCTTTGTCGTAGTCCTCTGGTCCGCAGATAAAGATGCCGATAGCATCGCCATCATCGTCGGAGTAGTAGACACAGGGCCCTTTCGTGAACATGGATCTTACTCCTCTAGTTCAGAGTCCGAGATTCAGACAATAATGACGTCTACGTACGTTTGCCCTTGCGCCTCGTGGATTGTCATGGCGTGCGACGGCTCACCTGTGCCGTACTCTTGGTTCATCGGGTGATTTTTTTTTCTTATGAATGGACGAAGTATGGAGTCCTCTTTTTGTCTTTTGGGGTTTGCAGCTTAAAAGATAGAATGAAGAATCTGTCGCCTTAAGGGTAACCAGTCACCAAGCTGTTCGAAGTTAGCAAACGCATTCAGATGTAACTCACTAGAATACGCTTATGCCAATATCGAGTCGAAATTACATATTCAGTGACAGAACTCAACCCACGCCTCATCTATAGATCTAATCATCCCGTATGTGAATCGAACTCACAACCGCCGCAGTACTAAGTAACGTAAAAAATATATACAGCAATAAGCTATACGTTCATATCTTGAAGTAAAAGCTCGTAAGAAAGCTTGTTATACACTAAAGTACTTCGTAACTAATGTTATCATACTGAATACCTGAAACTTTTATGGTAGGCCTCTCCAAGACTACTGAACAAATTTCAGGGCTTCCTTTTATATCCTGTACTCGTGTAGTTTATAAGTTGGTTATTTCATATAATATGTACATACGGAAATATGTTTTAGTGTGTTAATGCTAGAGCACTGGGTTTGACTGTAAAAGTGATGGTTGTGAGTTCGATTCCCAGATTGGGGAATAAATGACTTTAATTTTCTCTCTCTGTCAGCAAGATAAAGTACGGCGTTGACTTGTAGTTTCATGTTGAATGGCGCGGATTATGTCTTCGCGCTTTATTTATGCTTAATATTAAAAAGAATGTAATTAAATTAAATCAGCTTCACGCTGTATCCCACGCACCCTTGTTTGTGGCCCTGGGCCACGACGGCCTCTATATTTTCTAATATTTCTGACTTTCGCAGTAATTGGACCTAGGCTTTTGAATAATACGTAAAAATATTTTTTCAACATTGCTCATATTATATGGCGTAAGTAGTGGAAGTACTTAATTTGTCAATTAAGCAAATAACTTTTTATTATTTAAAATTGATTACCACAGTTTCAGGGTTTGAATATCTGTTAATTTTTGGAAAAGAATTTAAATTTTACTAAGCTATCTCTGTGCTATCTATCATATTATAAATATTTTTATAAAAAATCTATAAAGTGTGGCGTTGAGTTCCGTTACTTAACACGCAATTACTCAATGATTCGGCGGAGAATAAAGAAGTGTCTTAATGGGGTATAAACTATAGAGTGTCTTAACACAATGCCCTCTTTCCATCCCCTACTATGAGCGGAATAGAGCATGAAGTTAAAAACATATATACCTATCGAAATTTAGCGACAATGCGTAGAATCAGTTATTTTAAAAATACGCCGTAATGATTGAGCAAACAATATTTTCACGAAAATCCCATAAGTCCATTAGCAATGACAGGGAACTGAGACGATATGAAAAAAAACTACTATTACTTAACTAACTTCGAAATGTAATAATAATTTTAACTTTTGAAATTTTATTCATTTTGTTAAAATACTGAATCGTTCCGAGACACTTGTGAAAGTTTTAAAGAATGAAAAAAAAAATGCATAAATCTTTCGTTTCTTTTTTGTCTTCACTTTTACACAGATTCAAGTAGGTATATAGAGGAAGGCAATCAAATATTTTAAAATGCCTTAGTTATAAATTCTGTAAATTTTTAAGTGTTGTACTTCCGGCTGTGTGTTCACGTTTATAGCTACTTCATTATTTTCTATTTTGATGAGTTTTTTTCTCACAATATTGTATTCAATAGATTAATTAATATCGATGACAAGGAAACAAAATAATAATAGGATAAAATGGGTACGGACATACACACACACGCATTTGGTCCATATCTTTTTAAACTATTATTATTATCCATGAGGCCAGTCGCAGGGGCACAAAGTGTGACTATAAACCCGACTGGTTGTGGGTTCTATCCCCACTCGACTCGATATATTTCCATTTTCTTCGCTCTGGTGTCGAGGCAAAGCGCAGCTTTAAGTTCTGCCACTTAACACGCAATGCCTCCAGAATTTGGCAGAAAGTGGGGAACGGAGCGTCTTACACTAGGTTCCCTCTGCCTACCCTGCTGTGTGCGGGATAGAGCGTGAAGCTTATTATTATCCATCTTTACTGTATTAAAATACTCACCCATCGTTTCGTTTTCATACCAATTTCAGGATTGTATGTTAACGTATAGTACAATTTACAAAAGTTTACATGCTTAAGTTTCTGGGCGTATGCACACGTTTTGTATGAAATGAATTACTGGGTCTTCGGAAAATACTAACTTTATGTGGGACTAAGTTAACAAATTTAATTTTAGCGTATGCACTCTTGTAGTTTGTAATAAGATTTTTTTTAAAATTATAAAAACTTACAGGATAGCTTTGTTGTTATAAAGAGAAAAATCCATAAAGTAAAAAAAAATATAGATGTTTCAAAGAAAAAATCATTACAAACTTATAATTGTAGTTTATTTCAATTTATAATTCATTAATTCGAATTTATTTTAAAAATTGTAATTGAATCTTTGGTATGCGAGTCCGACTTGCCTTTTATCAGTTTTTATTAATATAGGAAAAAAATCTCTATTCCCAATATTTAGAAGCCTGCCTTAGTGCTTCATGCTAAATTTCAGTGTTCTACACCGCGAAGTTCTTGTTCATGTTCGGTCAGTCACTCAATAACGGAAAAATATTATATGTAATATACATTAAAAAAATGTAATACATTCCATAATCACTGAAAACGTGCCAAAATTTATATGTTCTCCTCATTTTAACGGCACTTTTATAATTTGTTTGCAAAAACCAACGGAACGGAACACGGAAAGGATTTTATCGCAAGAATTGGATAAGCTTAATGTAAAGCTTACAGCGTATTCTATTAAAGAGAGAAAAAAAGCCATACATTATGGGTATGTGCCAAGAATGCTAACATTTCCGGGCGACACGCTTACGAGTAGATCGGTATTAATTACATGAAACGATATTTCTTTTTGTTTTTTACTGTGTTTTAGCTTGAAATTAAGTTTGGAAATTTTTGTTGCCGCATTTCAACGTCTGACTCTGGACGTATTTGATAAGACAAAGTGCGGCGTTGAGTTCCATCTCTCAAGTTGTGTAAGTCACTATTATACAGTGTTTTTACACAAACGTATGCTACATATAGGCAGTGTAGATAGATAGAAATTAGTGTTAAGACACTCCGTACTATCCAATTTTAGAAGAACCTAGAACCGCCACACCACCGCCAGCGTCATCCAAGTTATTAAACTTAACAGTATTATACTAACAGTTTAAATTTTATATTATCGTGGAAAACATAAACTTTGCTATAAACTTGTCGCGGGCTTTCATCCATCTTAAATATTTAATATACCTCTACAACAGGAAGTAAATGTTAAAAGCACCGCGCTCAGTGTGGTGATACATTAATCACTTTGAATTAAACAGCGGTTAACGCTAATTGATGAGAAACAAACAGAATGTGTATAATAATAATAATAATAATTTGCAGATTCACTCTATCACGTTTTCACGCTTTGTATACCAGGGCAGGGTAGAAGGAATCTAGTGTCAAGACACTCCGTTCGCCGCTTTTCGAGTTGTTTTTGAGATATTGCATGTTGTGTGTGCTTTGCCTCGTTTCCAGCTTATTATATATTTCATTTCCTCTAGTAGGAATCGAACCACCAATCTATCGAGTGATCGCGTGGAGATCACGTGGAGGTATCAAGCTGAAATGAATATCAAATATTTCGTTGTCTCAAAAAAATTAAGCTAGAAGCTTCGCAGCAGCAGTCATCGCAATCAATAGATGACCGAGATGAGATGAGAAGTAAATTTATAGGCAAAATCTATAGGCTATTTCTTGTAGACCTAGATTCATAAAATTTGTCACGAAAGGAGAACTTACAACACAGATAAAGAAAAAAATCCATAAAATAAAAATTTACAGATATTTCTTACAAAAAAATAATTACAATCTTATATTAATAGTTCATTTCATACAAAATGAATGAATATGCCCGCAAACTTCAGTTTGCTAAAATTTGCAAGATGTGAGAACTTACAGTACATATAAAGGAAAAAAAATAGAAAATAGAAATATATGTTTATGTAACAGATAAAAACTATTACAAAACTTATAATTATAATTTATTTCATATAAAATGAGTGCATACGCCCGCAAAGTTAAATTTGTAAACTTTCATAAGTAGGGGAGAGCGGGGTTGGTTTTAACAGAGCTAAGAAAAAACAAGCTTATTCCTGAGAAACGTGAAGAGTTAAAAATATAATATTCGATTTAGAATACTATATATACAGCTGAACGTGTATTGACTTGTCTATGTGATAGGTAAACGATATTTTTTGTGTCTTATAATAAAACGATTTAAGATTAATTTAATCTTAAATCGTTAAAGTTTGATTAAATGAATAGTTTAAGTATTAAGTTTAAAGTATTTATATTAATGTTTGCAGGCTAAAAATATCTTTGTAGATTAAAAAGAAAAAATATAAAAAGTACCGATTTGTGTAATCTTAAATATATTAAATTATTTTGATTAATGTATATAACAGTTTATTTTAATATTTGAAAGAGTTTTAGTATCTGTTAATAGTTGCTCCTTACGTTAATACTAACTCAAGTTTTGTTAATATTTACCCCAGATACGATAACAAATGACTTTTTTGGTTTTAATAACTCTATTTCTGCAATTACTTACCTAACTGATAATTTTTATCACTAATATTATAGCTAAAAATATAATAAAGAGAACATTATTATTGGAAAAATAACCTATCATATAACATTTGTTAGGACCAGCCCCGCTCTCCCCTAATGTACTTATCGTTGAACTAAAATCCTAAAATTGGTACGGTTGTGGGTTCAATTACCCTTTGAGGAAATAAAATTTTCATTCCTTCGCTCTGGTTTCGAGGCAAAGCCCGGCGTTGAGTTCCGCCATTCAACACACAATGCCTTCAGAATTCAGCGGAAAGTGGGGAGCGGAGTGTATGTACACTAAGCCCCCCGTGCCTACCTGCTACGGGATACAGAGTGAAGCTGTGTGTGTATTATAATTTACTTTCAACATACATACATTACTTATAAAATACAAATCCTATATCCATTTTACATACTTACGTATTTTAAAACTACTCATAAAGGAAAAAAAAAACAGACAAATCTTTTCACTATTATGTGGTTCTAGAGTAAAAAAATATATATTAGTTGCAAAAGGCAACAAAAGCCACTGTACATTGTACAATGCCGACCCTGCAGGATCCCGGTGCCGTAAGTCAGGAAATAATTGACTGTCGATGTTATACCACGAGGAGTTTCGACTAGAGGTACTTGACAAGATAGTGGGTTTTTTTCAGGTTCACGCTTTATTCCACAAATAGCTGGTTAGGCAGAGGGAACCTACTGCTGAGTGTTGAGTGGTGCAACTCAATGCCGCGCTTTTGCGTTGGCGCTAGGGCGAAGGAACCAAAAATTTTAATAAATACAAATTCATTCCCCCTATAAAGAATCGAACCCACAACCTTCGCGTTACAGACACATGATTGTATCCCTGTGACACGACGGCCACATATAGTGGGCTTAATAATTTTATAATATTTATATGATTTAAATTTGCTTTAGATACATAACAGTTGGAAAAATCTACTCTGGAAGTAATTGACTGCCGATGCTTATAAAACGAGGAAATCTGACTGGCGATACTTGGGAGGTGATAATGGGTGTAATATTATGAGTGACAGACAACCCAAATCTGAAACTACACAGCGTAGAACGTTGAAATTTTCTTGAAGGGTCCTTGAGGAGAAAAACACTAAGAATATATTTTAAGGTATGTTTTACTACTTCGATATTTGTGTAACTTGTAGTATAGATAGCTAACTTAATATTCTTATAATAATATTAAAATTGTGCCTAAGTCCCAAGTCTTCGTGTTTCCCTACAATTGGGTCAGCCGCGTTCCATTCTGTTATTGGATTACTATAAATAAAGGTACTCCTTTAAATTACTTCCTATTAACGTCTCGGTTAAGGAGAGAAATGCATTTAAGTACAATTAAATATCGAGATTTAACCGATTTTATCTGGATTAAACTGGTGTAGTGAAAACAGTGATACAACACTTGCTTTTTTTGTGTTTTCTACATGTTTTTTATAGTTTACATATTATTTGGTAAAATAATTTTATTAATAGATAAATAGAAAAAGGTAACTTTTTGTCTAATATGATCGAATCGAAACTACCGTGTTGCTAGATTTATTCACGCTGTATCCCGCATATAGTAGACACAAATAGGGTAGATAAGGAGAAATTAGTGTAAAGACATTCCGTACTTTACATTTTGCCCAAATTTAATACTTTGAGTGTTGAGTATCAGAATATGGAAATGCAAGGAAATCATTGCCCCGACTGTCTGTTCTCTCCACTCTCCATTGAACAAAAAGTCTGTTCTGTGGAGAGAAAGTAGAGACGGAGTTCAATGTTGAGTGACGGAACTCAACATCACGCCGGAACTCGACGAAGTTGCTCCAATTTTCCGAGTGGGTATCGAATCCACAACCGTTGCGTTTAGTCCTCAGATCTTTCAAATGAGATTCAAAATCACAGGTAAAACTTCGGTTGCTCCTAGCCGCGAACATAAAAGTAAAGTAAATTATTTTTTCAAATCGCATTTCGGGAAGGGTCGCTGTTCAGCTAATTGACTTATTCAATTTACCCTTAAGCGACATTGCTTCTACTGGAAATTTTACCATTATTTCATAAAATAATGTTGTGTTTTTGTGTTCGTGTAGGAGCGTTTATGTTGTGTTATGTTGAGCTGAGTAATTTATGTAGGACAACTGATGTTGGTTTGTGTAAGATCGTGTTACAAGATTGTTAATGGCCTGAAGGCGGAAGGTTGCATTAAATTTAATCTTTAGACAACTGAATTGATTGAAAGATTATCGTAGTTGAGATGCGCCTGTGTTTTCGATTATTTTTGATAACAGTGGGTTCAAATCCAAGGATTAGAGTTTTCATAGCCTATTTTCGCTACTTTGTTATCATTCACCTTGGATTGAAAGAACCCCGTTCTCAACTTTTCACCTACCTTTATCCTCAATAGCCTAACTTAAGGATTTTTTTAGCTTTCTAGCAGAGAAAGCCGAGGTTACCTAGTGTTAAGACACTCCATTCCCGATTTTCCGCTGAATTCTAGAGGAGTTGCGTGTTGAGTGGTGGAACTCAATGCAGCCTCGACACCAGAGTGAAGAAATGGAAATATACATTTAAATAAATATTTTATTTTATTCTACAACCATTTGCGCTTACACACTCGTGCCCCTGCGTCGTGACATAAAATATATTTTTTTTTCAGTTCGAATCAACACTTCCTGATATAAACGCGCTCAACCCAACAAACTCTTCAGCTTTACAATACTAGTAAAGATCAGTTCGTGAGGTCACAAATAACACTATGTTTGTTAACTAATAGATCTAATATAGACCTTTCCCCACACCATCGAAAGGAAATTGATACTAACCGATATCAAACATCGTATATTGGCAATAAAACGACCGTCGGTGACTTCGTAAAGCCATTCCACGATTGTATCAATTAGCGATGGCTTAATTAAATGCCTCTTTTGTGTCACAATTTTCTTTTTTTTTGTGACCTTATATAGGGCGTTTTTTTTTGTTAAGTGGTTGTGGGTTCAATTTTTGTTTGTTTTGCGCAACGTGAGGTTTGTGAGTTCAATTTTGAAGGTATAGTTTATTATTATTTATTTTTCTTGCTCTGATAACAAGAAAGTATGGCGTTGAGTTCCGCCACTCAACACGCAATGCTTCGGGGAAAGTGGGGACCGGAGTGTTCTTCCCTGTTGTGTGCGGGATACAGCGTGAAGCTGATTTATTTTTATTTTAATTTATTTTTATAGATATAAATTTTCGTCGGAAAATTAAAATTAGGTAAGTTATTAACATAAAAGCCTATTTACCATAAAATTCTATGATTGATGGCATTTAAATATGAGGATAATAAACATTATTATGATGTACCCTCATTATACAGTCTCTCTATAGAACCCTTTCGTCATCAATCATTTACGACCATTGTGGGGTAGGCTTTAATTTACCATATTTTAATGTTAAATTTTTATTTGAGGTTCGTTTATACCTTTTCTATTGAAATTAGTGAAATATATCATCCTGTATATACTTCGTTAAACTGTTAATAATTTGCAACTATTATAAAACTTGTTAGAAAAAAATTGGTTTTAAAAAACCTAATCGACTTTAAATGATTGTTTAACTAAGAACATAGTATTCATATTATACATAACCCCTCTAAAAGTACGTAATTATTTATATCTCAAAAAATACTTAACTGATTTTGATGAAACTTGGACTTGGACTTTACACTACGTTATTATATATATAATTTTAATTAAAAAGGATAATCTTCAATATAAGTTCACGAGAAATCAGACTCAAATATCCTTTATACGACTCTTTTTTTAAAGTTAGCTAAACGAACACTTTTCAAATATTAAAATAGATATTTGAATAACGCTTTCCTTGGAAAGAGTGGAGAATGACTTCACTTTGAAAAAAAAATTACACATTTCCTCAATAAAATCGAACCCACTACTATCACGGATACATCCACATATTCCTTATCTACACAAACATCTAAAGTAACCACAATTTCAAGTAAATACAAAATAATTTGCAAACATTTCCACCCGAATACCGTAACCACTGCAGTGCCAATAAATCGGAGCAGATGTTCTTTCTGCTTGCATCGAGTTTCTTTTCATCAAAAAGCTATTTACTTCTACCTTTTTCCTTATATTTTTTTTTCTTTATTTTTACAACTTGTTATCCTACCAATGTAGTCTCTACTAATGTATGCCGTTTTGTTGTAAGGAGATTTCTTTTTAAATGAAATGTGCTACTATTATGATTTAGAGACGCTATCATAGCGTAGTGGGGTCAGTTTCTGTTTACGGTGGTTGTGGATTCAATTCCAATAACAATAAATATGAGAAACGTCAATCTTTTTCTCTAGTGTAAAGACACTCCGTTTCCCACAATTTACGAGATTTTGTAAGTTGAATGGTGCATGTTGTGCTTTGTTTACTACAGAAGAAAACTATTTAAGAAATATATATATATATATATATATATATATATATATATATATATATATATATATATATATATATATATATATATAAAAATATTCATAAATTCGAACCAATAACCATCGCGTTTACAGTCACACCGTTGCGGCACGACGGCCTCTTTATATTTAAAAAAATAAATAAATAAATCAGCTTCACGCTGTATCCCGCACACAGCAGGGTAGGCAGAGGGAACCTAGTGCTAAAACACTCCGTTCCCCACTTACTGCCGAATTCCGGAGGCATTGCGTGTTGAGTGGCAGAACTCAACGCCACGCTTAACCTCGACATCAGAGGGAAGAAATGGAAATATAAATTTAAGTAAATCTGACTTAGCATAATAAAAACAGAGTGCCTTAACACCAGAATATTCTATCATTATTCGAGAGCGGCTACATTCAATTATCTATACTAGCTTATTTATGTGTGCCAGTGGAGAGCTTTACTGGTATAGTCATAATGTATCGTTAGTAAACGCACCTTCGATTTAATTACGGACATATGGACGTGTCTATCTTACATGTAGTTAGTGTCTGTGATTCATCAATTTAGATGAATGACAGATTGAAATTCAAAGTGTTAAGGTACTGACTTTATTTGTTTCCCATTTGAGTAATTACATATTAAAAAATCAGCTTCACGCTGTATCCCGCATACAGCAGGGTAGGCAGATGGAACCCTAGTGTTGAAACACTCCGTTTCCCACTTTCCGTCGAATTTGGGAGGTATTGCGTTGAGTGGCGGAACTCAATGCCACTCTTTGCCTCAACACCAGAGCGAGGAAATGGAAATATAAATTTAAATAAATATTTCATTTCCTCGAGTGGGGATCGAACCCACAACCGTCGCGTAAAAAATATATATGTATATAATCATATGCTATCTGCCAAAATAGTATTCGCTATCGCCGTGAGTGCGATTTCCTCTTATAGTGATGCTTAGGTTTCTTTTATATTGAAAACAGTTGAACGAATTTTAAAGGAATCCTTTTAAATATCAATATCTATCCTTGAATGAGGTCAGTCGTGGAGCTGGGCCACAAGCATGCGACTGAAAACGCGTCAGGTTGTGGGTTCGATTTTCTCTCGTAGAAATGAAATATTTAAAGTTTTGATTTCCATGCTCTGGTAACGACGCAAAGCGCGGCGTTGAGTTCTGCCACTTAACACCCAATACCTCCAGAATCAAGCGGAAAGTAGGGGGCGGAGTTAACACTAGTTTCTCAGCTTCCATTTGCCTACCCTGCTATGTGGAGGATATAGCATGAAACAAAAAATTATAATAGAAGCAGTTGCGGTGCGAAGTGTAGTGTCAGTATGATATTTTAATTATCTCCAGCTGGGGAACGGAGTGTCTTAACACTAGTTTCCGTCTGCCTACCATGCTGTGTACGGGATACAGCGTGAAGCTGAAAAAAAATCTAAATTATCATTTAAATTTAGCCATTTTGAAATTTAATTAATAGAAAAATTTGTTGTCAAAAAAACTAATCAAAAAACAAATCAAATGAGCTTCACGCTGTATCCCGTACACAGCAGGGTAGGCAGAGGGAACCTTATGTCCTGCTGTGTGTAAATCTAATCAAAAGTAGTAGAATTATATGAACAATGTAAAATTTTTAGTTATTTTACCATCTTTTATTTAAATTGACATTTTAAATTCATCCATTCGTGTATGTGAAATCTTGCAAGTGTAACTGATATCCCAAACACCTTTTAAAATATTATTTAATAAATAATGCCTTGGCTCGTGATGTGTCTAGTGGTTAGAACTCTTTATAGTTGTGATCGTGAAGAACCCAAAATCTTTTAGAGATTCAGAGGTAACAGTGTTAAGAATTTTATATTATGCCATTAGAAGGTATCGCTTTAATAAGATATTTGCCATCAGAAGTTGTTCTTGTGTCAGTTATTTAGATAACTGTAGACTCGACAATATAACATTGTCATAACTCGAAGCTCGTCCGAAGATAAGCCAAGAGTGCGTCCTATCTTCCTCTCCACTATAACTGCGAACTAGTTATAATAAGAGGAAGAAAGAGTACGGGCCCCTCCCCGCCCTACACCGTGAGTTCCGACCAGACCGTGGCTTTACAGTCATCGTTGAACCCTCCGGGACGTTTGTGTGTGATCTTTCCGAAGGTACTTGTTACGCTTGTTTATATTAAGATTGTGTTAGAATAGTAATTCGTGATGTTGATTGATTTGTGAGATCAATATAAGTCGTTGGAACGAACGCACTACCGCTAGGCGGCCGATATGTTAAATAAACGCACGGCACACACCCCACAGTCGTGTCTCGAACCGTAGGCGGACACTACTACATACACCAGAGTTCCAGGACATAAAATAGCACCACACACCCGTATGAAGGCGGACACTACTACATACACCGGAGCTGGGACATAAAATAGCACCACACACCTACTACTCGTATACCAAGTCATAGACGTGGTATATAATATATCAATGACCAACGCCATACAAGCATAGCTAACGTATCGCGAGCGTACTGCGAGACGGCATCAGCCACGACATAGTTAATGTCGCTATAACAGTTCGCATAAGCCCATCACGTCAGCCTTCGCGACGTCAAGCAACATTCAATATTATAATATGGATCAAAGATCCATAATATGTGTCGCTCCTACACATATATTGCCTTTATAAGAAATTCGATCCTAAAAGATCGTGCCATGATAGACTTCAAATTATCACATTATATTTATTATACATTTGGTACGAGTCTTTATGTGCATCATATTCATTTGTACCGTAGTACTTAATAGTTCGACTCGACCGCTGCCTTCCGAGCATCACCACCTCCTATATATACGGAACGACGGTCGCGACACTCGGGACGACAATACACGAACACGTCTCGATTAATATTTTATTCAAAATATATAGTTTGTATTATTCATAATTAACTATGTTATTTATGTGCATTGCCATGCATATTTTATTTTATTTATTTTTAACTTATACCATAGGTACATACTGTTACATTCAACCCCCTAAATTCTATGGAGTTCATCGAAATAGAATTTACAATTATTTATTTATTTACTATCAACCCCCAGATTGGGCAACCCCCCAACCTCACTATACTTTGTTTTCACAATCCCCAAACATGAATATTCCTTACACTGTAAACCTCCTCTATCTCATTCCATTTCACGGACAACAAATTGTAGGCGTATGCCTATTTGTATATATATATATATAATTACAAAGCCGTTTGACCATCCTGGTCACGGCACCAAATTGTAGGCAAAAGCCTACGATAAAATATTTAATGTAATGCCATTTTGATCATCCTGGTCACGGCACCAAATTGTAACTGATATCCCAAACACCTTTTAAAATATTATTTAATAAATAATGCCTTGGCTCGTGATGTGTCTAGTGGTTAGAACTCTTTATAGTTGTGATCGTGAAGAACCCAAAATCTTTTAGAGATTCAGAGGTAACAGTGTTAAGAATTTTATATTATGCCATTAGAAGGTATCGCTTTAATAAGATATTTGCCATCAGAAGTTGTTCTTGTGTCAGTTATTTAGATAACTGTAGACTCGACAATATAACATTGTCATAACTCGAAGCTCGTCCGAAGATAAGCCAAGAGTGCGTCCTATCTTCCTCTCCACTATAACTGCGAACTAGTTATAATAAGAGGAAGAAAGAGTACGGGCCCCTCCCCGCCCTACACCGTGAGTTCCGACCAGACCGTGGCTTTACAGTCATCGTTGAACCCTCCGGGACGTTTGTGTGTGATCTTTCCGAAGGTACTTGTTACGCTTGTTTATATTAAGATTGTGTTAGAATAGTAATTCGTGATGTTGATTGATTTGTGAGATCAATATAAGTCGTTAGAACGAACGCACTACCGCTAGGCGGCCGATATGTTAAATAAACGCACGGCACACACCCCACAGTCGTGTCTCGAACCGTAGGCGGACACTACTACATACACCAGAGTTCCAGGACATAAAATAGCACCACACACCCGTATGAAGGCGGACACTACTACATACACCGGAGCTGGGACATAAAATAGCACCACAAACCTACTACTCGTATACCAAGTCATAGACGTGGTATATAATATATCAATGACCAACGCCATACAAGCATAGCTAACGTATCGCGAGCGTACTGCGAGATGGCATCAGCCACGACATAGTTAATGTCGCTATAACAGTTCGCATAAGCCCATCACGTCAGCCTTCGCGACGTCAAGCAACATTCAATATTATAATATGGATCAAAGATCCATAATATGTGTCGCTCCTACACATATATTGCCTTTATAAGAAATTCGATCCTAAAAGATCGTGCCATGATAGACTTCAAATTATCACATTATATTTATTATACATTTGGTACGAGTCTTTATGTGCATCATATTCATTTGTACCGTAGTACTTAATAGTTCGACTCGACCGCTGCCTTCCGAGCATCACCACCTCCTATATATACGGAACGACGGTCGCGACACTCGGGACGACAATACACGAACACGTCTCGATTAATATTTTATTCAAAATATATAGTTTGTATTATTCATAATTAACTATGTTATTTATGTGCATTGCCATGCATATTTTATTTTATTTATTTTTAACTTATACCATAGGTACATACTGTTACACAAGCTCAATTTGACCTACTTTTAAGTGTTCGATTGAACTGAAATTTGACTTACGACTTCAGTTCTGATGACAATGACAATGAAATAACGTACTTATTTAGAAAACGTATAAAAATTTTGAACGTAGCGGGACTCGAACCGGCGCCTCCTGGGTTCGAGTCCCGCTACGTTCAAAATTTTTATACGTTTTCTAAATAAGTATTTTTCATTCCTAAGTGTGGATTGACACTTTAAAATTGTTAAAAATAATGAAATAACATAGTTATAATAAATATTATTCTTAATCCAAAATGGCTGCTGCAAGATTTTTTTCGCGGTAGCCATTTTGGATTAGCCTAATAGCCAGATTACATTTTTTTTCACAACTTACCTAATAGGTGAGTGTCAAACGAAATAGCTTGGTATGTGAAATATAATACACTACGAAAAAAAACTGGAAAGCCTGTGTTAAGCGCTACTTATATATAATAGTATTTTCTTTTCTATAAAGGGTTTTTTATTTTATTATTATAAATAAGTTATTAAAAATAATGATATCTTGGCTTAATAACTCGATTCCTGCCACCTAATAAGTTTAAAATATTCATCGAAATTGATCCCCAAAAATAATATTTAAACGTGTACCTCTATCAAAACGAGTTGTACCTATAGGTAGTTGTACGGCATAGATAACTATGGTATAGGTAAATTATTGACTTTTTATACAGATACAAAATGTGTTTTATCGTTCGTCACGTTGCATTATTATGCCTTTTCTTTATATATAAGGGACAATATATTTTCATTTCATATTTCGTATGAAATGCTTTGTAAAACAATCTATATGTATATTTAACTTCATTTTAAATGGAGGCCATTAGCAAAATTTTTATCTTTTTATTTCTTAATAAAACATAATTAATTACATTTAGTTGTTATAAATATATATTTTTGTCCTCACTTTCCGGCATAGCGACCTGAATAATGAAACTCTACGCCATGCTACGTCTACTAGAGCACGATAATAAAAATAAATAAAAAATATTTGTAAAAACAAAAACCCCGACTGCATCAAACTAAAAAGAAAATAAACAAACCCAATAGTTTATTAGGATTAACAGTCGGGACCTCTTTAAATTATGCGGGGTTTTTGGTAAAGATTTTATTGATTGAAGAATTACTTATAGGTCCCGACTGTTAATCCTAATAAACTATTGGGCTTGTTTATTTTCTTTTTAGTTTGATGCAGTCGGGGTTTTTGTTTTTACAAATATTTTTTATTTTTCATTTTTTTGTTAGAATTTATTATGATAATGATAATCATGATATACCTTTTTGAAATCCTGAAATTGAGCTCTTGAATTTGATACCTATATTGTAGTATTCGAAACGAAATTTTTTTTTTCGCTAAGTCGCAATGGCGTACCACAGCCACCATGATTATTTTTTGATAACGTCACCTATCTAAGAACACTTGGGCTGCTAATACGAATCTAACGATACCTCAAATATATAAATCCGTTCAGCGGTTCTAGAGATACGAGGTAATAAAGAATATTACATACATACAAGATACGCGCGAAAAACATAACCCTTCCTTAGCAGTCGGGAATTAATATAATCCCTTAAGTGGCAATCGAACTCACAACCGTCGTGTTTAAAGTCATACTGCGCCACGACGGCCTAATTATTTTATTATGATAAATAATTAAAAATAATTTCAAATGAAATTATATTATTACAAATAATTATTAATTATTTATAATGACGCTATCGTAGCATCATTAGAAAGTGGTAAAATATATTTTTTTAGAAAACGTATAAAAGAATGCTAACAATATCTATAAGTAACAAGCATAAAGTATATTTTATGTAGCTTAATGAGAACGTATTGCTTAGTGGTCAGAGCGCTTGGTCTGGCTTGGCTTGCAAGTTCTGCAGGCTCAAACCTCGATACGTAAAATTTTTCTTATGTCTTAAACACTAGCGGCCCGCCCACGGCTTCGCCCGCTTTAACTACATGATTATTGATTCAATAAACAGAATTGATTGACAATTAGAATGACTTGTAATATGATTTTTATTACTTTAATCTGTAATATTCTAATATCATTTTTTTACTACATTATCGTAATTTCTATAAGAATTTTTGATTATTTTGACTTAAAAATTACGACTATTGTTGATATTTGATATTTATAAAATATACATAAAGCTAATTATTTCTTATACGTATATATTTTTGTAACATTATGTTCTTTCTACCTATGTAATCATAATTCTAAAACTCTGTTAAATGTGCTGATGTCAGTGAATAATTTAATGTACTGCTTCAGAAACAGCGTTAAATGTTAAATTATTGATTTGAAGGATTCATAATATTCTTTGTAAAATAACTGTAATGATTGCATATTAACTCCTGTAAAGTTTTTAAATTAGTTACATAATTATATTATTCACTAAATGTACTGAAGGCAAAAAATATGTAGTTATTACAGAGTACACGTAGAAAGGCTGTTTTTAGACATTTTTATATAGATTTATTTCAAACAAACATAGGAACCGAAGACTCCATATATTTACCTAATATTTTTTTGAAGATCAAATCAGTCTTTATTTCTGTGTTGAATTAGTTACAATTACTTAAACTTAACTGTTATGATTTATGAAGGTAATCTCCACTAACAATTCAGTTTTGCTTACTTTATTGTATAAAATATTGTATAAAAGTGCTTCAACACGTTTCGAATGTCATTCTTTGGTCAAGAATCTTACCAGCGCGATTGCTATATAACATTCGCAGGCAAACTAATGCCTTGAGTTCATTCAAATGACGATAACTTTTTTTTAATGAACCGATTTTGATGAAACAAACTTTAATTGTTAAGTTGAGTTAAAACAAAACAATTGAGAAAACTTTCAAGTAAATTGGTTCAGTACTTTCAGAGAAAAATGTGACCATACATATCGACACAGACAGGACAGACAGACACAAGAAATTAAAAAAAAACTTTTTGCTTTCTATTATTCTTTTTAAGTGTCCCTCTATCCATTTCAGTCAAAATTACTAAATGTACAGACAAAATATTTTTCCCGACTGCTAAGGAAGGGTTATGTTTTTCGCGCGTATCTTGTATGTATGTAATATTCTTTATTACCTCGTATATCCAGAACCACTGAACGGATTTACACATTTGAGCTATCGTTAGATTCATATTAGCAGCCCAAGTGTTCTTAGATAGGTGACGTTAATAAAAAATAATCATGGCGGCTGTGGTACGCCATTATGCTTAGTGATAAAAAAAAAATCATTTCGAATACTACAATATGGGTATAAAATTCAAGAGCTTAATTTCAGGATTTCAAAAAGGTATATCATGATTATCATTATCATTATAAATTCTAACAAAAAAATGAAAAATAAAAAAATATTTGTAAAAACAAAAACCCCGACTGCATCAAACTAAAAAGAAAATAAACAAGCTCAATAGTTTATTAGGATTAACAGGCGGGACCTATAAGTAATTCTTCAATCAATGAAATCTTTACTAGGAACCCCGCATAATTTAAAGAGGTCCAGACTGTTAATCCTAATAAACTATTGAGCTTGTTTATTTTCTTTTTAGTTTGATGCAGTCGGGGTTTTTGTTTTTACAAATATTTTTTTATTACTGTCTTATTTATAGAGATAATTTTTCTGTAGAACAACGTTTAAAAAGTATTAAAGGTTTCGAATTAAATGTAATTCTGTCCTGAGTTCGATTTCTGGTCAAGTAAATATCTATATGAATAGGTAACATTTTTTTATCAGCTATACGGTGTATCCCGCGCACAGCAAGGAGCTTAGTGTTAAGACACTCTACCACTCTCTGCCGAATTCTGGAGGTCTCAACACCAGAGCGAAGAAAAATAAATTTAAATGTATATTTTTATATACATTTAATTAAACATTTCATTTCCTCGAGTGGGGATCGAAACCTTGTCAAATGCGAGTTTTCCTGGACTTCGAATCGGTTCCTTACAGTTATCTGTAAAAAGGGCTAAAAAAAACCGGTTTGTTGTATAGGTGCTCTTAATTATTTATTTAATATTGTTTGTAGTATTTGTTGTTATAGCGGCTTTGAAAATATAGCATATATGTGAAAATTTCAGTTATATACCTATCACGGTTTATGAGATAGAGCCTGGTGATTGGCGGGCAGGCAAAGATCGAAGTCATAGTAAAAGGTACCCGTTTTATGTGGAACCTCTTAAGATAACTTTCACGCTTCTTTTTCTCGCATAGCAGGGTAGAAGGCTAGTGATAAAACACTCCGTTCTGCACTTTACGCCCAATTTTCGAGACATTTGTTGTGTCATCTGAGCGAGGAATTGAAAATAATTTATTCTATCGAGTGAGAACCGAATCCTTGTCAAAGTCATCAATATTCTCATTAAAACCGATTGTCGCATTTGACAATCGGTTCGACGCATTTTTGAATTGACCATATAAAAAATAATTGGGAATCATATATTTGACTTCAGTAACGCAATCATATTAACATAAATTTCAATGTGTTCATCTATCTATTTACCTCTATAATTTAAAATAATGAAATCCAGATACAAACAAGAAGCCACTGTGGCGTAGGAGCTCAGAAAGAGAGTGAAGTGAAGAGATGATTGTTGGTTTGATTCCCACTAGAGAGAATGATTTTCATATCTTCACTTTGGTAAGAATGCAAAGCAAGGCGTTGAGTTCCGTAACTCAACATGCAATGTCTGGAAACTTGGGTGGTACGTGTGGTGTGGAATGTCTTAATGCTAGATAAATTCTAAGTACCCTATATATGGAATACTGCGTGAAGCTATAGTTAATTAATTTATTAGATACCATGTGAAACGTACCAAACGTTCATATATTCGTATTGAATTGGAAGTGCGTGTACTAACGATACATTATGCATATACCGATAAAGCTCTTCACTTGAATATAATATAACTGAGTGTACAGCATTCACTTTCGCTAAATATTCACTTTCGCTAAATATAGTTAAAACTCTCTGTTCTTTCGGATTGTAATTACGATTAAAAATAAATCTTCAATATCCTATACAATCTGAGATATCTATTTGTATTAAATATCTTGTAATATCTCCCTATGGGCACTATTATATAGGATATGCTTAAAAGTCAACGAACTGTAAACTTCTCAGCAAAATGAAATGACATAAAAAGTAAAAAGGTCTCATTTATTGACTTGCGAAAGCTAAATGCATCTCAATTGAATTTCTGTCTCAATTTCAACTTGAGTGAATATACGACGGCATTTTACGTATTTTTTGGTGATTCATGTATTTCTCATAAATTTGTTGGTTAATTTTGAGACATTGGATGTTGAGGTTTGTTTCGGCATTCTTACTCAGTCGGTGTAGTCCCAGACTCGTGGAAGAGCGCTCTTATCTATATCATCCCGAAGAAAGTTGGTTCCGATCTAACTACTTACATGCCTATTGCTATTGCCTGTTCTAAAAATGATGGAGAGCAATCTTTCAGTTTAGTTTAGTTTTTTTAGTTTAATTCGGAGGACGTAACTTAAAGGCACGTGTTGAGTGGCGGAACTCTACTCCGCGCCTTGTCCTCATACCAGAGGGAGAAATTGGAAATACATTAGTCCCCCGAGAGGGAATCGTACCCACAACCATGGTACATCCTACGCTCTCACATTACGACACGACGATGGCCCTAATTTATTTTCATAA
The DNA here is from genome assembly GCA_021202915.1 of Heliconius himera. Classification (NCBI taxonomy): domain Eukaryota; kingdom Metazoa; phylum Arthropoda; class Insecta; order Lepidoptera; family Nymphalidae; genus Heliconius; species Heliconius himera. The sequence continues at coordinate 312,593 of JAJHJA010000443.1, forward strand.
GAAAGGAAATAATATTCGCTATTGGGTAAAACGAGTGGCCATGCTATGCTTGTAAATCACCCTACTCTCTAGGAAATGTTTATATATAAAACCTACTGTTTCACAAACTTCAAAACACTTAATGAAAAACCTATAGAATTGCCAAATAAATAAAAAAAAATTAAAACAATTTTTCTACCGTATGTTTACAAAATCTGACCGCTGAACCAGTAAATTGACGGCGAGTTTCAGTAGTAAGTGATTTTTCAATTTATCTCGGTACAATATTGATTAAATGACACACATGATTAAATAAAATAAACAAAGAAAATCTGATTCATTAATATAATTCTATTACTAAAATATTGTATATACATTTAATCAAGAATGCGTCTGTAGTTTTCGGATAGGTACCATCTAATCAAATAAATTGAAGCGTGAGGCAGAAAACGGGATGGTTGTAAGTTTGATTTTAGAACCAAGTGCGCTCGAGGAACTCTTTATAAATAAATTATTTAATTTTTTTGAGTTTAGCCAAAAAGTAGGGAACATATTGTTTTAACACTAGACTTCCACTGCTTAATTTATTATGCGATTCATGTTGTTTTTTTTTAATTATTATTCATATAGCGCTTTAAAAAAATATTTAATAAGATCCATTCAAAAATCAGTATAGAATTTTTATAAAGAAGAAAGAAGATTTTATTTTACCGAACGCCCTAATCTCAGGAACAAATTAAAACATTATTTTTGTGTTGTATAGTCCATATATCAAGCTATATTGCATCATATTAATAGTTTCGATGAAACCTACTATACCTACAAAAAAGAGTTACTTAAGGCACTTATAATGTGTCATATATCATACACAACTCTTAACATTTAATAAGTAGATAACAAACAGCTAGTTATTATACAAGTCGATATTAAAAACAAATACGTTCTACGAGGCCAGTCGTGGCACATCAGCACAAAGTGTGACCGTAAAACCGACTGGTTGCGGATTCGATCCCCACTCGAGGAGATGAAATATTTACTTAAATTTATATTTCTATTTCTTCGCTCTGGTGTCGAGGTAAAGCGCGGCGTTAAGTTCTGCTACCTAACACGGAATGCCTCTAGAATTCGGCAGAAAGTGTAGGTACTACTACACCACTACCACTAGGTTCCTTCTGCTTACCCTGCTGTGTGCGGGATACAGCGTGAAGCTGATTTTTTTTATACCTTCTCCGAAGTCAGTTAAAAACACATTCAAAACTTCATACATTTTCATGCGACAACGAACGTCGAGTGAGTTCAAATATAAAATTAATTATACTAAAGGGGTTTATAATGGACTAAATACGTTCAGCATTTCATTGAGTTAATGACGTCTGGATATTGCCTCATTCGTCAAGAAAATAGGTCAGGCAGGTAAACTGGGTGCGGTGCTAGTTGTAGCGATACATTATTTTATATTTAATAAAATTTTATACAACTATACTAAGATTATAAAGATGAATAGTTTGTTTGGTTGAACACACTTATCTCAGGAATAACTAGTTCGAATTAAATATATTATTATTAAATATATTTTTTAAAGTATTATTCCACACTTAGGAAAGAAAAATACTTATTTAGACACGTATAAAAATTTGAACGTAGTTAGACTCGTGGGGTTGTCCATTTATGGGGGAAGATAATAGCTAAGATGCTATATCACATGACGTTAATCGTTGAAACGTAACCTAACCGCGATCAGAGCTACCTCCTGTACTTAGAATGTGTGGTGCAAAATTATTCAGCTAAAAAAGCTAGTTTTAACACATTTTTAGCATAATTTGTAAGGAAAGTAGAAAGAATTCTGATACCGTTTGGTTCCTTTATTTTCTGTTTATTTGTTTCTGATTTTGCTATTTGTCTAACCATAACCATGTTTAATAATATTTCAGCCGTATATGGCATATACGGTTCAAATTTGATTAAACGTGGTTAAATGAAAACTGAGTCGCAATGCCTACGATAATGAATAATATCAATGTTTGTAAAACTTACAGGCAATATTTTATTCATTAAAAGCTTATTAAGTAAATACATTAATACAGACGTACATGCTTAAGTATATATATATGCATAATATAGTTTGGCATTTAATACGTTTTAAGTGTCCGTTGTAACTTTGACCGCAAGAGTAGGATACGTAGAAACGATTAATCTGATGTAATATATCCTATATAAGAATACATAATTTTAATATTCCTAAATAAATTAAGTAAAGAACACACAAATATTTTTTCAATACGAATGAATAGTTCCTGTAGTTGAAGCGTTCAATGATTTTGATTTGATTTTTTAAATTAAAATACTAGAATATTTTTCAGATTATTTTTAAGCTTTAAATTTAGTAATATAAACTATTAATGTAATAAATAATACATAAATGGAGATATCGTTAAGAAAACATTTTTTGTTCAGTACTATTTTCTTTTATTAATTGAAAATCGAGATCGTGTCAGTGAACCTTAATAAAAAGCTTCCAATTATGCTCATTCCGATGAGAACCATGATAAAATAAACAGCATATGCATACAATATTAGATAATCTAAAAATTATAACTTATAAAATCCGCTTAAAGTGTGACCACACGACGTAGTCCCCAGCGATATTTTCTTACAAACAGAACTAAATTATATGTAGTTTTCGGAAGTAACGACCGATTACCTAGCTTTGTTATAGTTCCAAGTTTAGGGTAAATCTACTCAAACTAAGTAAATTTAAGGTATAATTAAAAGTAACAGCTATTAGCTTCACTTTGTTAAAGATGCTTATTTTATATTTTATATAAAACAACTATTTTCTACTTATTTAGAAAACGCATTAACATCTGAAAGTAGCGGGATTTGAACCCGCTCCTCTTGGAAACCGTCCAAGAGGCGCGGCTACGTTAACATTTTTATTCTTTGTCTAAATAAGTATTTTGCTTTCCTAAGATTGGAATAACACATTAATTTCATTAAAAAATTTTTTTTTTTTTTGAAAAGTGGAAAAATAGTATTTTCCACTTTAATATATTTAAAAAAATAGATTGATCTTAATAGTTTTAATCTTTTTTTTTTGGCTTAACGCAGTATCTCGCACACAACAGGTTAGGCAAAGAGGACCTGGGAACCTAGTGTTAAAACACTCCGCCCTCATTCAGACACTTCCGTTCCTCTCTATCCTCAGAATTCTTTAAGCATTGCGTGTTGAGTAGCGGGACACTGCGCGTTGCCTCACTGCCTCACTGTTGCAATTTCAGTCGCACAGTGTGCCCCTGTGCCACGACTCTTCTTGAAGTCTCTCGTCTTACAGCTCCTTTTTCATAAACCTTAATTTTATTTGTTTTTTGTTTGCACACATCCAATCTTTTCTATTATAGATTTTCACTATTTTGAACTATGGTGAACATGACAGGCGGGAATCAACGCTGCATTTAGTATTAACGTCTATTTATTGTATATTTTTTCGCTTCACGCTATAACAGGGTATACCGCATATAACAGGGTAGGCACGGGGAATCTGGGAACCTAGAGTTAAGACACTCCGTTCCCATTGATACACTTTCGTTTACGAATTCAAACTCAACGCCGCGCTTTGTCTCGTTACTAGAGCGAGAAAAATAAAATATTAAATACTTAATTTCCTCGAGTGGAAATCGATCCTGCACCATACCATATATAATATTGTATAAGTATTCGAAATACAAACACGCCACAAAGTAGGTATAATTTAATTTTAATTTTCTCACATAATAGCGAACCTACATTTTGCTGTATAAATAAATATATGTATAACTTCTACGTTATTAAAGAATAACTGAACTAATTTCATATAAGTTAAGCATACGGTTATGTTTAAACTTAAATGAACTTCTATTTAAACTTTGTATTGTTAAGTCAATAGTAATTATTCTGAAGTATGAAATAAAATTAAAGATAAATTATTATTTCATTTCCCCGCAGTGGTAGACAAAGCGCGGCGTTAACATCCGCCACTCAACACGCAATATCTTGAATTCTGACGGAAAGCAAAAGACTAAGCGTTTTAGCACAAGGTTCTCTTTACCAATTCCACTAGATGCGGAATGTGGTGTGAAGCTAAAAAAAATAAACGTTTCTTCTGATATTCTTCTTTTCGTTTTTCTAAAATTCATCGCTTAATAAATTTTCTACAAATAAGAAATAAAAAAGTCAAGTTAGTATCTAAAATTGATATTGTCTTTTAGAAAATACAAGGGACATAAATAAATTTTCTTTTAACAAGGATTATTCTATTCTAATGTATTGACAAAAAAGATTAAAGGTTTTCTGGAGTACATAATACCTATGTGGATTAATTGAATATCAACTTATGTTTTTTTTTATAGAAAACATGAAAGACGCAGCCTGGAAGAGTCTGATAGTATAGCGAAACTCAAAATTGGAATTAAATTATTGATATTGGATTCATGAAACGCATATGTGCAAAAAAAAATTTCACGCTGTATCCCGCATATACCAGGACAAGCAGACAGAACCTAGTTTTACCACACACTGTTTCCCATTTTCCGCCCAATTTTTAATAATTTCCGTGTTGAGTGGCGGAACTTAACGCCGCGCTTTGTTTTGTTACCAGAGGGCGGTAATGAAAATAATTGATGTTCCTTAAAATTGAACCCATTGCTTACAGTGAAATGATATGCCGCTGCGCCAAAACGGCCTCTATAATAATTATGTCAAAAGGATGTGATTTGTTATGTATGTCCCTGAATTCCTCGGAAGTTCAACAAAACGATGACTGGATGTACTAATAGAGGATATGATAGCCTAGGACTTACCATTCATGATGTTGAAGACCATGCAAAGTGGAATAGGTTCAGTTGGAAGGTTACTATAGCATTTTTTATCCATCATTGCACATAGTATACGAATGTGATCATTTTTTTTAATTTTATTATATCGTCATAACGCAGCGTCTTACTGTAAACGTGATGGATTTGAGTTCGATTCCTTCTCGGGGGAACAGATCATTTTTATTATCTCGCTTTGATGATAAGATAAAGCGTGACTTTGAGTTCCGCAAATCAGCAAGCTGTCTTCAAAATTGGATAATGCGGGACGAGAGTGGCGGACGGAGTGTCTTAACACTAGATTCTGCCTTCCTATCTTGCTCTTCTGCAATATACTGGATACAGTATGAAGCTAAAAGACAGTGAAACTCGTAGAAAATATTTCAATAAAAAATATGTCCTTGAATTTCAGCGTCACCATGGGTTTATACTGTGTGAACGTTTCATCAATAAAAAGGAAATATATCGCTTATTGGACCCCATTACTCGCACCAATCAAACACCCTTATATGGGATTTCGAAGTAATATATTGTATTATTATAGAGATCAGTCGTGGCGCATGGCACAAATGTGGTACTGTAAACGAGACTGGTTGTGGGTTCGGTCCGCACTCGGAAATTAGATATTTATTTAAATTTATATTTTCATTTCTTCGCTCTGGTGTCGAGTAAAAGCGCAGCGTTGAGTTCCCCACCCAACACGCAATGCTTCCAGAATTCAGCGAAAAATGGACAACAGAGTGTCTCAACACCAGGTTCCCTATGCCTACCGTGTGCAGGATACAGCGTGAAGTTGATTTAATTGTAGACCTATTTTTATTTTATCTCGATTTTTTTATGGAAAAACACGAGGCAAACGAGTGTACGAGTCACCTGATGGTAAGTGACTCGCATGACCCCGTGTAACTCAAATTATTTATTTTTAAGAATAGAGAGGAGTACAATATTTTTTACAAATTATATATCTATATTTTATACACATTAATCTTCGCCCGTGACTGCCCACAAATATTCCATTTTATTCTATTCCCAAAAAAAATTGAGAAATTTTCTTTTTCTACACTTCTTACCCTACCTACAAGCCAAATTTTGACTTTCTAAGTCCAGGAGTTTTGTCTGGTTCGTTGTCTGTGTGTCACTTAATAACAGACGACTTTTATGTAGATTTTTCACTACAAATTCATATTTTTACGCACCAATATTTTCATTTTTATTCACGATTTTACATTCCAAGTTAATCCTTTACACACCAAATTCGCCGTTTCAAACCACAATTGTATACTTTTAAGCTTCAAATTCTAACTTTTACACTTCAAATCCGCTCTTCGTAAAAAAATATATTTAAATTTTAACAGCATGTTATTTTATGTATATTTATTATTTTTTTCAATATATATTTTTAACCTTCACTCTGTATTTCGTGTTAAGGCACTTCGCTTCCCGTTTTCCACCGAATTCTGGAGGCATTGCGTGTTGAGTCCAATATCCAAAGCGAAGAAATGAAAATATTAAATATTTCACGTCCTCGAGTGGGAAAGGAACCCACAACCTGTCGTGTTCACAGTCACACCCTTGTGCCCCTATACCACAACTGGCTTCAATACTTTCAATATATAGGGAGAAGATGGTAATAAATAAATCAGCTTCACGCTGTATCCCGCACACAGCAGGGTAGGCAGAGGGAACCTAGTGTTAAGACACTCCGTTCCCCACTTTCTGCCGAATTCTGGAGGCATTGCGTGTTGAGTGGCAGAACTCAACGCCGCGCTTAGCTTCGACACCAGAGCGAAGAAATGGAAATATAAATTTAAGTAAATATTTCATCTCCTCGAGTGGGGATCGAACCCACAACCAGTCGATTTTGCAGTCACACCTCGTGCCGCTGCGCCACGACTGGCCTCCACTTTGTTTTTGAAGTCCAGTATGAAAAGTAAAAGGAATACAAATCTAAATAATACATTACAGGTTTTAATATTTATTTCTCTATTTATAAATGATTTACTATGAAATAAAAAAAAATCGATAGAATATAAAAAAATATGTACATATATTCCGAATACACGCAACTTTAACAATTTGAGATCAAGTGAGGGGTATATGGCCCCCTTTAGCCAAATCGAATGTATTGAACTTAATGACAAAAATCGCAGATTTATTTCGTCTGCACAGCGTGTTTCCATAACTTATACATTTCACGCTGAATCCACTCTTCTCCAAAATCTCTCGCTAGAATAACTCGTGCCACAAAATATTCTGATATAACTGAGTCCTCAGGCGAGGACGCATCACATTCAGACGAGTTCTACGACGTTTTCGTAGTAGCTACAATAGCTACTGCTGGATATCGCGTCTCTTTGCTTGTCGGTACCTAGAGCTGCTGGCGACATTCTCTTTATCATCTCGGCCGCTTCCGCCTCGAGGTCCGCTTCCGCTTTCACATATTTTTCCTGATAGCTGAAATTCGCATTTGATAGTTGGGGACAACAGTTTTTTCCTAGGCAAACAAGTAAAATATACAAATACCATATAAATATATTAACAAGCCTTATTACAAGCATATAAAACATTGAATATTATGCATATTTACCTTAAAATTCCTGTACGTTCATTAAACGTTATGTTGAACTCTCAGAAGCTATGACTTGATATTTATAAAATTATTGAAACAATTAAAAAGTTTTGATGAGTGCTGTTTTAAACTGCTTCGTGTTATTTTTTTGTATATTTTTAATATTATCATATACAATGTTCTTAATTTTAAATAAGATTCACAGGATAGCGTGATTTTTAATAAGAAATTTCAAGGGGGACTACAAAACCTACGGGGGCCACAATACCTAATACCTTCTGCTATAATATATTATTGTACCATAGTACGTATTGAGGCCAGTTGTGGCGCAGTGGCACAAAGTGTGACTGTAAAACCGACTGGTTGTGGGTTCGATCCCCACTCGAGGAGATGAAATATTTACTTAAATTTATATTTCCATTTCTTCGCTCTGGTGTCGAGGCAAAGCGCGGCGTTGAGTCCTGACACTCAACACGCAATGCCTCCAGAATTCGGCAGAAAGTGGGGAACGGAGTGTATATATATATATTGTATATGAAAAAAAATATTAAATAAATTAAACAGAAAAAAGTGTACATAAAAATGAAACCCAAGACGGTCTTATCACTTTAAGAGGTAGAATGTTGTAGTGTAATTCTGTTAACGAATTAAAACTTTAAATATTTAATGGCTGGATTTGAACCAGTGACTTTTAGCTATTTTTAAGTGCCCAAACCTCATCCTCATCGTATTTAATTTATTGCTCATTTTGTGTTCACACATTGGTTTTCATGTTTAGTGAATGCGCGGAACTTAACGCCGCAATATATTGTACCAAAATGGCGTAGCAGAAAATAATTTTAATAAAATTGAACCCCCACTCCTGGAAATAATATTTTATTGAATTGTGGACTTTATCCACAACAATCGTACACAATAAAAATCTTGTTTTAAATCGAAATATCTTCGAAATAAACAAATAAACACAAAAAAGTAAAAGATTTATTAAAAATCAATTGATCTCTGAAAAAAATCCTATCTTAAGGAAATTGCTTCACAGTTATTTCTACGCTTACAGGAAAGCCAAAGGTTAAAATGTGGTTTTCTGGAACTGAACGGTTGTAAAGCTGAAACAACATTCCTTTAGTACATTACAGATTATTGATTTCAGATGGTACCACATATATATGTTCGTATGTAGTTTAAAAGGAATGAAGATTTTTATAGGGAAGATTTTAGATTCATGCTGTGTCTGGTACATAACAGGGAAGGCAGAGGGAACCTGAGATCTGAGTTTTAGGACAATCCGTCCTCTATTAAGAAACATTTCCTTTCACACCATTTTTCTTGGAATTTTTTAGGCATTGCGAGGCGAGCGAGGAAATATTAAATATTTCATTTCCTCGAGTTGAACTCGAACCCACAACCTTACTTTCACATATTTCTCACTATGTTTTGATTGAGGTATATAGGATTATTTATTTCGTAACGATTATCATAATGTAATATAAAAAGATGTAATATTTACATATCCTCTTCTATAAATTGATTATCAAACACAAAAAGAATTTATAAAACTTACCTATTCAGAACCCAAAGTTCCTGAGATAAGCGCGTCCAACCAAACAAACTTTTCAGCTTTATAACATTAATATAGAATATATTTCTCGCGAAATGTGGACAACGAAGTGAACTTTTTAATGCGGGATAAAGCGTGAAGCTGCGAAAAACATGATTAAAATCAGAGAGTGAAGGAAGATTTCTTGAAAGGTTTCATGAAAAAAACATCTACCACTGCGCTACAATGGCCATTGAATTGATAGATTTATTGATGACTAAATATTTTCGAACTTCTATTTGCTTAACAATTTATAACTTACTCTACGCCCATATGTCTAGATCAGGGGTTCCCAACCTTTTCTTGATCAAGGACCACTTTTATACCATTCTTGGACCTATGCATGTAGGTATAACAAAAATTTACTGTGACTATTAAACAGAAACTTCGCCTCACCATCTCCATCATAAAATTAAAATCGTTCGCGGACCATATTTAGGCTTCTGCGGACCACTGGTGGTCCGCGGACCACAGGTTGGGAACCACTGGTCTAGATAGATAGATAAAATATTTTTTTAAATATTTTTTTTCAGCTTCACGCTGTATCCCGCACACAGCAGGGTAGGCAGAAGGAACCTAGTGTTAAGACATCGAATTCTGGAGGCATTGCGTGCTGAGTGGCGGAACTTAACGCCGCGCTTTACCTCGACACCATAGCAAAGAAATGAAAATATAAATGTAAATAAATATTTCACTTCCTCGAGTAGGGGTTGAACCCACAACCAGTCGGTTTTACAGTCACACTTTGTGCCCCTGTGCCACGACCGGCCTCACACACAAACATATACAAACTATAAAAAATACCATTAAAAAAAAGAATCGATAATTGTAGAAATATAACTAGCATGCAAAGGCGAGCTTATCACTATTAGTGATCTCTTACAAAATAGTAATATAGGAACCGTGTAGTGCATAATCTATCTTTAAAAGCTCAATCTGGGAATTGAACCAGTTAACTAAACTAGTTAAATTAACCGCTACACCAGGTGTCTCAATAAGTATTTATTAATTAATATATAATAAAAATATAACAGAGCAGTGTTCCTTTCATTGGATCATTATAGATTTCATTTTAATTCTTTATACCGATATTGTCAATTGTCAGATATAGGCTTATTATAAATCCACTTCGTTCAATATATATTAATAAATTTAATTGTTTGCCGCAAAATTGAAATAAAATGTGGATTTTAAAAATCCATTGTGGCGAAGTTGTGCAGTTTCTGAGTGTTTTCGATGGTTGTGAGTTCGATTTCCGTTTGATGTGATGTTTATAATGTGGCAAAGGCTATTTAAACGGATAGATTATTAAAAAACCCAGCCAAGTCCGAGGCGGTATTTTTTCCCCGCTCTGGTCATATAAGACAAACCGCGGCGTTGAGTTACGCCACAAATAGTGTCCTAACACTAGGTCCTATTCTGGTTTGAGCTGAATAAAGGGTGAAATAAAAAAAAATCTTTTCTTATAAGATTGAACTTTGACACATAAGTATTATTGTAAGTTTGCGATTTGCGGACCCTTTCGTTTTTATTACATTTTTCTTACTTCAATGTATGTTACATCTATAATTTGGGATTCAGCATCTTTTTTATTGCTTTTATAATAAGAAATTTTATAGATCAAAGTGGTCTAAGCCGTTTCATAACTGATTTTGTTTATTTCACGCTGTATCCCTCATATAGCAGGATAGGAAGAAGTGTAAACCTAGTGTGACGACACTCCGTTTACAATGAAACTTAGGTGCATTTTCTTCTGGTATCAAAATGAGAAAAAGAAAAAAATTACTTCCTCGGACTGGGAATTTACTGAAAAACATATTTTTTATATACATACTTTATTTTTGGCCCTGATAGAGCAGTGGGGCAGTGCCTTATTGTAAACGTGCGGGTTCGATCTACTTTTGAATGGTGACCAATGTCAAGTTATATAAAAAAGTTATTGTTGTTGGTGGTCAGTAGAGGCGTAGGGGTACAAGTGGGTACGCTCAGGGGGACTAAAATATAGAAGTAACGAGGCCAAGCGCGGCGTTGAGTTCCGCCACTTAACGCGTGCCTCAAGAATTCGGCGGAAAGTAGAAAACGGATGAGTCTTATTGGGGAACTAGACACCCTCTGCCTGCTCACTGGATACAGGTGAAGCTAAAAGAGAGTTTTTCCCGCATGGCAAGGTAGGTAGAGGGAACATAGTGTTAAGATACTACTTTTCTCACGCACCACCCAATTTTCAAGACATTGTGTGAGTGTTAAGTAGCAGGACCAAACGGCGCGTTTTGTTTACCACAGCGGGGGAATGAAAATGTCAACTGCGCCACAACGGCCTCTTAAGATATTTATAAAATATGAGTTTTCTAACAACTTTATAATATAATAAATATTATATCACTATACTTATACACTTTACTAATATTATACTCACGGTTCCTAAATAAATAAATGAAGTGAATATAATAAATAACTAAACTTTTAATAAAGTCAATCTTTAGTGAAAACTAAACAATAATAAAAAAATATTTGTAAAAACAAAAACCCCGACTGCATCAAACTAAAAAGAAAATAAATAAGCCCAATAGTTTATTAGGATTAACAGTCGGGACCTCTTTAAATTACGCGGGGTTCCTGGTAAAGATTTTATTGATTGAAGAATTACTTATAGGTCCCGACTGTTAATCCTAATAAACTATTGGGCTTGTTTATTTTCTTTTTAGTTTGATGCAGTCGGGGTTTTTGTTTTTACAAATATTTTTTTATTTTTCATTTTTTTGTTAGAATTTATTATGATAATGATAGTCATGATATACCTTTTTGAAATCCTAAAATTGAGCTCTTGAATTTGATACCCATATTGTAGTATTCGAAACGAAAAAAAAAAAATTCACTAAGTCCAATGGCGTACCACAGCCGCCATGATTATTTTTTATTAACGTCACCTATCTAAGAACACTTGGGCTGCTAATACGAATCTAACGATACCTCAAATATGTAAATCCGTTCAGCGGTTCTGAACATACGAGGTAATAAAGAATATTACATACATACAAGATACGCGCGAAAAACATAACCCTTCCTTAGCAGTCGGGAAAAATAAATAAAAATGACATAACATACAATAGGCTTAAGGAGAGCATCTAGTGTTGAGACACTCAGTTACCCATCAAGACACTTCTGTTCAGCACTATCCGCCGAACTCTTGAGGTGAACTCTTAAATATTGCATTCCCCCGAGTGGAAATCGAATCCACAACTTCCGGTCGCACAATAATACCTAATCTCTAGTTTTTTGTTCGATTAGACAAACTGCAGCGTTGACTTCATCCACTTAAATTACAATATCTAAAATATTTTTTTATATAATAAAAAAATAATAAAAAAAAATCAAAATGACTTTATTTTAATATCAATCGGATATTGTCACCTCGCGCTCTACATTCTTACATTAGTTCCCAATATAGACATTTTCCATCTCTTTCGCAACCATACAAACACTTTCATGTTAGACAGAGATAAAATATTACACAAGTCTTATTTTCAGAACTTTCTTCAGTCAACTCCCGGTTGTCGACGGGAAAGCACGCGTCTTTCGGAATAAAAGTAAATAGTGTCGTGTTGTGTGTGCTAGTGTTGTGTGTTTGCCAATAAGTTCTTTTAAAAAAAAAATAAGAACGAAGTGATTTATATGTAAGTATTTTTTTTAATTCGATAAAAATATAGGATTTTTTGAGAGTTTGTAAAATTTAATTTTCAAAATTTTCATTTTTGCTTATAATCTCTAAACAAAAATGTTTATTTAATATAATTTTATGAATAATACGTTATATAGGCAAATTTAATTTTATTCTGATTCTGTAAATAAATTGTTTTAATAGTATAAAATATCTTGATTAAAAGTAAAAGTGACTTTTGGCACAAATTTAAAAGTTTTATTTCAACAAATGTAACAATTGTCTTAATGTGAAAAATGAGCTTATTTCTGGCTTTAAAAAAATAATTTGTGAATTTGTTCGATTTGGATAATGGATGTTTGCATGTTTTCCACAAACTTCTCGGAATCTAAAAGTAGAAGTAGTAGTAGTAGTACTTGAAGTATTTTTTTTATTAAAATGTAATATATTTCAAATAATCCAGTCATCATTTTAAATTAAAATCGCAATTTTGAGATATAGATATTTACTAAGGTAATAGATAGGTAATTCAAGTCGGTTTTAATTTTTACAAATTACTTTTTATTTTGTATGAATGGTCGTGCTTATGTACATTTGAATCTTACACATAATAAAATTGCGTCTTTAGTACAACTAAATAATAAAAAATATTTTCACTATAAAATTATTTTCTTATCTTCTAGCTATATACTCAATACAGCAGAGTAGGCAGAGGGAACCTAATGTAATGATACTCAGTGCCCCACTTTCCCCCCAATTCGAGACATTGCGTGTTGAGTGGAATGAGAAACTCAACGACGCACTTTGCCTTGTTACCAGAGCGGGAAGTGATAATAATTTATTCCCCTGAATGAGAATCAAACCCACAACGTTCACTTTTATAGCCAGATACTGTGTCGCTGCGCCACGAAAACCTTAGTTTAAATTTCCAATCGTATTTTATAACATTTCAAAGTGCTATTTATATTTAGTGTTTCATAAAAGTTATTATAACAACACGCACAATATTCGATATAGCTCTTATTTTAAACAGTATATGAAATCTTAGACGCGAACTACTCTTAACACTGCTTGTGACGCAAAGAGAGGCGTTAAGTTCCGCCACTGAACACGCAATATCTCGAACGTTAGGCGGTGCGTGTGAAACCGAGTGTGATAAAAAAAATTCTCGTATATACATATCAGGTGAAAAAAATTACATGAACCTTGGTCCTTGGATGTCATCCAAGAATCTTGGCCAAATAAGCTATACGTTCATTATTATATAGTAAATCATTCAATCTGACGAGGCTTACATTTTTGCTACGTATAAATTTTATATGAAACGTAAATGTATTTAAAAAAAGTATATTATTTTTTTAATTAGAAATGGATAAAACTAAAGAATAAACAGATACTATATTTTATTACGTTCTCTAAAATTTCAAGACATTTCGTGTTGAGTAGTGGAACTCTACGCCGCGCTTAATCTACCAGAGCGGGGAAAATAAAAAAAAATAAATATAATTATTCCCCCCAGCGGGAATTAAATCCACATAACTATCTTTAATTTTATGGTAATTCAACACTATGGCGTGAGGTCTCGTTAAATGCGTGTTATATATAGAACGAATGGTATTTTAGGAATTTCTATTGAAATAGAAAAGCTTGGGGCAACTTTAGTAAACAATTTCCATTATGTACCTACAAAATTGCTGTTATAATAGTATTGTATAAAATATTAGCGCGAGAGCATAGCGTCTGACAGTAAGCGTGACAGTTGTGGGTACGATTCCCATTCAGAGAAAAGCTTTAGCTTCACGCTGTATCCCGCACACAGCAGGGTAGGCACAGGGAGCCTAGTGTTAAGACACTCTCCAAGACGTTTTTCACTTTCCGCCGAGTTCTGAAGGTATTCAGGTTCAGTGGCGCGCTTTGCCTCCACACCAGAGCGAAAAAATGAATATATAGATGTAAAAAAAAACATTTCCTGGAGTGGGGTCGAACTCGCAACCAGTCGCGTTTACACTCACACTTTGTGCACCTGTACCACGACTGACCGCCACTTAATATGCAATTTCTTCAACCCCTGTCCCTGTCCAAAGTCCCTGACTTATACAAACGAGAAGCCTAAAAAAACCGGATAAGGGCGAGTCGAGCTCGCCCACCGAGGATTCCGTAAAAAATTAAAAGTCTTTAGCATTTTCTGAAATTCAGGCTTGGCTTAGCCAGAGCCCTTTCATTTGATACCTCACTTGAACTAGCGGCTTTAATACTAAAATTTGCCCCCTTTTTCAGGCTATTATTGTCGAAATAGACGTTTTTTAAATATAGAAATAATTTTTTTTTCATAAATCGTAGGGCCGTAGATAAAAGCATATTATTTGAATTTCAACTCGATATCTCCAGGCGTTCCTTAGGTAAAAGCTCTTGACAGACAGACAGGCAGGCAGACAGACGGACAACAAAGTGATCTTATAAGGGTTCCTTTTTTGCTTGAAAGGTACGGAACCCTAAAAATCATGTAGTTTAGAAAGATAGGTGCCAATTCAATTTATGTTTAAGATAATCATAGCAGGGTAGGCAGAGGGAATCTGAGCACCTAGTGTTAGGACACTCCGTTCCCATTAAGTAGCGGAAGTATTTTTGTTTTAAATCATAATATTATTTAATCTAAATATTTTATACTTCACGTACAGTTTACACTATAGGGAAGTGTTCTTAAATAAATATAGCCTCAAGTGTGAATCGAACTCACGACTATACCCTACTACATTCAAACACCGGGATAACTCTAAGGTTAATATAACATAATCCTTGTGATATATAACATAATCTTTGTGATATATGTACGAAAGAAGTATTCTAAGAATTTCCAAATCACCCTCTTTACTAACTAATATCTAGGGGTGCAAAATTCAATGGCATACCATAATTCACATCGGTAATAAATAACGAAATAATTGACTTGAAAATAACTGCTTAAGTATTAGAAGATAATACGCAGGAGCACGGGTTGTGGATTCGATTCCCACTCGAGGAAACGAGATATTTAATATTTCTATTTCCTCGACCTGGTTACGAGGCAAAACGCGGCATTGAGCTCCACCTTTCATCAGAATATGGCGGAAAGTGGGGAACGGAAGTATCTTAATGGAAACAGAGTGTCTTAACTCTAGGTTTTCAAGTTACCTTTGCCTATTATGTTATTTTCGTAATATTGCGTTGTTGTGGTGCAGTAGTCAACTTTTAGTTTGCTGCATTCGCGATGGTTGTGACTTCGATGTTCATTTGCGAAAATTTAAATTACCTTTTTAATACTAATATATGTATGTTTATCAATTTTTATATCGTAGATGAATCTCATATCCTGAATTTTAATGTTTATTTCTCTTCTTTCAATGTGTCGTAATTGGCTCTCAAAAACATCAAAGCATGTTGAATCTTAATATGAAAATAATAAGCAAAATATAATATTCTAGAGAATTGATGTGTGTATATAGTACGTACGTACTTACTTATATTATAAAGCTAAATAGTTTATTTGGTTGAGCGCTCTAATCTCAGGAAGTACTGGTGTGTATTGATTTTTTTTTCGGTTGAATAGTTAATTAATCGAGGATGGCTATATTATATTACAAACTTCGACACATTTTACGTTGAGCGGCGGAACCCAACGCCGCAGTTTGTCTAATTTTAAATAACAACACTATTGGACTAAAGGCCGGTCGTGGCGCAGCGGCACGAGGTGTGACTATAAAACCGACTGGTTCGATCCCCACTCGAAAAGATGAAATATTTACTTAAATGTATATTTCCATTTCTTCGCTCTGGTGTCGAGGTTAAGCGCGGCGTTGAGTTCTACCACTCAACACGCAATGCCTCCAGAATTCGGCAGAAAATGGGGAACGGAGTGTCTTTACACTAGGTTCCCTCTGCCTACCCTGCTGTGGTGCGGGATACAGCGTGAAGCTGATGATTGGACTAAAAAATATTGTAAGTTTATATTAATGTCGCAAGTATAGTACAGTCAACTTAAGTTGTAAACTAAGTGAATTTCAAGACGGACTGACAAAGCCCTCTAGGAAGTAATAACATTACTTAAGCAATGTACCTATAGTAAAGGCTTTTAGAAGTAATCTGTTAGGTTGTGGGTTCAAGTCTATACTTATATTAAAAAGGTAAATAGGTTGTGTGGTTGATCGCACTAATCTAACGAACTACTGGTTCGGATTGCAAAGAATATTTTCTTGTTCGGTAGTCCATTTTAACGAGGCTATATGTAATTTTCTTTAGGAAATCTAAAGAAAATTACATCGAGAGTTATCTCAGATACTTAGTTTCATATGGGGTGAAGATACAGATAAAAACTACTTCTAAATATGATATGAATTTGTGTTAGATCTTTGAAATTAGCTATTTTTTACACATTTTATATCAAAATTCTTACTGGATTAAAGGCGGATATGTACGTATTTATCATTTTTGGATCCGACATTTGGAATACGTAATTTTTGTATTATTTTCTATCCTCCTATATACAGAATACATCCCGTACATAGCAGGGTAGGTAGAACGTGAGCGCCTAGTGTTAAGACACTCCGTTTCTGATTTACCGCTGAATTCGTTTGCGTTGAAACTCAATGCCTTCGTTACCAGAGCTATGAAATAAAATTATTAAATATTTTCTTCCCCTGTGAGGGAATCGAAGCCACAGTAGTCGTGCTTACAGTCATATACGCTTACGACTGGCCATAAAGTGGTGCAGCGTTTAAATTTGTACATCTTTCTAAATACATATTCTCGTTATGATATTTGAACCTGACACCCACAAACAACGACCCGTCAGGTACAAAACACAACAAAAATCACACGTCAAACACAAAAGTAAATAAAAAACATCACAATACCAAAAAATCAAAAGAATTTCGCAAAGAGAATGTGAACTCTGTAGGTAATTAATAAAAAATATAGACAACACGTACGTAGGATTGTTAGAACAATGCGGTATACAAAGCTGAAGCCGGTGAACTCATTCACTTTTTGCTTCGGAAGAGACCCTTGTGTACATATGTATATTTGTTTTTTTTGCTTATTTGACGCTATACAGCCGGATTGAGATAGTATATGAGTATATTAAAGATTGTGGGTTCGACTCCCATTGGGGGATTTAATAATTTACGTTTTCACGCGTTGGTAACAAGATAAATTTTGATCCGCATCCGGAGGAATGGTTTATAGTCTTATACATAACTTGGCTCTGGTGAGATGAAGTGAAACCATTTTTTTTAGCTTACCCGCTGTATCTAACCTACCCTAGTCTAAGTATTATTACTCCATTTCCCAATAAGATATATCTTTTCCCCACTTTCCGTCGAAATGTTGAGGCATTACGTATTGAGTGGTGGACAACGCAGCGCTTTGCCTCTTTAATAGATCGAGGAAATGATAACATAAAATATTTCATACCCCTGAGTGGAACTCATACCCACAACCGTCACGTTTACAGTCGCGCGCTTGTGCCCCTGCGCCACGACAGCCTCAAATACTTTACATTATACATACGACTTCTTCTCTTATAGCTGTATTAATGGTTTTTTTTAGATTCAAGCTGTTATCCGCATAAAGCAGAGTAGGCAGATGGAACCTGATGTTAAGTCACTCCGTTCGTGCGTGTACTGTGTTGGTAATAAATAAAAAAAAAAAAAAAACGGAGTATTATACGACGGGTTAGAACAATACGATGCACAAAGCTAGAGCCGGTGAACTTGTTCAATTTACTTGGTAGTTGGTATTCGCTTTTGCTTTCGAACAGTCCCTTATGTACATGTATTTGTTTTTGCTTAATTGAAGCCTTTGGGGCGTAGTGGCACAGTGTTTGATTGTTGCTATGGTTGCGGGTTAGATTCCTAGTCAGGGGAATGAATAATTTACATTTTCTCTTACTCCACTTAACACGCAATGTTTCTTTAATTGAGCGGAAAGTGTCTCCGTTTGCTTTATACGGGTTACAGCGTGAAGCATATAAAATATTTATTCTTATATAACCTATTCTTATATATATAGATATTTACAATTTGCTTTAGCTTCACGCTGTATCCCGCACATAACAGAGTAGGCAAAGGGAACATGGTAAACCGCTGAAGTCTGAAGCCTTTGCGTGTCGAGTGACGAAACTCAACGCCGCGCTTTCCCTCGTTATCAGAGCAAGTAATCCATACCTATAATTATAAATTCGAAAGTAACTCTGTCTGTCTGTCTGTGCCGCAATCAGGGCCAAACCGCTAATTCAATTGTAATAAAATAGTCATACAGAGATACTTGAGGGTCTTCGGATGAACATAGGTTACTTTTTTCTCATATTTGTAATATTGTCGATATATACTAATATATTAAAATATTTTTCAATTTGACAGGCAATTTATTCCGCCATGTTAATAACAACCGACCGTTGCTAAGCAACGGTTTGCAAAGTTTATTTGTTGTTATAAGCAAACGTCACCCAAAATGAGCTTGCTTAACGCATACATGGCGTGCGCCGACTCAACCTTATGAGATACATAAAAATAATGATTTACAAAAATATTGTCCTTTAAATAATGTTTAAAAAAGTCCGCGATACACATACCATATTTATCTCTGAAGCTTGAGCAAAGTAACACAGTAACAACAAGTAACCATTTTAATTAATTTACTTTATATTTATCGGGTTTTTGTTGTATGTATTTTCTATAATTTGATCCTTATGAAAATGAATATAATAGTCACTTTTAGCATTTCATCTAGATTGAAATTATAGTTCACTGTATAACATTCTAATAAATAATTAAGGAGATGTCACTGATTCGAATAACCTAGCATACGACCGGCATAGTATGACCGACGCGAACGGGCAGATGACTTTGACGGTTTTGTAAATTTTCATACATTTTCGAACTACTGTTAATTTTTATGTAATTATTTGCTGTTTATAATTAATTTATACTTTTCTTTGGTTCTTCGCTTATTCGAGGAGCAGATTAGTTAGATTTTCATAAATTTCTTGGTGTGGTGTAAGTTGCGGCCCTGCGCGGCATCGGTGTAATATTATTTAAGTATTAAGGAGAGAATTGTTGATTATTTCATCTTGGTTGGATGGTTATCTATACCGTTGTTATACACTTAATAAATTGTGGTTTTAGTTTTCTGGGATTTTATTTGATATTGCTCGCAAAACTTATCATATTTAATGTAGAAAGGACTTTAGTTATTTCATATAGTATCTATGTACGCGCGCAAGGAAAACGAGTAAAAAGATTTTTCCCGGGTAAATCAGTAAAATCGATCACTGAAAGTCTAATAAAAATTAGTTCAGTTATTCTGGATATTAGCTCGGGGAAATAGAAAGACAGAAAGAGATAAAATTATTAATAATGTAGCTGGTTTTATTTAGTTTTTTTATTAATATTTTACTATGGTTACGTTTACTTATATTTTTTTTATTTAAATTAGTTACATATTTTCACAAACAATTTCCTAAATATATCTATAAGCATTCGTAAAGTTTAAGCGGGCGAAGCCGCGTCCGGGTCCGCTAGTTAAATAATATTTAATATTAGATTTTCTCAAGTAGGAATCAAATCCTCAACCTCGCAACAACCTGTCACACTTACAGTCGTACGTCGGTGCCCCTACGATACGACTGACCTCAAGCATTTCCAATAACTTAAGTAATATTTATTAAGTAAGTTGTGTATACGTTTGTGTCAAAAGTAGGTAGCCTCATTATAAACTAACTAAATTTCAACATATTTGTGCAGCTCCGTACGTATAGCAGGAAATTATGCAAAACGCGTCCCGTATTTGTATGACATATGTATAAGAGAAGGTAATTAAATTTGTAAGTATAACAATAAGAGGGAGGCCAGTCGTGGCGCAGGGGCACAAGCGTGTGACTGTAAACGCGATGGGTTGTGGGTTCGATTCTCACTCGGGGAAATATTTCTTTTTTATATTTTCGTTTTCTCGCTCCGGTAACAAGGTGATTTACCACTAAGTTTCCTCTGTCTGCATTCAATGGCGGAACTAAACTCAACCTTTGTTATAACAGATTAGGCAGAGGGAATCTAGTGTTAACTTCATTTCGCGAGATTGAGTATTGAGTGGCAGAACTCAACGTCGTATCTTGTTAACAAATCAAGGAAATGAAAGTGGCTCATTCCCCAAATTGAAATCGAACTCACAACCGCTACGTTTACATTCAGACACGCGGCCTCTAATAATAATTAAATCAAAAAAATCAGCTTCACTCTGTATCCCGCACACAGCAGGGTAGGCAGAGGGAACCTAGTGTTAAGACACTCCGTTCCCCACTTTCCGCCGAATTCTGGACTCATTGCGTATTAAGTGGCGGAACTCAACGCCGCGCTTTGCCTTGGCACCAGAGCGAAGAAATAAAAATGTAAATAAATATTTCACTTCCTCGAATGGGGCTCGAACCCACAACCAGTTGATTTTACAGTCACACTTTGTGCCTCTGCGCCACAACTGGCCTCAATAATAATAAAATATAATATTTAGATATAAAATATTCCGTACGAATTATCGACGTTGCGTGGAAAAACGTACGTAGCAAAATAAATAACGCGAACCACTTGAAGTGCTTCAACACTAGTATGGGATGGGATGCTGAGATATATTATTATGTAGGTACTAGCGACCCCTCGCGGCTTCGTCCGCTTGGACTACTCAATTATTTACTTAATCCGAATTGTTTTCGTGTTCTAATGGCATTATCGTTTTAAAGACAAAATCTATACATTGTTGAAATTGAGGCCGTCGTGGCGCAGGGGCGCGAGGGTGTGCTGTAACGCGACGGTTGTGGGTCCGATTCTCACTTGAGGGTATGAATTACTTGTCATTCGACACGGAATGCCTCAAAAAATCGACGGAAAGTGGCGAATAATGTATTAACACTAGGTTCTCTGCTATATGCAGGATACAGAGTGAAACTGATTTTATTTTTTCTTATCTATATGTTGAAAACTTCAACCAATTCTATAAAACACTTATTTTCTTTATCTATCTTTATCAGCAATTTAGTCGGACAAATAAATAAAAGTTATTTTTTTTATTTGTGAACCGATTGAGATATAACAATCAATAACTAAAACTTCATTTAAATTAGTTATTCCTATTATTTTAATAAATGCTTTCAGTAAAAGATTTTCTGATATAACTTCCATATACAGACAAGGATCAGTTACATTTTCAATATATGAAACATGAGAGAGTAAGTCGTTATAAAATGTTATATTTCGTTTTCGCTATTTGCTTTTATTATTTTATTTTTCATAGTAGAATATGAGATTGGACTATATATAGGTATATGAATATGTTGGAATGTATTTTTGACTAGTAGTCGAAATTAAAGACGTAAAATGGAAAATCTCCATTTTTCCCGTTCCCGTGGGATTTTCGGGAAATGCTCTCTTAGTGCTCTATACTCCTTAGGGATTGTACCCACGTCAAATTTCTACTATTTAAGTTCAGTACATGCGTCTGTCCGTTCTGTCATTCACTCATTACTATGTATACAGAGTTTTTTTGTCATCACTACTTTAAATAAAATCGCAGTTTTAACTTCTTTATAAACACCTAATACAATTAAAACATAAGGGATTTTTCCAAAAATGGCAAAGTGATATTTGCAAACAAAATAATTAATAAAATTATCGTTGTAAAATAAAACGAAATTTACTTATTTAGAAAACGTATAAAAATTTGAACGTAGCGGGACTCGAACCCGCGCCTCCTGGAAACCGACCAGGACGGTAAATAACTATATAATAAAAAAATATACTTATATCCGTCTATGATTCTATTTAAGTTATTATTTATTAAAAATATTACTTATTTAGAAAATATTAAATAATACTTAAAACTACTACAATTGTGTGACGTCACGAGTCACGACACGCAACTAAGAACTTGCAACGACATGTCGTGTCAAGTCTGCGAACAGAACGTATGAAAAGTGGCAGATCGGCGATGCTTAGTACTATTTTGGTAGTAGTATGTGTTTACATTATTGGTATCTACGCGTAACTGCGTCACACGAAATACAGGTATGGATAAACATCGTGAAATGAAAAGAAACGTCGACGTAGGAGCGTCGAAACTGTAAAGCTGAAAAAACTATATATAAAGTTGACACAAAATTTGAACTGATTATATTAGTGCAATTATGCTTATTTAATGCATCTATTCTTCCATAACGGTGTTAGTAATAAGTATTAGAGTTCTGACGATTTTAGCAGCACGAAGTGGGGAATGGAGTGTCTTAACACTAGGTTCTCTCTGCCTACCCTGCTGTGTGTGGGCTACAGCGTGAAACTGATTTAGATTTTATAATTACGTTAAACTTACAATCTCATCGGATAGGAACCCGAAGGCACTGCCTAAATATCTGTGCATTTACAATACCTACTGTCATCAAAAAATATATTAAATGTATTAGTCTATAAGGTCCTTTTGATCTCAGTATTTGCATTATTATCGCTTCTATTCTATAAATACCTACTACAATTTCTTTTTTACATAAGTAAAGTTGAACGAGAATAAATTATTTTAAATTAAATGACTTTTATTTACGTTTGCTATATATTTTATCATATCATAAGGTAGGCAGAGGGGATCTAGTATTGGGACACACCGTTCCGCAATTTGCACCTATTTTTGAGATAATACCGAGACTCCTCCAAATGGGAATCGAACTTACAACCATTACTTTTAACTAACTTCACGCTTAATCCCTAGCGGGGTAGTCAGAGAGAACGAAGCGCCAAACGCTACGGTCTCTACATATCTTTCCTTTACCACATACTCCTATCGCTGGTTCCTTCCTTCCTTTCCTTATTGCTGTTGGATAAATCAGATTATTTATACGTATATAGCTTTATGTTTTATTCCAAATATAGCAGGGTGGATGGAGTAATCCATCTATAGTGTCAAGATACTCAGTTCTTTGCTTTTTTTCAAAATTCAAGATATTACTTGTTGAATAGCGGAACACAACGCCACGATTTGTTATTTTTAGCTTTACGCACGTAGCGAGGTATGTAGGGGGAAACATAGAAACCTAGTGTTGAAACACTCCGTATTGCACTTTTCGCCGAATTCTTGAGGCACTGTGTGTTGAGTGGCAGAACTCAACGCTTCGTTTTGCCTTCTTACCAGAATGAGGAAATTAAATTATTTAATTCCTCGGGTAGGAATCAGACCCACAAAAGTCACAGCCGCACCGCTTTGTAAATTTTTTACTGGCGATTGTCGCACTCGCGAGAGATCCTGCGTCCCTTACGGCTTGCAAATCCCGCGGATCCCGTATCCTTCGTCGCGAGATTGGCAAATGATGTGGGATCCTGCAATATCGTGATCTCGGTATACCGATATTGGAAGCTTTAATTATTTTGCTACACTTATATATGATATGAACTCAAATTAATTTAATTTGTCCCATTAAATCGGGGATATTGAAGTAACGAATTGGCCCGATGGAACCCAAAACTCTAAACTCAACCTTTTACATTACGACGCTATCTCACTGGCGCTAACATGACCTTAATATAATATACAGAAAAGATAAAAAGATAACGGCAAAATGCTGCTTTGAGCTCCGCCTCACAATATATATTGAACTGAATTTAGTGTCTTGACACTAACGTTACCCCCTTTTATATTTTAACAGCGTGCAACTGAAATAAAAAAATAGATAGGAAGAACTCTCAGTTATTCCTATTAACTCATTGCAAAATAGATAATAATATCAACTGAAACGGGGACAAGGCTTGTAAAGTACATTTTCAAAAGGCTTTAACAACTTTAAAAAGCATTCCAAGCAAATATATATGTTTGTTTTTATATACATCTGTGTTTAAGTTAAGTTTATGTTTGTGTTTATATAAAAAATATTGCGTCTTCTAACTGCATTCAGCGATGGCTCTCACCTCAGATTGAAATGCTGGTTCCAATTACTTTCAAGTACAGTTAACAAAAACGATCGTTAAAATAGATTTGTAGTGCAATATAATAAATATTATGACATATTTTTTATTTTGTTTGTTACTTTGGTTTAGCGGTATTTCTTTTGGCTATGATTAAAAGGAAGGAAAAGCAGCTTCGCGTCTTTTCTCGCAGAGGGAATCTAGTGCTAAGACACTCTGTTCTCTATTGTTCGTCCAATTTTCGAGACAGTGCGTGTTGACTGACAAAACTTTAAGTACAAATAGCTGCATGTAAATCTTGTAAGATCTTCTCTTATTTCTATCTTATATGAGTCAATAGAATAGAACAATAAATAAGGATATTACAAACTTATGTAAAATTATTAGATTAATATAAAATTTGAACCCACCAACCCACAAACCATCACATACCATACATTATTGGTGTAATCCTACTAAATAAATTTTGAACCCAATTACCTTTAGGGTTCATTATTCTACATATTAAGTTTACTTCTTGCACGCTTCGTTTCTTGACCTCAAGGCCTTCATTTTAACCCACATCAAGTGCCTTTCTCAATAGCCAGGCTAGGCCTAGTACTTAACTGATAAGTAGCTCCTTGACAAAATCCTATTAATCTCTAACGTTATGCATTCCCGTACATAAGACAAAAATATACGACCAGTCCTTTACAGTACAATGTATAAAACTGTGGAATAACTTACCTTTAAATATTCGGCAGGCGAAATCGTTGTTATCATTTAAAAAAGCTGTAAAATATCACTTTATGACAACATCTTAAATAGGTTATGTTGACATTGAGTATAATATAAAGTATGTATGTATATCTATTTGTGTGTATGTGTATGTATTAGTATGTATGTATAATTAATTGTCTTATATATTTAAATTTGTATTTTATTATAAATATATATGTATCAATTTATTGCTATATATAGTTAACTACATGTATATGTACATATATATAAAGATATATTTATTTATTTTTATTTTTCTGTTTGTATATTATACATATCTTTAATTTGCCACCTACCTACCTGCTTATAATTATGACAGTTTCTTTTCGCCCTAAAGGTTGTCTGGAAGAGATGGCTACTTAGCCATAGGACCGCCTTTTGTGCATTTTTCTTTTTTTATTATATTTGATGTATGTATCTATTGTGGTGTACAAATAAAGTAATAATAATAATAATAATAATCTATACTGATATGCGGTGTTTTATCTAAAATTTTCTGGTCAAATATCAAATAAAGTTTTATTATAGCATTTGAATTTAGAATCACGTGTATATTTTTTAATCAAATATTTGCTTGTTTTTTTTAGCTATACGCTTATTAAGCTTATGAAGCAGGGTAGGCATAGGGAACCCAGTGTTAAGATACTTCCCGCCTAATTTTTGAGACATTGTGTATTAAGTGGCGGAACTTAATGCGTTGCGTTATCAGAACTTCTGTGGGGATCAAACTCACAATCATCGCGTTTACAATAGGACGCTGGGCCAAGAAAGCCTCAATTTTGATGTTAAAATATTACTGCCATGCTTATTATATTGGCGTTAATATAGAAAATCTGCATTATGGCAGAATATTAAACAAAAACTATTTTTTTTTGTTGACTGTACTGGACATCTTCATAGCACAGCATAGTTGCGTGGAGCGGCTTCAAGTTTTTTCTGCATAAGCACTTTAGAGATACTTACGTGTTGATTGGTGGAACTCAACGCCGCATTTCATCTACCAGAGCAGGAAAATGGAAATAAATATAATATTATATATTAATTATGTAATTATTCTCTCAAGTGGGGATCGAATTCATAACCGTCGCGTTTACGGATGCTGCGTCACGACGGCCCCTGAGTTTTATAGAACGAAGTGTAATAGACATGTTTCAAATAAATAAAAAAAAGCTGTTTTGTCTAATATTCGTATTTAGTATATTCGTATTTACTATAATAAACATATACTTTCGAAAAATAATGTAGGGGGCTTAAAATAACTAATAGAATATGAATCTATGATTTTATATTTGGCTGTGTGTTTGTACATCTGATCTTCTTTCTTAATTCATTTGTTAGCTATTAAATTAGGGTAGGATCTAGGCTAAATTTAATTTTGAAGATACCTGACAGAAACAACTAAATACATTCATAACAAAAGCGTAATGAGCATTTTCCATTGACATATAAAAATTGAAGATCTGGAACTTCTAATAAATAACAATAACAGTTTAGCTAAAGATTTAAGAAATAATGAGTAAGTCAGGCATTTTCTATTGATATAAATGTGTTAAAAGTGATGTGAACAATAAAGAACTATCATAGCCTGGCTTGGTAAAAAAATAAACTACTATTTAGTATATCTACATATCGACGGCGTTGAGTTCCGCCACTAAAAACGCAATAAATACGTCGATAACTCAAAAAGTGGGGAACAGTGTCCAAACACTAGGTTCCCTTCTGTTATATGCGGGATACAGCGTGAAGTCGAAAGAAAGTTCCTACATATTACTCGATTAATGGAAGCAAGCTTAATTAGGGCAAAAGGTTTCTTCAAACTATACTAAGAGAATGTTTTTATTTTGCTAACTTTCTTCGTCTTGGTCTTGGCTTGCCTTGTTGCAGTGTGATTTATTTTTGATATGACCTAATGGGCGAGCTGCTGTTCGAGCTTCTAAGAAGGTTACTTTTTTGTCGTTGTTTCCATACAAACTTAACTTTAGAAAAGCTTTTACCGTGTCAAGCTTTACGAAGTTCCTTTTCATAGTATTTTTTAGTAAACATATTATGAAAAACTGACTTTCAGTTAAGATTTTGACTGTCTGTATAAAAGATAGGTTTTTTAGCTTCACGCTGCACGGAGTCACTTTGTTCTCCACTTTCCATCGAATTCTCGAGGCATTGTGTGTCGAGTAAGGTTACCAGAGCGTGGAAATGAAAGTATGAAATATTTCACCTTGAGTGGGAGTCGAACTTTAAAAAGGTAGTTGTGAAATAAATGCGATTCCAATGCATAATATTTGAAAATATATATATACATAGATATAGTAATGTATCAATGTGTTTAAAACCAAAATTAAAACTTAAATATTGTATGTTAGTTAAGCCATAATAAGCACTTTTGAATCCATCATATTTTTTACATACGTAGAACTACGTACAGGATTTTTTAATAGTGTAGTAGTTTTTCAGTTTGTCGGGACATAGCTTGTTGAATGTCAGCCTGATGCTGACACTCCTTTGTCTAATTTACAAAGTTTAAAGTAAAATTGGATTTGAACCTGTACTCACTACATGCCTTAGATTAACCAGTTCAGTCTTATTTATTTTTTAAATTCTTCCATATTTCACTTGACACTGTGATTTATATTTTATATCAAATATTCGAGTATACTGTTGAAATGTAAATGTTTGAAAATGAATGAAAAGTGTGTTTCAATACTTTTTGTTTGAGCTCTTTGTTTTGTGTTATTTTAAAATATCAGAGGGTTTATCTTTGAATGACATTTGCGTATTTTATTTTTAAAAAATACGTAATATTTTTTCACGTAGATTTTGAAAAACGTTAAAGCATATATATATAAACATTTATATGCAGTTTTCTATAATTTTTTATATTATGTGTAAGTAATACTTTAGAATATATATTTTTTATATTCAAGTTGTATCTCGCAATAAAATCACTATTTAAATATTATTACAATACAAATATTATTTATTGAAGCGGAACAGTATATGACTGTAAGTGCGACGGTTGTGGCTTCGATTCCTGCTCGAAGACGTGAATTATTTTTCCTCGCTATAACAAGTACCTCACGGCGTTAAGTTCGTTTTTTTAACACTCAATATCTCTAAAATTAGGTGGAAAATAAGAAATAGTGCCTTAACACTATGTTACTATTGCCCAAACTGCTATACGTGAAACGAAATGCCTCGAGAATTTGGCGGAAAGCGATTAACGGAAGTGTCATGTGAGCTTAAGCGAACGGAGTGTCTTAACACTAGGCTCACAGGTTCTTTCTACCTGCGTTTATCTGTGCGAGATACAGCGTTGAGCTTAAAAAAGTAAACAAGTATAGTATTCAATATGTTAACACCATTTTGTAAAAAAATGAAATATTTATTTAAATTTATATTTCCATTTCTTCGATCTGGTGTCAAAGCAAAGCGCGGCGTTGAGTTACGCCACTCAACACACAATGCCTCCAAAATTCGGCGGAAAGTGGGGAATGGAGTGTCTTAACACTAGGTTCCCTCTGCCTACTGTGTGCGGGATACAGCGTGAAGCTGATTTATTGTGTAAAAGAGTCTTGTGAGATTTTAATGTTAACAATATCATGAAGTAAATTTCAGAAAGATAGCTCCAGAAAAAATATTTAAATCATACGAATGGGTGATCTTGCATTCCGTCTATTTTTCATTTCTTTGAAATACCAGAACCTTTGTCTTACTCGCATTCAGGCTTAGACCATTATTTTCACACCCTTCTTTCAGAGCGGTGACTAGTGCCTGCAACTCGTATTCTGTAAATTGTAACAAATAAAAAAATACAATATAGGCCGATCGTGGCGCAGCGGCACGAGGTGTGACTGCAAAACCGACTGGTTGTGGGTTCGATCCCCACTCGAGGAGATGAAATATTTACTTAAATTTATATTTCCATTTCTTCGCTCTGGTGTCGAGGTTAAGCGCGGCGTTGAGTTCTGCCACTCAACACGCAATGTCTCCAGAATTCGGCAGAAAGTGGGGAACGGAGTGTCTTTACACTAGGTTCCCTCTGTCTACCCTGCAGTGTGCGGGATACAGCGTGAAGCTAATAAAAAAAAAATGTCAAATTAAAATGCTAATAAAAACGTATCCACTATATACAACTTATTGTCCAGAGCCACAGTTCTACTAACGAGCAATTAATATTCTATCCTAATTTAATTAAAATGTATCGATTTAATAGAATTTCACTTAAGCATACCTTCAAAGGTACTATCTATGTATATATTATATATGTATGTATATGTAAATAAGAAACATGCTCAGCCTATGTAGCTGATATTCCCTAATTTTTATGGTATTATATAGAAGTTAAGCTCTGTTCTCTGTCTCTCTGGCTACCTCACTAAGGATAAAGGTTCTAAAAAGATTGAAGATAGAGATATAAGAAAAATATTTACAATCTATTGCCGTAGCCCGTATACTAGGGTTGACAGAGAAACCTATTGCTTAAACAGTTTGTTCTCTTTTTAGAAACATTCATGTTTACACCTTGCTTTGTTTTATCAGAGCGATAATATAATTTAAAGAAAATATTTTTTCGAATTGGAATCGAATTCACCGCTATCTTGTGTACAGCCCAAAACTCACCTACTGCGCCACGACGGCTTAAAGTTTATAATATTGATATTATTTCAAATATGATTTAAACACCTACAGCTGTAATAATATTGAAATTTTATATAAAGTTGTTTAATGGAGCAAGATTTTGAATTTAAAAATATATATATATTAGTGTGTCACAGTAAACGAGGTCAATGTGTCAATCACGTTGTAATATCCTACTTTTAATAGATAAAGCTCTCTATTCTAAAGAATTTGTTCAGCTTCACGCTGTATTTTCCACAGCAACGATGGCAGGAGGAACCAAATTAAAAAGTAGAAAATGATTGTTGCTTCTAAAGCGAGGAAAATGATAATAGCTCTTTCCCTGATTGAGAATAGAACCCACAGCCATCGGAAAATATGCCCCTAATGAAATAAAGAATGAATTGATGTACTAAAATAAAAATGTTACATAGTAAAAATATATTTTAGGATTTTTTATAACCACGCAGATAAAGTAGCGAACAAAAAGCAATATTATAAAGTAATTGAGTACGTGAAAGTAATTGCTACCCGGGTGTCGATCGAACCCGCAACCGTCGCGTTGACATTCAAACGCTGTGCCACTGCGCCAAGACGGCCTCGTTTCTAACCTGTTATTTGTTTAGCTTGACGCTGTGTCCTGCACATTGCAGCTCAGGCATAACCTAGGGTAAAGACAAATCGTTCCCATTAAGATACTTCCGTTCCCCACTTCCTGCGGAATTCTGGAGCCGTTGCGTGTTTACTGGCGGAAATCACCGCCATGCTTTGCCTCGTTACCAGAGCGAGCAAATGAAAATATTTTATTTCTCCGAGTGGGAATCGAACCCACAACCTGTTGCGACCTTGTATATGTCTGTATGAAAATGAATTTTATTATCACAGTACATAGCGTACCAAAGCAGCAGTATATCCTTTAGTGATTTACAAAGTTAAATTATTAAAGTTCACTCACAAATACTTAGGAAAGTCAAGCGTGAAATAAGCTTTTGAGGCGACTTTATACATATATGCATGTGTGTTTGTACGTTTTTACGTATGTTACAGTATATTATCTTGGTATAGTAGAATTTTATATATTAGTAGCGGCCGTGGCCTAAGGACACAAGAGTGTACCAGTAACCCGGCGGTTGAGGGTTCGATCCTCACTAGAGGGAATGAAATATTTAATATTTTCATTTCTTCACTCTGGTGTCGAGGCAAAGCGCGGCGTCGAGCTCCGCCACTTAACACGCAATGCTTCTAGAATTCAGCGGAAAGTGGGGAGCAGAGTGTCTTAACACTTGGCTCCTCTGCCTACCCTACTTTATGCGGGATACAGCGTGAAGCTGAAAATAATAATACTATCATTATACACTACAGATGTTGATAAAGACATGAAGACGTTCAGTACTTATAAAACCTAATATTATACTACTACAAATGATATTACATAAGTTAATATGTTTGAAAAAGTTTTATTAATTTCGTTAGGTCGTATAAGTGGAACTATTTGAGTTCGAGAATGGTCCAATATGTTTATTTTATGAATTCTTAAGATTATTTTTTTCTTTTCTCATATTTTGATTTTAAGTGTGACATATTATTATCTACACGCACCTCACAATCTTTCGAGTCATTGCGTTTTGAGGTGCAGAACTTAACGCCGCGTTTCTTTTTGTTACCAAAATAGAGAAAAAAAATCCTTTGGGTAGGTGCCAAAACCTGTTGCGTTTAGAGTTAAACGCTGTGCCTCTGCGCCACAACGGACTATGCGCCGTGACGGAGGAGCACAAGCGTGCAACTGCTCACGCGGTGGTTGTAAGTTTGATTCCTACTCGGGGTAATTAAATATTTAACATTTCCATTTCTTTGCTCTAGTAACAAGACATAGCGCGACGTTCAGTTCCGCCACTCAACAGACATTACCCCCGAGAATTCAGCGAAAAGTTGAGGACGGAATGTATCTTAGCACTAGGTTCCCAGGTTCCCTCTATCTACTCTGCTATGTGCGGGATACAATGTGCAGGTTAAAACAATGCGCAACTATAAAATAGTAAACGTATCCAATATAACAGCATTTTTTTTGTGTAGAAGATTGTTAGATTAAACTTTCCACTTTTATTAGGAAACCAATTTATCTTTGTAAAAAAGTATAAAAGAGCTTCGTGTGAATCTTTCTTTAGATATTTTATAGTTAGAATTTTTTAAGGTAAACTTTGTATAAAAAATAAACTGGATAAAAGAATTTTGATTAAACTTACAATTTACAAGTAGTACCTAGTAATAAGAAGTCGTCGTGTCCCAGGGGTGAAGCGTGCGACTGTAAAAGTGACGGTTGTGGGTTCGATTCCCATTCGTGGAAATTAAATATATGATATTTTCATTTCTCCGTTCTGGTAACCAGGCAAAGTGTGGCGTTTAGTTCCGCCACTCAACATGCAATGCCTCTAGGATTCGCCGGAAAATCAATGTGGTGGGTGAAAAAGATCATTGTAATTAGCTAAATGTATTCGTTAGTTATGAATTGAAATCCCACTGAAATAAATATATGCTCCGATTGATTCTCACAAAATGAAATATTTAATATTTTCATTTCCTCGCGAGAGAATTCCTAAGAATTAGGCCGAAAGTGGGGAACGGAAGTATCATAATAGGCACAGAGTGTATTAACACTAGGTTCCCAGGAACCCTCTGCCTTCCCTGGTATATGCGGCATACAGCGTGAAGCTAAAAGAAATTACCTCTTAGATAGATTATGAAATACTTGTACTTTCTACATTGAATTTTACAAATCTTTTATTATAAATCTTTAATAGTTATGTGTTCTTTTTTCAGATGCATTCTGTCTCGTCTATCTTAAGAAAGGTAATTTGAGAAAATATATGAAAGTATATGAAGTGAGTGAGAATAGAGAGCTTAAGGTAAAATATTTATTTATTTTTAGAAAACGTTGAAAAATCTTGGGCCTAGGAGACTTGAACTTGCAACAAACTTGCAACAAACTTGAACTTGACTTGAACTTGCGTCGACACGCTCTGACCATTAAGCCACACGTTCTTATCAAGCTACGTCGAAATTACTACGACTTATTTAAGTTGTAGGCATCTCTACATATAAGAAGATTCTGATTTCTGCTACCCTAACATTAATGATAAAAATGATGATTTAGCAAAAGAAAATGTTATTATTAAAAATTAAAAATAAAAATGAGGCCGGTCGTGGCGCAGCGGCACGAGGTGTGACTGCAAAACTGACTGGTTGTGGGTTCGATCCCCACTCGAGGAGATGAAATATTTACTTAAATTTATATTTCCATTTCTTTGCTCTGGTGTCGAGGTTAAGGGCGGCGTTGAGTTCTGCCACTCAACACGCAATGCCTCCAGAATTCGGCAGACAGTGGGGAACGGAGTGTCTTAACACTAGGTTCCCTCTGCCTACCCTGCTGTGTGCGGGATACAGCGTGAAGCTAATTTAATTTAATGTTATTATTAAATTATTTTTAACGTTTTCTAAGTTGCATACCACAATAAGAATGAAAAATATTTTGAGTAAACAGATAAAAAATTACCGGGAGTTGACTCCGCGTCTTTTAGAAACTGCCCGAGCGCTTTGACCACTAAGCCAAATGTTCTCATCAAAACTTTTATACCCTTGTTACAACGTATGCCTTGTATAAGAAAAAAAACAAAACAAAATTATGCTTTGTACTAAAAAAAAAATATTGATATCTTCCCTAAATGAGACTTCAAGATTTCAACCCACAACCATTGTTCCGAAAAGTATATCTCAAAAACACCAGAATGAATAACTAAAACACCTTTAATTATAACCATAAACATTAACTATGGAGATTTGCTTAATGAGGATATAACGATTCGCAGTAGTTCGAGCTCTCAGACTTACGTAAAGTAGCGTTAGCAAAACGTACTAACTCCACGTTAGTATATTTTGATTTAGGAGTACAAATAGTTGAATGGGTTATTTTTGCATATTTTCCGCATTTACCGATAAAAATTGTGGCGGCTCTCCGTTGTCTAATTTGGACCATTTGGAGTGGGAACTTTGATTTTCGCGATTATTACACATTTTGAATGAAATTCTTTATGAGCACAAGCGTGCAACTATAACCACGACTTTGTGGGTTCGATTCCCACTCAAGGGAACGAAATATAATATTTTCTCGCACTGGTGTCAAGGCTAAGCGTTCCTCCATTCAACACGCAATGCCTCAACAATGCGGCGGAAAGTGGGGAACGGAAGTGTCTTGATGGGGGAATGAAGTATCTGTACATTACACTAGATTCCCAGGTACCCTCTGCCTACCATGCTTACCTAAATATTAGCATACATAATACTATTTTAAATCCACTGTTTATCTGGTGTGAGGCACTGATGTAAGGATGAGAAGTGATGAGGAAATTTACTGTTCTGACAGTCCAGTCTCCATTTTCCACTCATTTTAGAGACATTGAGTGTTGACTAGAGAAACTCAGTTCTGTTCTTACCAGATAAAAAAGAAATAAGTTCTTGAAAATCAGAATTCCTCCTTGTGAAATTTAAATTCGCATCCATCGCGAAGTGATATTGAGTCCAGTACTTAATATCACTTTGATTAATGACTCATTTTCAAATATTACCAATATAGTTTAACTACTACTAGAGGCCAGTTGTGCCGCAGCGGCACGAAGTGTGACTGTAAAATCGACTCGTTGTGGGTTCGATCCCCGCTCGAGAAGAGGAAATATTTATTTAAATTTATATTTCCACTTCTTCGCTCTGGTGTCCAGGCTAAGCGCGGCGTTGAGTTCTGCCACTCAACACGCAATGCCTCCAGAATTTGGCAGAAAGTGGGGAACGGAGTGTCTTAACACTAGGTTGCCTCTGCCTACCCTGCTGTGTGTGGGATACAGCGTGAAGCTGATTTATTTTATTTATTTAGTTTAACTAAATGAATATGTAGAGATGGACATTAGGATCGAGGTTAGTTCGAGCTTACATATAGTTTAGCGTTAACATGTTTGATTAATACATACCACGTATTGCTTACCGGCAAATGAACTTGCATTTCGAATAGATGGTAGCGCTTTCGAGTGAATTTCGATCATTATGAGATGTTAGGAAATTCTGTTCCTTATGTGCTGTATTTCTGTAGAGATAAATTTGGTGGAGATAGCTTTTTAGCTATATATATATATATATATATATATATATATATATATATATATATATATATATATATATATATATATAGCTTACTTTGTAGAATTGCGTTGTTACAGAGCGAGAGAAATTAACAAGGCAAAGCACTGCGTTCAATTCCGTCCGAATTGGGCGGTTCGTGGTAAAAGAAGTGTCTTAACACTCAGTTCGCTTGGACGCTGTTTTCTTAATCAAAGATTCTTAAACTACACCAAGAAGGCAACCTAAACTCATATAGTCCGGATGAGATTTTCCAAAATATATGATGATAAAACTTTAGAAAAGTTTCCAAGCCAATACCTGCACCGTTTTCGTGAAGTATACGTATTTGCTTCGTTTCATACAAAGTATTCAGCCGTGCGATATAGGAACAGCTGTTGCCTCACTATGGTTTCAATATTTTCCTGAAAATAAAAATGGGCTAAATTTTTTAAAAATATTTTAAATTAAATTGTGTAAAGATTATAATTACATTAAAAATATATTATTTTCGAATCGTATTTATATAAGTGCATAAGATATAGTGGCCGTCGTAGATCAGTGGCACGTGTTTCGACACAAAATCGAAAATTCTGCGGAAAGTGGGGAACAGAATGTCTTACCGCAAGGTTCCCTCTGTCTATCCTGCTATAAGCAGATAAAAATCAGAGAGAAATCTAAAAAAACAGTGCGAGTTCCAATCAAATGCGAACAAAATTATTACAAACAACATCTTTATGCAGTTAAAATGTTGAAATTTCAAAGATCTATAGCTACGTGCTTTGAATACATCATCTAAATCTTACTTCTCTAAATATGATTTTTTATTTTTTTTAGCTTCACGCTGTATCCCGCAGCAGGGTAGGCAGAGGGAACCTAGTGTTAAGACACTCCGTTCCCCACTTTCTGCCGAATTCTGGAGGCATTGCGTGTTGAGTGGCAGAACTCAACGCCGCGCTTAACTTCTACACCAGAGCGAAGAAATGGAAATATAAATTTAAGTAAATATTTCATTTCGAGTGGGGATCGAACCCACAACCAGTCGGTTTTGCAGTCACAACTCGTGCCGCTGCGCCACGACCGGCCTCTTTACTTTAACTAAATATGAAATAATACCTTAAAAATGTTCAAGTACTTTGATTGACTTGATTTGATTTCAACTGGCGCTTTTTGATAATTAAAGTACCGCAATATATAATTCTGCTACGTTCAAATTTTACGGATAATCTAGTACTATCACAAAATACTCATTAAATAGATATGAACAGCTTGAATAGAATGTAATGGTAGAATTATTTGAGGGCCACTGTGAAGCTTTGATGGGTTTTCGAGTTGAAATAGATACTAATTATTTACTTACAAAAGGCTGTTCTGTTTCAATTGCAATGGATTTCTAGAGAAAGTAAACTTGAAGTTTCTGAATCGAAGAAAGCACTGACAGAAACATTTATCTATACTAATATAATACAGTGGAAGAGTTTGTTTGTTTGTTTAAACGCTAAGATCTCTGGATCTACTGGTCCGATTTACTTATTTTTGGTTTTGTATGAAAGCTGCGTTCTTCAGAAGTGCTATAGACTATATACGAAGAACATTATGGTGTAAGTATTAGCCTTAGCCTTAGATAACAATAATAATGAGCGCCATCGAATTGCATTAAGCGCGTGCGCTGCAAAAATAGAAAAAGTTTATGTCAGTACATTGTAATATTTGATTTACGGCTGCAAGCATAGGCGCGAGTCCTGCGGGGGGCGCTCTTGCCGACGCTTTTATGTCCTTGCAAGCACCCACTTTCTCAAAATTATTGAATGTATAAATAAATAATCAATATAGATTATATATTTTTTGTTGATTATCTTATTACAAATGCAGCATAATTAAACAATTATAAGTAGTATGCGTGCAAAGCCATGAGTGGGCCGCTAGTATTTTATAAAATTCTATCTACTGAATGACTGACAGATAACACCCAGCGGAAACAACGCGGCGTAGAACGCTGTTATTTGGCGTTTAGAACCCTTGAGGAATGTAGGAGGAAGCACTGAGAGATTATTTCTCGAAATTCGTCTGGAAACTGGAATAAACGGGATTTGGGAAGTTCGAAGAATAGCATCTGTATACCTAATTTTAGCTTAATTATTTCTTTCGTTTGTGAACGATTTGAGTTTATTTTGATAAATAACATTTCTTATTATGTGTTTTTTAATAGCAGGGTAGGCAGAGGGTGCCTAGTGTTAAGACACTCAGTCACGCTTAATTTTCGAGGCATCCTGCTTTTGATAACAGACGTATCTCAATGCCGCGACCTGTCTTGTTACCAGCTCCAAGAAATTGTGATTATTCCCGTGGGTGGTCAACTTAGTGTTTATAGGAGTTTACTTTTAACTTTCTACATTTAGGTATACAAAGTAATTTTTACGACTAAAATACTGAAGAAAGAATACTAATTAAAGAAGCTGAGTTCTTGGTAATTTAAGAATTTATCTTGTTCAGGGATCTAGGGACGTCGTGACGCATCTGGCTGGCTAAATGCCACGGTTGTGGGTTAGATTTCAACTCGGAGAAAGATTTATTTTCATTTTCTTCCTCTGTTAATAAGACTGTGAAACATGACAGACTGTGGATTCGATTCCCACCTGAAAAAATAAAATATTTAAGTATTTTAGTTCCGTTCCGACACTAAACACGTAATGCCTCCAGAATTTGGTGGAAAGTCGGGAAAGGAAGTATCTTAATGGGAACGGAGTGTCTTAGCACTAGATTTCCAGGCCGCTATATGCAGGATACAGCATGAAGCTAAAAAAAATTAAGCAAAACAAAATATGACAAAGTGTTCCTCTACTCAACGTCTTTAAATTGAATTGACAGTGAGAAAGTGACACTCACTTAACACCCAACACTAAGTTACATATATAGAATAGGCTATTCTTCTGTATGTAATACATATATATATATATATATATATATATATATATATATATATATATATATATATATATATATATATAATAATCGCGAGTCGGACTCGCCCACCGATTTTCCGTACAAAAACTGGAGGTATCGAGCTTTTTTTGAAATTTAGTTCTTCGATTAGGCAGAGTCTTTACTACCAAATTTTTCTCTTTTTTTATGACTATTATTTTTTAGGATTTAACCACAAATGTATATATAGTGTTAAGTGGCCAAGTATCAAATCGTAAGCGCAACGATTCCCACTTTGGTAACTAGACAAGGCGTGGTGTTGAGCTCCGCCACGAAATAACTAAAAAAACTTATCGAATCATCGAAATTATCAAATCGTTGGGAATTGGAAGGGAAGGAAGTGTCTTAACACTAGGTTCCGTGCCGGGTTGGTAGTATATGCTGGATAGAGTGTGAAGCCAAAAAAATATACTAAAAATAAACTTTACACAAATTAATGTTTCAAGTTTAGTAATAATTATAGAACGTGAGTACGGGGGCGTGAAACTCTTTGTCTTCTATTTGAGACCGAATTTTGTATATCAAAATACAGACGCTGTCGGAATTAGCTTATTAAATACTGACGCGATGAAAATAAGGATAATGTGTTTAACAGTCTATGTATGTTTGACCGGTAAAGCGTGAACCTATAAAAATATTTGTTTATAAAGCTTCATACTATATTAATGACTTCAATTATCACTACAAGGAATTAATTACTCTCATTTTCCTAACATGACAAATTGCAGCGTTTAGTTCCGATACTTATCACACCTAAAATTACAACGGAAACTGTAGGAAGCGTCTTAACATTTGGCTCTCTCTAAAATAAAAACAATATATATTTAAACAATTCTACCCCTATAGTTTCGTTATCTAGGCTTTACATATAAAACAAACATACCAAAGTTCAGTAAAAAACAATTAAATTTGATAAAAAATGTCAATAAATGAATATTTTATAGGATTTCAGTATGTTGATGATATTCGTAGGTTTGATTACTATTTAAATATGCATGTGAAACTGTCAAAGTAAATGAAAAATAAAAAGGAATCAAAATATTTTGGACTCTTTTAGGTATTACATTATATTTATAAATAAATATTTATAAATTCAACATAGTAGCTTCACGCTATATCCCGCTTAAGGGTAAGCCGAGGGAACCTAGCGTTAAGTCCTTTCGTTCCCCTCTTTCTGCCCAATTTCTGAGACATCGCGTTTAACACCAATTCCCTCAGATGCCCTGCCCTGCTATAAGCGGGAAAGAGCGTGAAACTACAAAACTGGTAATAGAATTACCGTATCTGGTAAAACACCAGCAAAATCTTTAAACATAGCAAAACCAATACTGAACACGAACATTTTATGATCCAAGGATATTATAAGAAATAAATCCAACCGCAACATTATTGAGATACAAGTGCATTTTACGATCGGTTTTACATTAAAAATGTAGTTATCATAGTTTTATTAGGTTAACCCAGTTAGTGCTGGAGTTTTACGGTAAATATGAGTATATTCGAATGGTTTCTTTTTTTATAGCTTCACGCTGTATTCCGTATATAGCAGGGTAGCCAGAAAGTACCGAAGGTTAAAATATTAAATGCTTTCTTATTTTGGTAAAAGCTATATTTTGTATTTTGTACTTATGTAAAAAGGCGTGGCGCAGTGGGATTTTGACTGTAAGCGTGATCTTAGATAGAAGAGGTCCGGTGTTGAGTTCCGCCGGGAAATAGTGGAAAACGGGCTTAAGAAATAGTTTCTTTTTAAATATATATAGGTATAGGTACAGTTTATTCTAGCAATTACGAAACAATCCGTTGTGCCGCACTTTATCTCATCATGCGAATATTCTTTTTATCTATAATAATATTATGATGATGATGAAGAGTTGGGTTATATGTAAAAATCTCAGAAAGTACTGGTCTTTTTTATTCTTTTTAAGCTTCACGCTGCATTCCGCACATAGCAGGGTAGGACAGCAGGAACCTGATAGCCTAGCCTGATAGGTGTCAAGATCCTAACCCTAGGTTCCCAGGTTCCGATTTCCGTTATCCACTTTCCACCAAATTCTGGAAGCATTGCATGTTGAGTGGCGGAATTCATGTCCACTTTGCTTTGGTACTAGAATGGGAATCAAACCCACAGCCTGTCTCGTTTACAGTCGCACGTTTGTGCCTCTGCACCACGATTGGTCACCTTTTGAAGAACTGGTTCATAAAAAAATCGCCAAAATCATTTAAATATCGCCACAGAATTATTTGACTTCTAGGCCGAAGCTGCAGGTAGAAATTAGCAGAGAAATAATCCCCTATTGGAGTGTAAACCTACATTCATTACCTATAAACATGTCTGAACTGTGTCACAGCGGTTTCATAAACTCCTGTTACAACGAATTCAAAATGTAACACTATATAGTAAGGGTTATTACCCCTTCACATATTCAAATGTTTAAATGTATCATACAATATTTGTGGATTTGAACCCATGACCGTAATAAGCTATGTTTATGTTGGCTGGTAAATTGTATGAATTATTTGTATACGCTTATGTGTCGTGTATGAGTCGTACAAATTTACTATAGAAAGTTAATTTTGATGCCTTTAGTGTTCTTCTCTGGCAGCTTTTTGAATGTATTTGTATTAAATACGTGTTTCGAGTTGGGATACTCCACACCTCGTTTTGTTTTGCCAAAGCGGACAAATAAAAATAATTTGTTATCCTGAGAGAGAATCGAACTTACAACCATTGCGTTTTCAGTAAATTGTTGATTTTTGAATGCATTTGTATTAGAGACGTGTTTTGAACGACGTAACTCAAATCTCTGTTTTGCTAGACTTGCCAGAGCAGCGAAGTGAAAATAATTTGTTTTTCCTACTAGAGATCGAACCCACTACGTTTTTCGTTTGCAAACTGGATATTTATAGACAACACAGAAAAGGAGGTTGCGTTACGGAACAGGAAGCAAATAAATCCAACGCTTCGACAGTCGAAACAGATACATTAGGTTTCCAACACGACATCAGCTTAGACGATTGAAATGTGAACTGAAACAAAAGTATTTTTACCATTTTTAGAAATGTTACTTCCACACTACCGAAAGATATATTCAGGCCCAGTTTCACCGGTTACGAATAAAGCTTCAGATAGTAATATAATAAATAATGCTATCTTACAGATAGACGATGAAAATAGAAAATTACTATTTTTTATATATTAAAGCATAATTTTCTCATTAATCAACGATATTTACGTTTTTAAATTACAAATAAGTATGTTAAAATGAAACGCATGTGTCAAATGTGTATCTACTAGATATTGCTATTCGAGACCTGTGAAACCAAAAATTATAGCTTGTCTGGACGATAAGGCTGTTAAGGATAAGGATAAAGATTTTACAAGCCAGTGGTGAAACTGGCCATTACAATTATAAAAAATGTACTTGGAGTCGAACTCGCGTCTATGGTGTCTAGAAGAATTTTTTTATACGTTTCTGAATATTTTTCTGTCTTATAAAATATGTTCATATGATTACAGATCAAAGTGTTAGGTTATTTTAGAATTGTTCTAAAGTAATTTAGAAATTTGGTACCCAATAAGATTTTTTTAATAATGATATAACCATTTATTTTTGACTATAATAGAAAATATCTGGCCATGTTTAACTTTTCAAGTATCAATGATATTGGAGTAAGTTCACGTAAAAAGCTTGATGATAGTGGACGAGGTGAAAGAGAAATGAGGTGACCATACTGTATCCAATTTATCTATGAATGTAAACTAATGTGAACCTACACTCATAACGTTTAACTATTTAAATTGCGCCACGATCACATTATCATTTAATTAGCGACCTAAACGCGGCTTCGCCCGCTTAATTGTAGCCAAAACAACTGTTTACATAAAATGTAACTTATGTGGTATTCTGATGTATAAGCTACATAGCTGTAAAGTATTATCTAAATGCATTAAATAGCTTTCGCTTGGAAGTAGAACAAACATTTATCCGCACAAAGTTTGATATTAATAATATTACTATCGACTCAAACAAACATAAAATCGACTCAAAAAAATACTCGTACGAGTATATATATAAATAAAATAAATCGAATAAATCAGCTTCACGCTGTATCCCGCACACAGCAGGGTAGGCAGAGGGAACCTAGTGTTAAAATACACAGTTACCCACTGTTCGCCTAGTTCTGGAGGCATTGCGCGTTGAGTGGCGGAACTCAACGCGCATATAAAATCGACTCAAAAAAATACTCGTACGAGTATATATATAAATAAAATAAATCGAACAAATCAGCTTCACGCTGTATCCCGCACACAGCAGGGTAGGCAGAGGGAACCTAGTGTTAAAATACACAGTTACCCACTTTTCGCCTAGTTCTGGAGGCATTGCGCGTTGAGTGGCGGAACTCAACGCCGCGCTTTGCCTCGACACCAAAGCGAAGAAATGAAAATATAAATGTAAGTAAATATTCTATCTCCTCGAGTGGGGATCCAACCCACAACCACTCGATTTTACAGTCACACTCTGTGCCCCTGCGCCACGACTGGCCTCGTATATATATACATTGTATATGTTACAATTTATATATTTACGACGTACAAGCTAAGTTACTGTAAAGTTTCATCTAAATTGGTTGATTGGATGAAACGACCATTTATCTTCACAAACGTTCACATTTATAACATTAGTAGGATAGTAGGATAGGATTGTTGCCGCAAAGCCATATTGTCTTTAGAGTACAATCAAATTTGATGAATCTATCAGAACTTCGCAGCTTAACCGCTTAGACTGGAAAGACTAATACTGTTTATGAATAGTTTTCTAACAGATACTATTTGTAATGTTACAAATAAATTAATTTTGGTCCAGTGTTTATTTGTTGATCTAAAATTTAAATATTTAAATATTTTAATAGCTTCACACTGTATTTCACACAACAGGGCATATAGAAGGAACCCTGGGATCTAGTGTTAAAACATTGTGTTCTTCTTTAAGACACATCCGGTGCCCATTTTTTATTAAATTCTCGAGGCACTGGGTGTTGAGTAGCTGAACTCAACACCACAGTTTACCATGTTA
Organism: Heliconius himera; assembly: GCA_021202915.1. NCBI lineage: Eukaryota > Metazoa > Arthropoda > Insecta > Lepidoptera > Nymphalidae > Heliconius > Heliconius himera. The sequence continues at coordinate 355,796 of JAJHJA010000443.1, forward strand.
CCAGAGCGAGGTAATTAAAATATTAAATATTTCATTCCCTCAAGTGGGATTCGAACCCACGACAAACACGTCCACGACAGCCAAGTCGCAAGCTTGAGCCCCTGCGCCACGACAACCTAAATATTATTTTTATTTATACAAAACTTTTGCTTTGGTGATTGACAGACAGACAAAACTACTCATCGGGGACTATTTTTCAAATTACCCGATGTTAAGTTGGCCATTCAACATGCAATTTTACCGAAGTTCGTGGAAATCAGTTATGAAAATTTCTTTTTGAGGCCATTTATTAATGTAATAGAATCCAAAATAATGATTTTCAAAATTGTCCGTGTGTTTGTGTACGCTAATGTCAGAAATGGCTTAATCAATTTAAACACAGTTTCCACTACTGTATTTTGTCGAATTCCCCTTAATCTTTTATATTTTACAATTAATATTTTGTTTCATAAATAAATAACTAAAAAATAACTGTATTATTGAAGTTTCAATGTATGAAAATTGTCTTTAAAATCACAGTACGAAAGTTATTCAGATATAAGAAATAAATAATTGTATTGTCCGTTAGTTATATAAAAAAAAATCAAATCAGCCTCACGCTATATTTCGCACTCAGCAGGGTAGGCACAGGGAATCTAGTGTTAAGACATTCATAGAGTCATTGTGTGTTAAGTGGCGGAACTCAACGCCGCGCTTTGCCTCGACACCAGAGCGAAGAAATGAAAGCATAAATGTTAATAAAATATTTCATTTCCCCGAGTGGGGATCGAACCCCCAACCAGTCGATTTTTCAGTCACACTTTGCCCCTGCGCCACGACTGGCCTCTTGGTTAGTTATATACATACATATAAATCTTGTTGTCGTAACCTACGGAACAATTTAACTCGAGTGAGTAGGTTTGTTAAACAAAACATTGTTGGCCATCTATAGGGATATTCCCATGGCGATGTAACAAACTTTAACTGAGTTTACGTTGATAGATTGGTAGGTCAACGGATCGTTCAATACAAAAATATTAGTATTACGGAAATATTATTTACGGATGTTTAATAGAAAGTAGGCCAGTCGTGGCGCAACGGCACAAAGTGTGACTGTAAAATCGACTGGTTGTGGGCTCGATTTCCGCTTGAGAAAATTAAATATTTATTTAAATTTATATTTCTATTTTTTTGCTCTGGTGTCGATGCGAAGCTCGGCGTTGAGCTTAGCCACTCAACACGCAATGCCTTCAGAATTTGGCGGAAAGTTAGGAATGGAGTGTCTTAACACTAGGTTCCCTCTGCCTACCCTGCTGTGTGCGGGATAAAGCGTGAGGCTGATAATAGAAAGTTGGCCGCCCGTGGCGCAGGGGCACAAAGTGTGACTGTAAAATCGACTAGTCGTGGGCTCGATTTCCGCTTAATAAAATTAAATATTTTTTAAAATTTATATTTCTATTTTTTTGCTCTGGTGTCGATGCGAAGCGCGGCGTTGAGCTTAGCCACTCAACACGCAATGCCAGAATTTTGCAGAAAGTGAGGAATGGAGTGTCTTAACTCTAGGTTTCCTCTGCCTACCCTGCAGTGCATGATGATGATTTTTTTTGTGAAATCTTTAGGTGTACAATAGAGCACAGAATATATGGACGAGTGCCATCACCTAATGCACTCTTTGTAATAAACTAAAATATCCTAAACGACTTTGCGGCATAGTTAAAATTTGTTTGGCTCCTCCAGCCAGCTCTAGCTAGTTAGTTGAGATGATTATTAGTTCACTCCGTTTTCGACTTCTTTAATTCGAGATATTGGATATTGTATGGTGGAACCCAATATCGAACCCGGAACCTGTCCTGTGTCTAACTGTATGAATAAATATTTTCTTTGTCATCTTCAAGCTTCAAAAACATCAGTAGGCAGAGGGAACCTGGAAACCTAGTATATAAAACACCACTACGTTTCCATTAACACACCAGTTCCAAAATTTCCGTTGAATTTCGGAGGCATTGCGTGGCGAAACTCAACGACGCCTTATTAGTTACTACCAGAGCGAGGAAATGAAAATATTAAATATTGCATATCTCGTGTGGGGATTTAACCCACAACCGTCGCATTTACAGTCATACACTTATGCCACTGCGCCATGACGGCCATAAATAAAAAAAAAAATTAAAATATAATTATTCCCCCAAGTAGGTATCAAATCTACTACCATCGCGTTGTCACTCACCTTTGTAAACTTAGCACTGTATAGGTTATTTCATTAAACATATCAGAATGTCTAAAATTTCTATTACGTATACGGAGGTTCCAAGCGACGTGAGATTATTTATGTGTTCCGCAGTGTCCATTCATAATCTGTAGTTTCATTCCATGTGCCTTTACTGCGCCATGGTGATCCCTTTTAGTGTGTACGATACGACGACGATACGATTCTTTTCCGTTGTATCATTTGTTTTGTTTTGTGAATAAATTGATTTATTATATTTTCAATATATTGAGAAGTTGTAATTATTTTTATATTTGGTAATGAACTAATAATTTTCGGCTTCAGAAGTTGGATTTGAATTAATTTCTCCTATTGCTACCAGTTGGGATGAATCAAGATGTCTATTACCTCTTTTACTATAAATTCAGAAATATTATTGAGATTACTAAGATATAAAATAAATAATATTAAATTAACAATATAAAATACGCATTACATGGTTTAAAATTTTCGACCGATGTGTAATATTGCCAATTATTTACAATTCTTGAGATATTATGTATCTAGTGGCAGAACTTAACACCGTGCTTTGTCTATGAGGGCAAGGAAAACGAAAATAATTTTAATATAATTATTCCTCCAAGTGGAAATCGAGCTTACAACCATAGTAATGTACATACATAGTATTTTACAGTATTTGTAAAATCACTAAAACGTGAAAAACAAAGTTATACCCGAAACTTTTTTTCCATAAAGATTAACATCAAAATGTTAAACCAATTTTGACTAAAGGTTCAAAGATATGAATAAGGTAACATACTCTTATAACATAAGACAACATATTGAATCAGATAAGCCGCGATCGTATCGTAACATAACGCCGCGACGGGTCGGATACAAAATATTCTCCATACAGAAATCTATTTCCCGCATCGTCGCCCTCTGAAAGCACAAGTGGCGTTGAACGACAGTTTTGAATGGAATTGTTAGCATTGCCATTTCTACAGGCAGATCAAAATGTATGGAACAATTTAGTTTACACGTTTTGCGTTGCATGCCATTCTAGGATTTCGCCGTGGTAGTTAGGAATGGAATCTAGTGCTAGTACACTCTGTTTTTTTTGTAATTTTTGTTTTTTAAGAGATATTGCGTGTTAGGTGGTGGAACGCAACTACCATTCAGCAGTCAGTTTCACGCTTTATCCCGCATATTACATGACATGTAGAGAGAGACGCTTAGAGAGTGTTCCTCGCTTTTTGCAATCTACTTCAACAGAGCGGTACAACAGGAATATTTTTTAGCTCCACGCTATATCCCGCACGTAGCCGTAGAGGTAACTGCGGAACCTGGTGTTAAGGTACTTCATTCTCTATTAGGGCAGAAAACAAATCACCCCAATTAGAGATAGACCACAAAGATAGCATTTATAACGAGACGCTGTTCCTCTACGCCACGATAGCCTCAATTGTCAACTTAAAATACGAAAATAAAATATTTTTAAATTATTAAATTAAAATAAAATAGTTTCTATGTGGGAGGATTGAACTCACTACCACCATATCTATAAATTCAAATATTTTGACTATTGTGCCATGACACGGCTAATTTCAGCTCACACCGTCCGTCCCTTTGAATGTTAAATATTTAATAAACAACAAACAACTTTTAATCAGCTTGGAATATGTTTTATGAGGGCAGTCGTGGCGCAGCGGCACGAAGTGCGACTGTAAAACTGACTGGTTGTGGGTTTTCCACTCAAGGAGATGAATTATTTACTTAAATTTATATTTCCATTTCTTCGCTCTGGTGTCGAGGTTAAGCGCGGCGTTGAGTTCTGCCACTCGACACGCAATGCCTCCAGAATTTGACAGAAAGTGGGGAACGGAGTGTCTTAAAACTTGATTCTCTTTGCCTACCCTGCTAGGGTTCACGCCTTCACGCAGGATACAGCGTGAAGCTGAAAAATATGTTTTATTAAAACATAGGGATTCGGGATATACCTAAACATTTATGTAAGAGAAGAGCGGTAACCACTTACGGAAGGGAAGACACACCATTCTCCGCAGAATTTCGAAATTTTGGTAATAAAGTGGCGAATTTCAACACCAAGCCTTTTTATTTAAAAAATATGAGTAGCACTTTCAAGGATATTAAAATGTTTTTATATCTTACATGCATAAATGCACTATTTACTAACAAACTATATCAAAACAAAAATTATATGTTTTCTATCTTCACGTTAGATAGCGTTAACTAGCGTTCTAGACACTCCTACACACTCCCGTTTCTACTTTCCCTCGAATTTTTGATACATTGTGTGTTAAATTGTGAACCAATAAATAACTCCGGCTTTGTATTGTTACCAGGGCAAGGCTCACTTTGTAACTTAGATTTCAAATTTTACATATGAACTGACTGGAATGAGAAACATTATAATACATTTTTTAATATGTTAAGGTTAACAATTAAAATCTACTAGCGGCCCACTCGCGGCTTCGCCCGCATAAAACCTATTATTATTTTATTATGATGCATTTGCCGACAGATTGACTATATAATTTATCTATTCAATTATTTTTCATAATTCTGAGAAAATGCAAGCAATATATAATAATATATGTTTTTGAGGATGTCAACAACGGCAAGGGCGCCCCCCGCGGGACTCTTGCCTAGGCTTGCGGCCGTAAACAGAGCGTTCAATTATTTTAATTTTACATGTTCTCGAAAAGCAAACGTCCAAATTATATGCTTTTAAAACCAAAGACTATCTTCATAAGAATTTCTTGATGGTTGAATAACTTTCATTCGTTAGCTTCGATGTCTTTGTGAAACAAAAAGAGATGAAATATCACTTTGGAGTTTTCATCTATTTCTCGTCACAAAATGACTTATTGTGACTTATTTAAAAAAGATAGACATATGGTGTCACGCACTTTATTATAGAACTAATAAAATCGAATGTTTTTGTAGTACAATGTACTTACATATAGCTAACGATTTTAGTAGAGCTCGTGGTTAAAGTGACGGAATGCTTAATTATTATTTTGTTATTTAAGGCTAACTAAGATATAAACCGTTTATGCCGTATAACCGTATGTTCTATTGCCTGAGGAATTTAGCTTTCATACAAAACAAAAAAAGTAAATCCGACTAGTAGTTCCAAAGATTTTAAACAAACAAAGAAACTCTTCCGCCTTATAGATAATCGAGGGTTCGATATTACATGCATAAATGCACTATTTACTAACAAACTATATCAAAACAAAAATTATATGTTTTCTATCTTCACGTTAGATAGCGTTAACTAGCGTTCTAGACACTCCTACACACTCCCGTTTCTACTTTCCCTCGAATTTTTGATACATTGTGTGTTAAATTGTGAACCAATAAATAACTCCGGCTTTGTATTGTTACCAGGGCAAGGAAATAAAAATATTTAATATTTAATTCCTTCGAGTGGGAATCGAACTCACAAACGTCGCGCACAGTGATACGTTGTAGGACGATACTTTAGTTCTTTATTTAATTACACTGTTATGTCGTCGCATGATCGTTACAAGCAATTTAAATCAAGTTACATAAAATTATCAGTAGCGTCAGTTCAGGAAGCCAAGTTATGCTGAGTCCCTTTTCTAGCTTCATACATACAGCAGGCGCGCCACGATATATCTCCCATAGGAAGGAGGAACACCTAGTGTTAAGACACTCCGTTCTCCAAGTACCGCCTAATTTTCGAGACATTGCGTGCTTATTAAACGATTTGCGAATTTAAAAAAGCACTTTGTCTTGTTACCAAAACGAGAAAATTGAAATAAATCTTTTCCTGGAGGAATCAAACCCACAACTGTTGTGTATATAGCCGTCATGAGATGGCCTTAAGACTTCTTTAACTAAAAGTAAAGCCTTGCATTAATTAACAACAACAACAACAACATTAACATAATGAAATCAACCACCAGCCTGTTTCAGCAATAGCATCTTTGATGTCTACAATCGTCACATCACGTTTTCAAAGTGGCGGTAAAGTTTAAATTATTCATACGACGACTGCCGTGTTCCGTAGTTTTGGTTTTTATGACAAACTCACTTTGTAACTTAGATTTCAAATTTTACATATGAACTGACTGGAATGAGAAACATTATAATACATTTTTTAATATGTTAAGGTTAACAATTAAAATCTACTAGCGGCCCACTCGCGGCTTCGCCCGCATAAAACCTATTATTATTTTATTATGATGCATTTGCCGACAGATTGACTATATAATTTATCTATTCAATTATTTTTCATAATTCTGAGAAAATGCAAGCAATATATAATAATATATGTTTTTGAGGATGTCAACAACGGCAAGGGCGCCCCCCGCGGGACTCTTGCCTAGGCTTGCGGCCGTAAACAGAGCGTTCAATTATTTTAATTTTACATGTTCTCGAAAAGCAAACGTCCAAATTATATGCTTTTAAAACCAAAGACTATCTTCATAAGAATTTCTTGATGGTTGAATAACTTTCATTCGTTAGCTTCGATGTCTTTGTGAAACAAAAAGAGATGAAATATCACTTTGGAGTTTTCATCTATTTCTCGTCACAAAATGACTTATTGTGACTTATTTAAAAAAGATAGACATATGGTGTCACGCACTTTATTATAGAACTAATAAAATCGAATGTTTTTGTAGTACAATGTACTTACATATAGCTAACGATTTTAGTAGAGCTCGTGGTTAAAGTGACGGAATGCTTAATTATTATTTTGTTATTTAAGGCTAACTAAGATATAAACCGTTTATGCCGTATAACCGTATGTTCTATTGCCTGAGGAATTTAGCTTTCATACAAAACAAAAAAAGTAAATCCGACTAGTAGTTCCAAAGATTTTAAACAAACAAAGAAACTCTTCCGCCTTATAGATAATCGAGGGTTCGATATGTACTCGGGAAGGATGAAAATTACATTTCCCTGATTTAGAGAGATCCTCTACCTGCTTATGCGGGATAAAGCGTGAAACTGAAAAAAAGAAGTTTAAATTTAAAACAACGTCTCGAATTCAAACTACTTTTTTATAATTTCCCCAAATCGTACTTATAAATTTCGTATTTATTCTCTGACTCTAACACAACTAGCATCTTTTTCTTTTTTCTATTAAATATCTATCTATACATATAATAAAATTGTAACTAGTCGCTTTCTGTACATGGTACCTTGCGTTTGTGCAGACTAATCTCAGAAACAGCTTAACAGATTTAAATTAAGATTTCACTGTTGCATTTTGGCGAACTTTTATAAACTTTTTGGGTTATTTTTATTTAAATCGGTTCATAAATAAAACAAATATTTCTATACTAAAGTATTTTACTCGATAGGATTACTAGAGAATTACTATTTTATGTTATTAGGACACGAAAATACCTAATTTAGATTAGTTAATCTATATATATAAAAGGACTTGTGCTGACTGACTGAGGTAAGACGCACGCAGAGCCGTAACTGCTGATGGTAGAAACGTGAAATTTGGGCAGATGTTTATTTTCATATTCTGGACATCCACTAAGAAGGAATTTGAAAAATTTTAATGCTAAAGGCATGAAATAGGGGTTGAAAGTTTGTATGGAAAAAATTTTTTATCTGTACCGATTTTTATAAAATTTGAAATTCAGACTCTTAAAAATATTTTGTTGAACACGTGTGTCGTGGTTTTTTTAGAATTCACTCCTAATAAGCGGGCGAAGCCGCGCGCGCCCTCTAGTAAATTATATAGTTCAAGCGGGCAAAGCCGCCAGCGTGTCGCTAGTTTAAACTATTTTGTAATATATTTTAATTATATTTTCAAAGTAGTATTTCAAAGTGATTGACAGACAAGGCACAGAGAGAGCTCAGGAACTCAAAATTTAGGCATGAAGCCTACCTACATTAGGGAGTGTATGGGAGCACTAAAAACTTTAAGAAAATTCTACGGTAACGGGATTTTCAGGAGGCCAGTCGCAGCGCAGAGGTACAATCGGGCGACTGTCAAAGATACAGGTTATGGGTTCGATTCCCACACTAAATATTGAATATTTCATTTACTCGCTCTAGTAACGAGGCATAGCGCGTCGTTGAGTTCTGCCACTCATCTCAAAATGTCTCCAGAATTCGGCGGAAAGTGGGAAAGGGAAATGTCTTCATGGTGAACGTTTTGTCTTAACATTAGGTTCCCAGGTTACCTCTGCCTACTCTGCTATGTGCGGGCTACAGCTCGAATCTGAAATAAAGAAAAAAAATTTTAATTTCCCCCTAACAAAGTTAAGGGCGATAACGTATATATTGAGAGCAAGCTTATTTTTCATAGTAATTTGTGAGCTTGACGCCATATATGATTGATGATGCTCTGCAAAAATATTAATATCAGTACAGTGAATTAGTTTCTTTTGAACGTAACAAGTCAATTTTGTTTATACGGACTATAAGGACTTTTTTTTTATTTCATAAAGTGAACATTTAAAAAAAATTGAAAACTAAAAAAATCGAAAATACAGGGGAATAAATTATTGATTATTAATATTATCATTTCTTTGCTCTGATACCAAGGCATAAACACTGCGTTAAGTCACGCCACTCAAAACGCAATACCTCGGAAATTCGATGGAAAGTGGATAACGTAGTATCTTAAAACTGAGCTCCCTCTACCTACCCTGCTATATACGAGATACAGCGTAAAGCCGAGAACAAAATGTGAACGGACGTAGTGATGTAGCACTACAGCTATTCCATAAAAATATAAAAAAAACATAATCAAATCAAGGAAGGCAAAGGGAACCCAATTCCCACCTCATTTTCAAATCTTTGCCTTCTCTCCTGAAGTTTACATAAGAAAGCATAAAATATATAGATACGAACCTAAACTTAAAGATTTACCGCCCCACAAAACAGCAACAACTTTAAATATCACCCCACCCACGCCCCCATACAATGCAAACAAACAGTACGCACTCGTAGTTCGCGAGACGTAAATTTGAATTCCGCGAAGCTGGAAATGTTTGATTTTGTCCCCATTGTGCGCGATTCATGGAGTCTACGGGCAAATGTTTTGTTTTGTTTAGTTTAACTTTTTTTAAATATTTAAAAGCGAATCGAGATAAAGTGGGTCACGTGGGTCACAGTAGATTGGTATATTGCTTAAGGATTTTGAGGTCTAGTGTAAACGCGACAGGTTGTAGGTTCGATTTCCACTTGGGGAACTATTTAATATTTTTATTTCCTCGCTCTTGTTATGAAGGTTTGAGTTCCGCCACTCAACACGCAATGTTTCCGGAATTCGCCGGAAAGTGAGTTCGCCGGAAAGTGAGTTCACCGGAATGGGAGTGTCTTAATTGGGACCGAGTATCTTAACTAAAAAAAAAATTAGAAGAGAAGTAATTACCTCATTTTCACTGTGCGAGCTCTTTTGTCTGCCTTTTTTCTTTTTTTTAGGGTTCCTTACCTCAAAAGGTAAAAACAGAACCATCATACTATGTTGTCCGTTTGCCCGTTTGTAAAGATGATTTATCTCAACATTGCGTGGAAAGTATATTCAAGTCTATAGTCCCTTAAAGTACAACAAAATTACGCTTCTTTGTCAATGCAATCAAAATATACAAACATTTATGCATCTATTCTACTGGGTTTTGTATGAAATTGGCTGCGTAATCAAAACCTACTGAATACTTCCCGTAGATTCAAAGTTGTGAAATTTGGCACATTAAGCACAAAATCCGTAATTTGAAAATTTTATATATAAATTTCATAAAAAAAAAAACAAATTTCAAAAACGGAGTTCAGTTCATACAAAATGAATGCATTTTAGTGAGTTGACCTAAAATCCTGAAATTGGTACTATAGACCTCGTTAGGCGAGTCCGACTCGCACTTAACCGGTTTTTTATTGAAATAGGCTTGCATTTGACCATAACAAGCCTAATGCGGTCAGACATAACGACGATGTGGTCTACAGTGATGCAGGCTTGCCTAATTAATAGCAATTAACTTTATTTTAATTAACATCTATTTGAGGCCAGTCGTGGCGCAACGGCACGAGGTGTGACTGTAAAACTGACTATTCGTGAGTTCGATCCCCACTCGAGGAGATGAAATATTTACTTAAATTTATATTTCCATTTCTTCGCTCTGGTGTCAAGGTTAAGCGCGGCGTTGAGTTCTGCCACTCAACGCGCAATAATCCGGCAGAAAGTGGGAAACGGAGTGTCTTGGTCGTCGTAGTGGTTCCCTCTGCCTATCCTGCTGGGTGCGGGATACAGCATTAAGCTGATTTTGATTTAATTTAACATCTATTTAGGCCAGTCGTAGCACAGGGGTATAAAGTGTACCTGAAAATGCGACTGGTTATGGGTTCCATCCTCACACGAGGAAGTGTAATATTTATTTAAGGGCAAAGCGCGCGAGGCAAAGCGCGACGTTGAGTTCTGCTACTCAACTCGCAATGCCTACAAAACTCGGTGGAAAGGGGAGAACGGACTTAACTATAGGTTCCCTCTGCTCACCCTCCTATGTGCGAGATACAACGTGAACCTGAAAATAAACTCTCCATCTAAGTATCCACAAATCATAATAATAATAGTACCGTCCCGGATGTACGTTTTAGAAATGAATTAATGCTAGTTCTAGATAAGCCGGGATTTATTAGCAAACTATAGAGATTTCGCAGTTATATCTCTCGCTCCTACTTCTATCTCGCGCAAATTCATTCTTAGCCTAGTCCTGGTTAGTTTATTGGTTTAAATAATTTAGATACATTTTTATATTTTTTCAGTGTGAGATTCAAGGCCTCGCACACAGCTGGATAGGCAGAGGGAACATGGGAATACTAGGTTCCCAGTTAAAACACTTCGTTCTCCATTAAAATACTTCCGTTTCCTACTTTTTTTTAAATTCTTGAGGCATTGCCTGCTGAGTGGTAGAACTCAACGCCGCGGTTTGTTTCGTTTTTGAGAAATCCTTTAATATAACCACATTTAATATAACCTATACTTACTTAATTTAAGAACAGTCGTGGCGCAGCGGCACAAAGTGTGACTGTAAAAGCAACTGGTTGTGGGTTCGACCCCCATTCGAGGAGATGAAATATTCACCTAAATTTATATTTCCATTTTTTCGCTCTGGTGTCGTAGCAATGCGCGGCGTTGAGTTCTGCGACTCAACATGCAATGCCTCCAGAATTCGGCAGAAAGTGAGGAAAGGAGTGTCTTAACACTAGGTTCCCTCTACCTACCCTGCAATGTGCGGCATACAGCGTGAAGCTGATTTATTTATTTTTATTTATATTTATTTACTTTACTACTCTTTAATTTGAATCCGTAACCTTCGTTGAGACTTCCAGGGCCATCATATTAGGTAAAGTAAAGAGAAGAAGGAAAATAAAGAAAATTTAAAATAAATACTCAATCATCATAGACTATAACCGTGTGTAATAAGGTGGAGAAAGGAAGCCGATCCAATTATAGCAAGTGATACATCAATGTTTACCTTTTCTTCTAGAAATGTTTAGGGTCATATTATACTGGGACCGTTTTAATATTTTTTGGTCTCAGCTATGTTTTAAATATATTTTAGTATATATATATATATATATATATATACATATATATATTACAAGTGTTTCAATTGTGGCATTTTCAACGGAAAGACCTCACAAAAATGACTTTTTGACCGTAAGATAGGTCCTAAATTTAAAAAAATTTTTACCATATTCTATGTATTATAGAGATTTTGTATGACCCAATACTGACGTTTACTAACCTTTATTCCTGAGAATATTCTTTTAAATTTACATATTTTGTGTTTACACGTCGAACCCGCTACTATCACGTGTAATAATGAGATATATCCCGATTGCACCACTCAAAGTTGAACATATAATATAAATATATATAAATATATATAAATATATATATATATATATATATATATATATATATATATATATATATATATATATATATATATATATATATATATATATATATATATATATATATATATATATATATATATATATATATATATATATATATATATATATATATATATAGTTGAGCATATAATCGTGTTAAAAGCTATATGGACTACATTCCATATATTTTTTCTGTTAAGTAGTAAGTTTATGTGTAAAATGTGTTATTCTCTTTAAATTGTCAGATCATTTTTTTTATTGAATTTCAAACGTTTGTTGAAAAATATATATTATACAACTTTAATGTTATATCTATGCTATAGATATAACATTAAAGTTGTATAATATATTTTTTTCAGTTTCTGATGAAGAAATTTCCGTTTCCATTTTTCTGTCGAATTTTAGAGACATTTCGTTTATATTGGAACTCAAAGCCATGCTTTGCCTTGTTAATAAGAAAATAACAATAATATTAAAATTGATTCCATCACAGCACGGTCACATGAACAATGAATTAGTTAATACGATGGTTGTGAGTTTAAAATCTACTACTCTAGAATTAAAATCTAAAAATATAGAATATTACCTAGAAATTAATTTCATAAAATCTCTTTTCAAGTAGGTATGTTTTATTCTATTGTTGTATTTCTGTTGCCGCTTTAACAACAAACAAGTATTAAAAACAGAATAAAATAAATATTTCAGGGGTCTCTAATATACAACAAACTTGACTTTTGTGCTTTGGGTTCTTATAGATAATGGCTTGGAACTCCTTATGCAAAAATCCGATTCGCACTTGGCCAGTTTTATTTAATTACATTGAATCCACAACCATCGCATACTATCTACAATCTTTATAATTAATGAAGACGAAAAGCTAAATACCGATGTTAAACTTTATTATACTTATCTATTGTTTAATTGGTAAGGGATTCGAAAACTTCGAACGTGGCCTGGTGTGAAACTTGCTTCACTTAGCCCTAACTTTATACTTCAACAACTTTGTACAAATATGTATGAATTAATTAATAAAATGAATGTATGTAATTAATTATTTTCTAATATTTTTTTCTCGCTGTTTCTCGCATATAGCAGAGCAGGCAGAAGGAACAAAGCCTAATTTTAAGACACTCTTTTTTCCTTCCCCATGCATCGCTCACTTTTCGAGACATTGTGTATTTATTTGCGGAATTCAACGCCGAATTTAATAAAAGGCTTTAAAATAGGGCAAAAATTTTGCTAAAAGGCAACCAGGAAAACATCAACTTTTGTAAAGAAAAGTACATTTCTGTTCGAACCCATTTATATGGAGATACCTGCGATAAATGGTACCTACACTGCAAGTATACATAACGGTATCTTTTCACGTAATGATATTAACATATAACTAGACCGTGCTCTATATTCCTTTGTTATTATTTACAAAGCTACTTAGAATAACAAGAAAATAAAATTTTAAAGTGTAATTCACGTAGGTCCTTAGTATTATTAAAATAATGAAATTCAGTATTATAATTGAAAGATATCGCTTTCAATTATCATATTGTCACTTTCAATTTGTATCGAGGCAAAGTGCGGCGTTGAGTTTCACCACTCAACACGCAATATCTTCAGAATTCTGTGGGAAGTGGGGAGCGGAATATCTTAACACTAGGCTCCCTCTGCCTACCTTACTACATGCGGTATATAACGAGAAGCAGTTTTCTTAAACATCACTTTCACATATGATTAATATCACACAAGTCGAGGCTAGTCGAGGCCAGTCGTGGCACAGGGACACAAGTGCGACTGTAAGCGCAACTGGTTGTGAGTTCGATCCCCAATCGACGAAATTAAATATTTATTGAAATTGATATTTCCATATTATATTCATATTTCTTTGCTCTGGTTTCTGGTTTCTTGTCCTGTCTGGCCTGTCTAACAAAATTTTTTATTATTCTACTAGCACCGCCTTCGAAGTGCGATTGTTAATTTTGGCATATTTTTTTTATTAATAGACGTTACTATGTATTTGTTCGATATATTATGTATATTGTATGTATACTGATTTTTAATTAAGATTATAATACATGTTTTACACTAGAAATTTATATTTTCTTCGACAATGGGGAGCAGAGTGTCTTATCACTTTACTTACTCTGCCTTCTGAAGCTGAAAAATTGTATGCAATAAAGAACGTATAAATCGTCTAAACTAAATTTATAGTACAGTGAACATCGTAACTGCAAGAATAGCGTCACTTATTAGTTAGCCAAGTTGCTACCTGAAGAAATCGAGATATAGATAAAAAAAAGCCAGTGATATTGCCGACTTATGCCCATTCAGTATGAATAACTTCAGATTCTATCATCTTAAGTTTAAATTACTTCTAAGGAAGAGGCAAGTTTTAATGAAATTGGTGGCATATCAGTAATGTTAGCAAAAATCATTGGTTAAGTTTGATATGACTTATTTAAAACTGAATTAAGATTTGTAGAGGTCAGTCGTGGCGCAGGGGTACAATCGAGCGACTATGAACGTGACAGCTTGAAGAAATTAAATATTTAATATTTTCATTTCCTCGCTTTGGTAACGTGGGAATAGTGCGGCGTTTAATTACGCCGTTCCACGCGCAATGTCTCCATAGTTGGTCGGAAATTGGAAAACGGACGTCCGAGTGTCAGGCGGAGCGTCTAAATACTAGGTTTAAAAATATTATTATGATTGTGCCTGATTATTATTAAATTATGCCTATTATGCTAAGGAAAAAAACGCGGCGTGTAATTCCGTTACTAAATACTAAAAGTCGTAAATTTAGGCGGAAAATGGTAAACAAATTGTATTAACTATTCTTTTTATACCAATCTTGTGGGAAAAAAAGCTTGGAAATCGAACCTACACCCTTTAATATCTATATCAGATTATTTAAATTACTGCAATTGTGCAAAACATCAAAATGAACTAGCTGTTTCCAATATGCAAATTTTCGAACTAACTTTCATTTAAGCTATTTACAAAACGCTGACTTTGATGAAAGGCTTATACGAACTCAATATAGTAATTGAAATTTTTGTTACTATCATACTACGCTCATATCTTTATTATACTGGCATAGTTCAGATTTTTTTTTTTTAGCTTCACGCTGTATCCTGCTCATAGCAGGGTAGGCAAATGGAACCAAGGAGCCTAGTGTTAAGACACTCCGTTCCCGAGTAACACGTCCGTTCCCCACTTTCCGTCGAATTCTTGAGGCATTGCGTGTTGAGTGGCAGAACGCAACGCCGCGCTTTGCCTCACAGCAAGGAAATGAAAATCCTACTAATATTATAAATGCGAAAGTTTGTGAGTATGTATGGATGTTTGTTACTCTTTCACGCGAATACTACTGAACCGATTACGATGAAATTTGGTATGTAGATAGTTGAAGACCCAGAATAACATATAGGCTACTTTTTATCCCGGAGTTCCCGCGGGATTGATTCCTAATTGAAATTAGATACATTTATCGCTTCTGAAAACTGAATGCGTGATCTCAGGGTCAAACCTTGAAGGTAGGCCTACATTTGGACACGCCATGTTTTTCTCATGGGTAGCTCTATGTGGCTTGCTCACGTGTTTCCAAAGCAAAAAATGTGTATGTTTATGCTGAAGGAAAAAAAACGTTAAATATAGTTTATAGGAGCATACTGCAGTAGCTACCAATAGACCTGTGATTAGAATTTAGAGCTTTGCAATACTTAGTTACCATATTTCTTATGTTGATAATATTGTTACGTTATCATAGGGTTTCCACGCGGACGAAGTC
Source organism: Heliconius himera (assembly GCA_021202915.1). NCBI lineage: Eukaryota > Metazoa > Arthropoda > Insecta > Lepidoptera > Nymphalidae > Heliconius > Heliconius himera. The sequence continues at coordinate 371,689 of JAJHJA010000443.1, forward strand.
GCGGGCGGCCTCTAGTCTTAAATATATCATTCCCTAGAGCAAGAATTGAGCAACCTTTTAAATTCGCACGTTTATGCACCACGATGGCCTCCATTCTTCATAGTTCAGCTTGGAAGAGGTAACGGATTTTCAATTTAAAGAAGTGGTACTAATGTACCACCTAATGGTAACCTTAACCTAATGGTTAACGCTATAAAAACTGTTTCTGACAAATGGGTCTATTCGATACTAAATTTTAACTTCTTGAGGTTAGTCCGTTGAACGTAACAAACTTTTTAGTTTTGTTATTATTTTATTATATCTGTGTCAACGTATTTAGGTATATATCCCGATTCTCACTTGGGAGAATTAATTATTTTTATTCAATAAACAAAGGGCAGCGTTGAGTTCCGCCACTCAACCCACAATGTCTCAAATTCGGGCACAATATAAGAGATATCGGAGTGTTTTAACACTAATTTCCATCTACCTACCATGCTATATGCGAGACAAGGCACGAAGCTAAAACAAATATATTCATATGTTGATACAAAAGTGCCCCTTGACGTACTTTTGAATCAAACAAAACATTATTATATTTTGAAGTAGATACTACATTATAGTATATTTTGTCATATTGTGCTTTTTATATGAAACAACAAACTCAATAACAATGAGAAATTTGATTATCCCTTACAGTGGAGGTTCGAATATTTTCCGAAAGTTTTCTCTTTCACATTTAAATATATAGTAATGTGGTGCTAAAGGTATATTTTTTTACCTTCCCTTTTAACTTCCCTTTCCGTTTGGTGTTTCTTATAAATATTTTTATTTTGTTTTTTTCATAAATGGTCATTGTGGTACAGTAGAAATATTTACGTAGTTGTGGGTCCGATTCCAGTTTAGGGTACATCACAACGTATTTCTGTATTTCTTTAGTATCTTGTAGAAGGCGTTTACGTTATCTGTTTAGTAATAATTAAGCTATTTAGTTCTTTTTTTTTATTCCTTTCCTTCTGTTTGTATTTACTTCTCACTTCTTTTGTAAGCTGCCTAGTGTTTTAAAGGGAGTGTCTTAACACTAGGTCCCCGGATTTGCTCTACCATGCTATTTGCGGGATACAGCGTGAAGTTAATAAAACAATTTCGTTACATTGCTTTGGAAATTTTGATTATTCTGTGCTCCAATGGACTGCAAGGGATTGGAGGAAATCTCTGTGAAGATAGACAAACAGACAACAAAGTGGGTCCGAAACGGAAGGTTCCATTTTTTTTCTTTTAAGGTACGAAACCCATGACCAACATTTCATAGAATTAGACAAGTTTTAAAAAGAATATTTTTTTTTCTTTGAAAATAATTTTATTTCGGAACCGTTAATTATAAATATTATAATTAATTATTATTCAATGACATTCCACTGTACCACGAGGATCTAAATAATAAGTAATAGATTTATATTTGACATATAATTAAAATATTTTTAAACATACACTCACACATACAAGAAAAATAAACTTAACCTAACCTCATATTAACTCCTCAACCGTTCAAAGTGTTAAGACCGCCCTTGACATCTTCGTGACCCGGTCTGGCCTATCGAGATTTTTTCACAGCTTATGGTTTGAGACTTTTAACTTACCTAGATTTTAACTGAAATTTATAAGCGAATGTTACAGGTTCAAATACCGTGTATAGGAAATGTCATAAATTATTTATACTTACGAGTATGTTGAAGTCAGTCGTGGCGCAGAGGCACAAGCGTGCGACTATAAACGCGATAGGTTGTGGGTTTGATTCCCACTCGAGGAAATGAAATCATTTCCCCGCTCTGGTGACGAGGGAAAGCGCGGCGTTGAGTTCCGCTACTCTACATGCAATGTCTCCTTAATTAGACGGAAAAAGGGGAATGGAAGTGTCTACTGAGAACGGAGTGTCTTATCACTAGGTTCCTGGAGTTCCTTTGCGTACCATGCTATATGCGGGATACAGCGTGAAACTATTTAAATAATATCTTTAAGTATATTGTTAATTTCAAGGCTTAATATATACTTTTATGCAGATAAGTTTGCATGAGTATATAGTAATATTTTCTATAAATTGCAAAGAATATTAATTCCATCGCATTCTAGAACGCATTGACACAGGTGTTCATTAATTTATTTTAGAAAAAATTAACTTTTGAACAAAGAGCTTCACGCAGTATCCCGCACATAGAAAGGGAAACTTATTGTTAAAACACTCCGTAATACACTTTACACACAATTTTCTAGACACTGTTTGTTGAGTGGCGGAACTCAACGCCACGCTTTGTCTTGTTACCAGAGTGAGAAAATGAAAATAAATTAAAAATAATCTCTCCCCCAAGTGGAGATCTAACCAATAACAGTCGCGTTTACTTTCACACAGTGTCACTGCGGTTACCTACTTACAAATAGCTTTACATAAATTATTTGTGTAAAAAATGTTGGCGTTACGGTCCAATACAAAAAGGGTCTGAACAAATAAAGCGTTCACCCAAAACGAATTGAAATAAGATTCAAAACGAGAAAATCCTGATCGCAGATTTTTATATAACACTTGAAATGGCAAATTCTAAATGTCCTTTTTTGTTGTTATTAAAATTAGGCATTGTTTATAAAAAAAATAACAAAAATCAAGGTTTTCTTCGGAAAATACTATAAATTTATAGACAGAGGGAGCCTAGTGTTAGGACACTCCGTATCCAAATTTCTGTCGAATTTTGGACGCATTGCATCTTGAGTGGCGGAACTAACCGCGCTTTGTCTCGACACCAGAGCGAAAAAATTAAATATAATGATGAGAAATATTTAATATATTTCATTTCCCCGAAAGTGAATCGACTCCACAACCTGTCGCGTTTACACTCTACTCTACGCCACGACTGAGCTCTATGACAATAGAATATAGCTACAAATGATATAAGGTTAATCTTAGAGTTATACTCCAGGCCTTCATATTTTGTACATCAAAAGAAGAGTCCTACCCAATGAATAAATTTTGCAAAGACAGTATGTTGTTATCTACAATAGCTTCACTAAACTGGACATTAAACTCTACTCCTGTACCAAATTTCGGCTTTCTAGGTTTATGGGGAGTACCAGTTCTATTTTGATGATCAGTAAGTGAGTGAATCTATTTTGATGATCAGTCAGTGTCGAACTAGTGAAATTTTGCTTTCGCATAACTTCGGAAATGTATAATATACAAGATTTAAATTTTGAGGTTCGACTTGGCGGGGGCACTGCCATGCCCCCAGATAGAAAACTAAAAGCTATCTACATTTTTATAGGTATTCCATTAATACATACTTCTCTGTCTGTGCGTAACGACTGCCATTCACATCAAGAATGAATGGCATGTATTCGAAAAATTTTTAATTATACCTGAGTACATACCAACACTACCCTTGAGGCCAGTCGTGGCACAGGGCAATATGCGTACGACCGTAAACTCGACAGGCTATGGGTGGATGGATTAAAACGAGAAGAAATGAAGTTATTAATATTTTTATTTCCTTGCTCTGATAAGCTCTGAGTTCCGCCATTCAACACGCAATGCTTCCAAATTCGGCGGAAAGTCGAGACCAGAAGTTTCTTAATGGAACAGAGTGTCCTAAAACTAGATTCACAGGTTCTGTCTACCTATCCTGCTATGTTCGGAATACGGCGTGAAACTAAAAAAAACTTACGAACACATTCCCGACTGGACCAGTAAAATATACTTTTTTCTCACCTTGACCTCTATAGCAATGTATTATTGTATTGATATGTCGTAAAAATGCAGACCGCGTGGCGGCAGGAGAATTTCTGACTGTAAATTTGAGGATTGAGGGTTCAATTTCCACTAGAGAGAATCAATTATGAAGAAATGAAGATAATTGATTCTCTCTAGTGGAAATCGAAACCTCATTCCAAAAATTTACAATCAAAAATTCTATATACATTCAGAGATATGGTAACAAAGCGAAGCGAGTCGATAAGTTTACGCAACACGCAATAACTCAATAATTGAGCGGAAGGTGAGAAACGGAGAGTGTAGCTCTCTGTCCTCTGCTATATACAGCATAAAGTTAAACAAAAAAAACTCATGTGTGTTTGGTCGGAAAGCTGCGTTTGGTCTATTTTTTCAATTCAATTGAACCAAGGTAGCATCAATTATTTTATTTATTTTTAATATTTTTAATTTCAATTGTACTAGAAGAGAAAGGTAAAAAATAACCTTTTCTATACTTCCGATGGTCTCAAGGGATGAATTGGATATTTTGTTAAAATACACCCAGATTTTATTTGCTTAGGTCGGATTTTGTAAGACGTATCGAGTGATGCCAACATTTGTAAAACATGTATTTTACATTTATTCAATTCATGAATTATTTGAATACTAGCGACCCGCTCGCGGCTTCGCCCGCTTTAACTACTGAATTATTCATATAATGTACCTATGTTTGCAAAGCACTTAAGATTACTAATGTGAAAATTATTGAAACCTTAATGCAACCCACATTTTCGTAGCTCCAATAAGAATGTTCCAATTGTTTAAAAAAATACACACCTGAACAAATGACACAAACAACAGAAAACTTAAACGAAAGAAATTATAAACAACAGACTACCTACTATTCTCTTACCCAAAAATACTTAAACGAAAGATGTAACCAACAATGCCGCGACGAAATACATTATAATTATTGGATAACTCCAAAATACGTGCAATCGCTTCTAAATTTACTTTGCTATAGACCCAGGCACAGAATTGAAGCATTCTCTCGTCCATCTCCGTAGTAGCTCCGAACGACATCTGGGCGTTGGTTCCATGGCCGTGGTCTCAAGCGATAACCTGCTCTAGAGCAGACACAGAGAGAGGCGTGCGGGACGGGATTGGAAAGATTATCAAATGCCATCTAGGCGGTCAACTCAGTCAGGTGAGACCCTCGGTTTCCTGAGGGAGGCCCAGCTTAAACGACCAAGGATCAATGCAAGGCTCATGAGTCGCATTTGGAGGAGGACAGAAAGTCCCTCGGAAGTCATCTGACGTCTGACCTCGGGCGGCCGGATATGCCACGGAGTGCTGCTTCTTAGGTGCAGGTGACCCGATACATTGGCGCAGCGGAATGCGTTGGACGCGAGACGACCAATGTGTACCTCCAGGCTTTCTATTTTTAGGTTGCGGTGATGCGTGGTGTTTCTCACGTAGTATGGCGCCTGCGTCACTCAACGGAGGATGAGGTTCTGGACCACCTGCAGGATTTCTCTTTGAGTGATACTCGCTAGGGCGATTTGATGTCATCAGTGTATAGTGCGTAGAGAGCAGGTGACAAAATGCTGCCCTGGGGAAGAACGGCAACGATCGAGTCGCTGCTATACCTCGAACTCTTAACTCTCAAGGAAAAATGTCCTGTCACTGAGGCAGGGAGGCAAAGACATGCGCGACGTGCTGGGGGGTGCCGGCTCTGAGCACTTAATGAAGTAGGTCCGGGTGCCAGACGTGGTCGAATACACGTACTACGTCGAAGAAGACTGCTATTGCTCTCTCCTTTCGGTTGATCGCTGTTACGGCGTAGTGTAACCAGAGTAGTATACCCGCTCGCCAAACTGCTCGCTTCATGGGTGGATGTGCGCCTGGAGAAGTGAGAAGAATAACTTCTCGGACAGCTTGGAGACCGCGCAAAGGAGGGTTATAGATCGGTACCCCTCAGGCTGCTATGGGCTCTTCCCAGCCTTGGGCAACATGATGAGCAGGCCCTCCTTCCATGCCCGGGGGAAGCTAGGCGGTTGCGGCGGATCCATTTTTATAAGCAAAATATCGAGGGCGCGGGAGGAAGCGTGGAGGTCGGCGAGCCGCTACACAGCAAGAATTTTTTAGTATCGTAATTTCAAATCTGTGCTACTAATCAACATTTTGATCTACATTAAATGGCCAAGATAACTAATATACTTATTTATACACTGAGAGTAAGGGATAACATGAGTCGATATAGCTTTTCTCTAAAACTATTTGTTATTTCGAAATATGATTAATGAAGGTAATCTCCACTAACAATTCAATTTTGTTTACTTTATTGTATAAAATATTATATAATAGTGCTTCAAAAATATATATTTTTATCAACAATCATATAACCCAGACGTTTCGAACGTCATTCTTTAGCCAGGGTCATACCAGCGCGATTTCTATATAACATTCGCTGGCAAGCTAATGCCTTGAGTTGCATTCAAATGACGATAACTTTTTTTTTAATGAACCGATTTTGATGAACCAAACTTTAGAACCTAAATTGAGTTAAAACAAAGCAATTGGTGAAATTTTCAAGTAAATCGGTTCAGTAGTTTCAGAGAAAAATGCGGACAACAATATGTCGACAGACAGACAGACAGACAGACAGACAGACAGACAAGAAATTCAAAAAAAATCTTTTTGCTTTCTATTAGTCTTTTTAAGTGTCCCTCTATCGATTTCAGTCAAAATTACTAAATGTACAGACAAAATATTTTTACTGTCTTATTATATATAGAGATAACATTGGCTTAATAGTTTTTTTATATGTTAAAAAATAAGGCCGACAACACACCTGTAACTTCTCAGGTTTATAATCGTGCGCGGTTGTGATCACTTACCATCAGGTGACCCGTATGCTTGTTTGCCTTTTCTTTACCATAAAAAGTATAAGAAACTATGTAATAAAATCTAAGATTTGGAATTACAGTAGATTGGATATATAGAATACGTAATAATAATAAATAATATTATGGTACCATCAAGCCGGTGTGATGATAGAATTGGAAGAGAGCTGATGGAACCTTGTACTGTCTTCTAGTGAGCAAATCGAGTTTGTGCTCATTACATTCTTCGTTTGTGCTCATTTCATTGTCTTAATGTGTTCTGATGAAAAAAGCGTGCTTTTACTTTTTTAAACTATGAACTTTTTAAAAGTAAATCTTAATATTTTATTATTGCGCCCTTCCACTTTATTGTTCCATGTGGGTTAAAACCACTAAAGCCAAGGTATATTTGCCTTACAATATACATACTTGTATTTTACATATGACATCGTATATGAAAACCTAAGTCAAACAAGATTTTACTATGAAATAGAACAGTATCGTCATATAGCGGCATTTTCAGAAGACTTAAGATCCATCTAAGAGTTCATACAAATAAAATTCGGGTGAACCCCTTAAAGCCAAAGCCATTACTTTGAGAGTAACATATCATAAAAGGAAAATGCAAGTCAGACGACCGCATTTCAAGGAATTTAATCCACTCGAGTGACTCAGAGTTATTCAAGATTTGCCTTATTTCGTGGTTTTTATCATCTTCTAAGAACGTATTTTAGTTTTTAAATTAGTTTTGTATGTGGCTTCGTTCCTGTGGTCAAAATAACGTGGCTAACTTATGACTTTTGTGACACATGACATATTCTAATTTTTAAATGTTCGAATTAACTCTAACCGTGAGTAAAATGGATTACATTGCAACGATTTCCGTAATATAAATAAAGTCTATATATAGCCTTTTTTCGAAAAATGGAATATATAAAAATCTTTCTTTCCGTTGGCGGAACCACGATCCATCATACTTTTACGTTTGCTCGCTCTGTTAAGAATACAAAACGCGGCGTTGAGCCCCGTCACTAAGTATGGTGCAAAATAGAAAACTGAGTTTCAAGTACATTTTTAACTTACTGAAACCTTTAAATATCAAATCGCTCTATCTTGTTACCACAGCGAGGGAAATGAAAATAATACATTCCTCTAAGTGGGAATCGAACCTACAACCGTCGCGTTTATAGGTACACGATTTGCTACTGCGCCACGACTGTCTAATTCTAATAATACTTAAAACAATTATATTGAGAACATGTCCACATATAATTTCCATTGATAAAAGTACCTACTAAAAGAGTAAAGTGTGGAAAGAATGGAACAATATTTTTTATAAAGAGCCCAAATGAGGCGATTTCGTTGAGTACAAAAGTGCCGATATGATTGTTTTATGTAATTTATAGGAGTCGTTGTATCGAATTAGCGTTTTTTTTGCCTTTTCGTATAAAGAGGGCATCGTGGCGTAGTGGAACAACGTTTGATAGTAAACGAGATGATTGTGGATTTGATTCCCATTTGGAGGAACGAACTATTTCGAACGTTCTCGTAATAAGATAAAATGCGGCGTTGAGTTCCGCCTCCTAACACGCAACTTCCGATAACTGGACGGGAAGTGCAAAACTAATTGTCTTTACACTAGGTGCCCTCGGCCTCACCTGCCCGATACAGCGCGATTCTATAAAAAAAAACAACATTTATATATATATAGTATATCCGCTGCCGCCTCTCACTTACACACCTATAATCTTCCATTTCAATTGGTCAATCTTAATCTATTCTTAATGAATATTAAATCTGAAAATGAATTCATTATACACCGTTTGTATCGCGTGATTAACTCGAGTGAGATTAAACGGTTGTTTCCTTAGAAATTAATAATTGAGAACGTCTTAACGAATGTTGATGGAAAAAAGGTGAGTGGAATTATACATTTTGATTTCTCTTGAAAGACTGTGAGCTCTTTAATTAACGAACTGCCATTTTTTTTTGACTGGAACTAGAATTTGAATTGAAAATACAGGTTATTTTCGAATCTATTATTCTTTAGTCGTCTTGCTGCACTAAAATATGATGCGTATGCTGTATGCGATGGTTATGAGTTAGATTCCCAGTCGGGGAATTTATTAATAATTTTATTTCTTCGCTGTTGAGTTCCGCCAGTCAACACGCAGTAAATTCAGCGGAAAATGAGTAACGGAGTGTCTTATCACTAGCGTGAAGCTAAAACAAGGACTATCATTTAATAATCATTGTTGATGTATTACATAGTTTTATAGTACGGATATAAATTTTCGTAAGAGACTAGGTTGTAAAATAATGTAGAGTTAAGTATGACTCATTACACATTATAAGAGCTCAATGTAACTGGGTTCGCTGGTACAGTAGGTTATATGGAAACACAAAAAGAATTTTCAACAGTAGTTTGGTATTTGGGGCTGTTGGAAACGGCGCGGCTCAAGTGTGCGACTGTAAATATGATCAGGTGACGATTTACCATTCAGAGGAATAAAAATTCTATGTTTTCATTTCCTCGCCCTGGTAAAGTGCGGCGTTGAGTTACGCCATTTAGCACAGAAGTGTCTTAATGGCAACGGCGTGCTTTAACACTACGTTTCGTGGCTCTCTAGTAAAATATAATTATACAGCTACAACCACTATTTTTTCCAGCATTTTGCATAATAAATGATATAAAACGAGATGTGATGATAAAAAACTGTAATGGAAATTAAAATAGCTTTTAATTAACTTAATAGGCTTTGAGTTTATTAGAATAGGTCAATTAAGTTTAATTAAATCGCGTCCCTTATGTTTGTACAGAACGCCTTGTGACTGTGCCGTTGTAGACTAAGGCGCGACTGTTGAAATATGTTTGTAACATATCATAAAAGGATTTATGATATGTTACTGTGAATATATTATAAAATAATTTAATTCTTATGTAAATAGCTTGAGTATTCTACATTAAATGTACATTTGGAATCCCCCTTCCCAGTAAAAAAGAATCTCGATGCCTAGATGCTGCTCAAATATTTAAGCCAAATGATAAAATCAAAATTCATGGCATATTTGATAATAAAAAATGTAAATAGATTTAACTTCTTTAAGTATAATTTGGCGTTATGATAACACAAGCTTGTCATGGCGCAGTGGTGTACTGTAAATGTGACGATTGTGGGACCCTTTATTTAGAAATAGGAAAAAACGAAGCGTCACTGCGTCACTCAACACGCAAGGTTTTAAAAACTAGACGGGAAGTGGGGAACAGAGAGCCTTAATACTAGTTTCCAGCATGTTATTAAAAAATTTCTTTACTAAATAATATAATAAATCACAGTTGGCTCTTATACTATAAAATAGCAACTTTTATTTACAATGTAAGTGCGTAGCCTTAGATGACAATAATACCTCTTTGAGACTACGACGATTAAGTAAGTGGCTTAAGTGGTTTTCTTTGTGTTACTATACATTACTTGTTTTTGTATTATAAGTAATAGATGAAATAGTATTTGTTAACGTTATAATAACCAGCATAGGTTAAAGTTTTCTACTTTTTAAGATTATATTGTAAGTAAGTATAAGTAGTTCGAAGCCCAGGAATAATTATCTTTAATTATTTCATTTCTCCGTTCTGGTAGACAAAGAGCCGTGTTACGTTTTGATACTCAACACGCAATGATTTGAAAACGGAGTGTCTGATATTTGATATTTGGTTCCCTCTGTCTACCCTGTTATATGTGTGAAATAGCGTGAAGCAAAAACAAATTACATTGGTAGACATTCTGTTAAGTGTGAAAGAATTTAATACCATACTTTTTCTTGTAACCAAAACGATGAAATGATAACAATGAATTTTCCAAAGTGGGAATCGAACCCACAATCGTCGTGTTATAGTCTACTGCTGCGCCACTACGGCTTGTATAAACATATAAACTTAAAATTACACATTATACGTGCTCAACATGCAACGTCTGGCGACGACAAGACCGCATTGGAGAATAAAATTATAATTATTACTTTAATATTATAGGGCAACTTATTTCAAGTTATCCTTTTTAATTACAGTAAAAAGTTTTCATTACAGTGCTCATCGACAATATTATAGTGCAGTGCTTTACTTGCGGTGGTTATCAGTTCGATTTCCATTTCGAGAACCATAGTTCACAACTTTAACTCGACCAGTGTGTCTAGAATAAATGGATAATATGGAGATAAGAATATTTTTTAGAGGCCAGTCGTGGCGCAGCGGCACAAAGTGTGACTGTAAAACCGACTGCTTGTGGGTGCGATCCCCACTCGAGGAGATGAAATATTTACTTAAATTTATATTTCTATTTCTTCGTTCTGGTGTCGAGGCTAAGCGCGGCGTTGAATTCTGCCACTCAACACGCAATGTCTCTTATCTATATTCGGCAGAAAATGTTGAAGGGAATGTCTTAACTAAATATTTTTTACTATTTCACTCCCTATATTAAATGATTGTCATTGTACGTATAAATTCAAATAATATACTTTTTAGAATATTAACTGAAATAAATCATCTTAGACATTCTTTTTTTAAGTAATCTACTAAATTAATTCCCTTCGAAGAGAGCTACCATCAATTTCGACATACCATTTCCGATTCATGAAATACATGTCCGGTCTCGGATATTGCACTTAAATGTCAGCTTTGGTTCATTTGCATCGTACTTTGGTAGAAAGATTAGAAATATTCTACAAATACATTTTATATGTGATACTAAAACCCTGTACAGTGGCCCTATAAGCCACTGTGAAAGCATGAAGTTGAAATTACTATCAACTATTTACATCTACAGTCCCTTAAAAGCATAGAAAAATCAAGCTTCTAAGTCAAAAGCAATCAAAAGATAGAAGCGTTTATGCATCCTTTTTGCTGCACTTTTTATTAAATTCATACAGCGCAGCGGTATTCAGTCGGTATTGTTTCGGCGGCCGCAAAATCAAAACCTATAGGATACTTCCCGTGGATTTAGAGTTATGAAATTAAGCAAGAAGCGAGAACTTGCGATACAAATAAAGAAAAAAATCCAAAAATTCACTTTTTGTATTTATAGATTAGTTTATAGATATTTTACAGAAAAAATCATTACAACCTTTTAATTGTAGTTCGTTTCATTCAAAATGATTGCATAAACTTAAGTATAAATTGTATTTCTTGTTGACATAGACAATCCTGAAAGAGGTCAGTCGTGGCGCAGAGGTACAAAGTGTAAACGCGACTGGTTATGAATTCGATCCCCACTCTAGTAAATGAAGTATTTATTTAAATTTGTATTTCCATTTCTTCGCTGTGGTGTCGAAGCGTTGAATTCCGCCACTCAACACGCAATGCCTACAGAATTCGGCTGAAAGTAAGGAATGGAGTGTCTTAACACTAGGTTCCCTCTGCCTACCCTGCAGTGTGCGGGAGACAGCGTGAAGCTGATTTGATATGATTTAATTTTATGGCCGCCAGCAACTTTGTTTTGCTTGAACTTTAAAACGTTAAATCCAGCTTTTCCTGTTTTTAAGATGTTTTGTGTTTTCTCATGGATCATGATAGCGATCATAATTTAACTAGCTATGTTATTACATTTAACTAGTCGTTGCTCACAACTTTATTAATTGTGAGGATTTTAAGATGTAGAATGAAAAATCACGTTTTCCCCATTTGAAAAATCTTCCCCAATAGAAAAATCTTCTCGGAGTGCTCTGCTATACTTTATCTTTTTTAGCTTTACATTGTATGCACATAGCAGGGTACTCAGAGGCAACCTAGTATTAAGACACTCCGTTCCTCGTTCCGGCAAATTCTGGAAACATTGCGTATTAATGGAACTCAACACCGCGCTTTGCCTCGTGACCAGAGCGAACAGAAGAAAACAATAAAATATTTATTTTTTCCCGAATGGTAATCAAATCCACAACCTGTCGCATTTACAGTCGCACGCTTTTCTTATCTACCAACATATTAAACTTTAACTTTCTAAGTTCAAACTTTTCTCAAAACTAAACGTCCCAAAATATTTATTTATACTTATTTTAGTCTTCAAGATATTTATAAAACACCTGATTTAGTTCAAATATTTGAAGTTTATAAGCGCAAAATGTAATCGTTGAAATGGTACATCATTGTAAATAAATGAAACTTTACTAAAACTTCTATGAATCTCTACAACCGGATATTGCTGCCAGATCCCGTCTAGCTTGATGAGACGCAGCGTTTTAATATAAACTGACCTACGAGTATACTGTATACATAGCGATAGCGAAATTTCATATCTGAATTAGATTATATGGGATCTTATAAAATACTGTTAGGGAAGTCATGGCGCAGCGTCTGACTATAAGCGCGGTAGATGTGGGTTCGATCCAGATTTGGGGAAATGATTATATTCAAATTATTTTCATGTTTCCGCTGGTAGACAAAGCGCGTTTGAGTTCCGTATTTAACACGCAATATCTCAAAAATTGGAGAAAGAACTGTCTTTCCACTGGATTATTCTTTGCCTACCTTGCTACGAGGGAAAAAGCGTGAAGCTATGAACAAAAACCAAAAGCTTATAAAATAGCGAATAAATTTATTATTATCCATCGTGGTGTTTAGTGGAGTGTTATCTATATTTTGGCAATTAAGCACCGGAAGTTAATCATAACCTGGACAAAGCATTGTTTCCCACTCAGTTCGGTGAAAGATAGGCTGAAATCCGTTCTCGAATTTCCGCCTAAATTCTAGATGTTGTGTTGTGCCAAAGCCGCGCTTTATTTAAGAGAACAGACAATGGTTTTTTAGCTTCAAACTGTATCCTGTACATAGTACGGTATGCGGAGGGAACTTTCAACACTCAGTCCCGATTAAGAGACTTCTGTTCCACACTTTCTCCCGAATTCTGAAGGCATTGCATATTGAATGCTTGGGAGTAGGAAATGGGGGAGCTGTGTACGCTGTGCCCACTCCAGAATAGTTTAGTGCCCACTCCAGAAATTTTACTTACAACAAAAGTAGACCCGAAAAATAGAAAATAAAAAAAAAATCGCGAACATATCTGTTAAAGCTAAAGTCCAGGCCCTCCCCAAAATGTATCTCTAGATAGCTAGCTAATGGTTCAATGGCAGCGCATTGCCTCCCCACCAGAGCGAGGAAATGAAATATAAAATATTTCACTTCCTCGAGAGGCAATCGAGTCCAAAATCTGTCCCGTTTATAGTCGCATGCTTCTCCCTTTGTGCCAAGACTGACCTCGAAATGAATTCATTTATAATTTATTCCCTAGTTGGGCTCAAATCCACAACCATAACGTTTACATTCAGTTGAGTCTTCAGTTGAGTGGGTCAGTCGTCTCCTAAAAAAATACCCCAGATGTAATAATTATTCAAGATATGATTTCCAATTACAATTAAAGCCATGATCTCTCACAAATCAATTTGGCATGCGTAAGTTACTTTAACACGTGACCGTAAGGTTCATTCGGATAATTCAAATTTCAGACCGGATATCTGTGAACGTGACTTTGCTGCTTAATTGAATTCTGTGTAAATATATCACTAAATGATACTGTTTGTTTGTGGACCTATCCGTTTTTATTTATCTTCACGCTGTATCCCGTAAATAACAGGATAGACAGAAACTTTATGTTAAGATACTCTGTTCATCATTCCCAAATGGAATACAGACACACTCCCCATCGCGTTTGTAGTCAATCGCAGTAAGGCTAAGGCTAAGTTTATTTATTAATTTTAGGAAATCTAAATAACTTGCAGATAGGAACTATGTCAACTCGCATAAATTGCTTCGTTATCGTTATTATTCGTTACTTTCCATTCCAGTTTCGTATACAATCAGGCGGTGTTCTATAGCGACATGATTGATAGCTTCAATAATATTTATGGTAGTGCATTCCGCCATCCAAACGTTATTTCTGAGGAAGTGGGTGCAAAATGTAGAACTGAGAGTCTTAACACTGAGACTTAACAGAGAAGACTCTGTTTCCCTCTATCTATCTGCTATATACGAGATACATCTTGACTCCAAAAGTCAAACTCCTTGACCTTCCATATTCAATAATTCATTCGCTACAAATTAGTTTCAAAGAAAGCACAAAATCCTTGTATCATCCGAATCAAGGAACGTACTTAACGTCAACTGATTTACGACACGGGACGTGAAGAATTATGACCAGATTATTGTCTTGGGCGATATTTATTTCTGTTTTTATGATACTTTTATATAGGAAATGTGGTAAAAATAGGCAATTTCAATTTGGATTGTTTGAATCTGAATCCTAAATAGATATGACATATTTATAGTTTAAAGTTTTACTAAGGAGATATTTTTTTTGCTTTACCATTTTGACTTACTTTCCAAGAAATTTATAATCTAACATACAATCATACATACATTTCACACTTTTGGCTCACATGCCTGGAAGATTGAGTAGATCATCATACTCAAATATTTTCCAACTTTATCATTAACAAATATATAGCATCTTCTTTAGTATAATTGGTTAAAAATGAAATAAAATCACTCACACCCTTATGCTTGTCAGCGTTTAACTATAAACGCGACGGTTGTAGGTTCAATTCCCACTCGCAACCTAGCGATGAGTTCCGCCACTCGCGGCGCAATTTCTCGAAAATTAGACGAAAGTAGAAAACGGAGTGTTTTAACATTATCTTTCTTCTGCCACCCAACTTTGTTAGAAAAACGGGAAGCTGCTCCTAAATTAATACAAAACTCTAAAGAATCAACCATACTCCTGTTTTGTCCGTAGTTTAATTCCTTTCTTCCCAACAATAATAATATACGCTGTGTGCCATCTTCTTATTAAACTCGTCCTTTTGTTATTATATAAGGCTGGGACTCAAATTTGATTAAATCACAGTAGGGCACTTACTTTAAATAACTTTTGCGTATTTTTTAGACTCCTAATTTCCCTTAGGGATTTGTTCGGCGAGTCCCATCTTTTGTTCAGTGTTATTCGTCTATAAATACGCTTATCAAAAAAAATAAGTGTGGCTATTATAGCTCTTTTGGGACATGAAATGGTCTTAGGTTAGTACGGGTTTGATATTATCTTTTGTGTGACGTGTTTGTAAACGCGACGGTTTCGGGTTCGATTTCCACTCGGAGAAATTAAATATTAATTTTTTTTATTCGTTTCGCTAACAAATTGAGTTCCGCCATTCAACACGCAATTCCTCAAGAATTAAATGGAAAGTGGGGAACGGAAGTGTCTTAATGGAGAACGGAATTCATTTCTTAATACTACCCAGCGTTAAGGACGGAGTGTCGTCCTCCAGGTTCCCTCTGCCTACTCTGCTTTTTGCGAAATACAGCATAAAGCTAAAAAATATATTTTTTGTATGGAGTTCTAACTACGTAACAATGTTATAAAATCTAAGTTAACCCACTTAACTAATAATTGTGTCATCCTCAGATTCAGCAGTTAAAGATAACTTTACTAATATGTTATTAGAGCTGGTCTGATGTTGTGAGTGACTTTAAGTTTTTAAAATTATAAAGCACTAGGATGTACACTATAATGTTATATAGCTGATAGCACTCCTGAAGAACATAGCTTTCATACAAAACCAAAAACAAGTAAATCGGACTAGTACATCCAGAGATCTTAGCGCTTAAACCAGTGGTTCCCAACCAGTGGTCCGCGAACCATCAGAGGTCCGCAGAAGCCTAAATATGGTCCGCGAACGATTTTAATTTTACGACCGGGGATGGTGAGGCGAAGTTTCTGTTTAATTATCACAGTTAATTTTTATTATAACTAATATGCATAGTGGCCTGCTACCAAGAAAATAAAAGTGATCCTTGACTGAGAAAAAGTTGAGAACCCCTGGTTTAAACAAATAAACAAACAAAGTCACTGTTCCATTTTATTGTTTTTTTTTTATTTTATAGTTGTAAAACTCTTTTCTACATTTATAAAAAAGTTACGAAAAGCACACAGAAAAACCGAAGCTACCTGTTATTCAACAGGTTCTTTTTACAGTAGTTCTCTGGTAGTTCTGCAATATTGTGTCGATAGTACTGTCGATCGGTACTGGCTATAAATAAATTTCTAACCAATCACTGTTTCTGTTAGTTAACAAAAAGACCGACTTTCGACCGACCGTCAAAAATGTAGAAAAGCTGGTACTGAATGTTAAAAAAAATTGCAGTGTGCAGGGGCACAAAGTGTGACTGCAAAATCTGATTGTGGGTTCGATCCACACTCGAGGAAATGAAATATTTATTTACATTTATATTTTCATTTCTTCGCTCTAGTGTCGAGGCAAAGCGCGGCGTTGAGTTCCGCCACTCAGCACGCAATGCCTCCAGAATTCGGGGAAAAGTGTGAAGCGGTGTGTCCTAACACTAGGTTCCCTCTGCCTATCCCGGGATACAGCGTGAAGATAAAAAAAGTCCTACAATTTTGGTTATAATATCAACACATTCGAGAAAAACGAGAATTGGAACCAAGGACATGCCAATAATAGATAGTGATAGATCACTTTACTTATTCTAATTCTATCTCTTCAACGACAAAACAGATTCATTATCAACCATTTACCCCTACCCGGTTTATTTTCTATTCAATAGTATCAAATAAAAGATCCAAAAGTTTCTTTTTGTTGAAATTTCCCTTTGATTCGATATAAACAAGCGCAGCTTAGTTAGCTAACTTTCACTTTAACGATTGAAATTCCACCGCAGCTGTGAAACAACGCGAAAGAATAAATTACTGAACTTTTAAGTGTCCCCCAAAATATTTTATTAAAACACTGTATAGCTGTTGCTTGAAAGATACTTAAAAGTGGACGTTATGTTTATAAATCAGTGATTCAATTTCGCTAGGAAAAATTGCTTGAATAAGCCTGTCGTTGTGTACAAGCTTGCGACTGAAAGCGACAGGTCGTGGGCTCTATTTCCACTTGAGGAAATGAAATCTCCTCTCCATTGGGTCCTCATTTTTACGTGATCTTCCAATATCATAATACTGTGTTTTAGAACGTTAACCGATACGAAACAGAAATGTCCCCCTGCAAAGAAGGGATGAAAACAGATTTTTAAATGCTACTTTTTCTTTGTTTAAATTTATTTTTAGTTTCAGTCAATAAGTTTTTTTTTGAAACATTAAATCAATATCAGCTTCACGCTGTATCCCGCATTAAGTAAGGTAGATTAACACTAGCGGGAATCGCACCCAAAACCGACGCGTTAGTCACACCCTTGTGCCGCTGCGCCACGACGGCCTTAAAGATTTTTATGCTGTTGACAAGTTGTTTTATGTAGTTTCTGTTTACAACGTCGTCGTGCGTCCTTGTTTACGGTCAACATCGTTCAGTTTGATTCGATCAAACCAACTTAACTCTGATATAAAATATATTCCGATTGAGTAAGTATAACAATTAAACTATATAGAAGCAAATAAAGCAATCTTCCTTCAAATAAATATATGAAAAATTAAATAAAACATATTTTTTTTTAAAGCGAAAACGAAGCGTAATCTGAACCCATGCCCCTTGGACTCTAAGACAGCCTCCAAGAGCCCCGGATTCAAATCCTGCTACGATAAACTTTTTGTACGTTTTCTAAAAAAATAATGCCAGTCAGTGTAACAAATATCGAAAATTTATATATACATACGTAGATAGGCCTACCCATCGCGTGTTGAGTGGCGGAACTCAACGCCTTGCTGTGTATTGTTACCATAGCGACGAAATAAAAATTATTAATTTCTCCGAGTGCAAATCGAACTTACGACCATCGTATACAATCAGACATTGTCTAACTGCAGTGCGATAGCTTTGAGATTGGCTTGCAATATAAGCCAATCTCAAAAGCGTTAATATATTTGCTATAGAAGCAAAGCTCGGTGATATTGAAATTGTATTGAATTTATATTGTATTGAATAGTTTGGTCAATATAGAAATTAGTATCCGGTAGAGTAGAAGCAGATTATTTTATCACAATATATGATTATCTTTTAATAAACGTATAATTCATTAAATAAAATCGTCGTAGCGTAAAGGAATAAGCGTGCGACTGTAAACACGACAGGTTTTGAGTTCGATTCTCATTCGAGGTAATGAAATATTTAATATGTTACTTTCCTTGCTCTGATGACGAGGCAAAGCGTGGCGTTGAATTCCGCCACCCAACACGCAGTTCCTCCCGAATTCGGCGGAAGTGTCTCAGTGGGAGCGAAGTGTATCGTTGCATCCCGCTCATAGGAG
This sequence comes from Heliconius himera, assembly GCA_021202915.1. NCBI lineage: Eukaryota > Metazoa > Arthropoda > Insecta > Lepidoptera > Nymphalidae > Heliconius > Heliconius himera. Next base: position 390,530 of record JAJHJA010000443.1, read on the forward strand.
AGAAAAAATGTACTAAGAAAATATTGCTGGAAAATTACAAGCTTCTAAGAATTGAATTGAATATTATTATTTTTACTGAAATATTATATTATTATTTTGTATATAAAAAAAATACAAAGTAAGAGTTAATTGTAAATAATATTTTATTTCATAAATAAAAATTTATATGCATTTGTGAGAATTAAATTTATTGAGTTTAAAAATATGGACGTCAAATTGTTTCCATAAATAACATTTTATTTTATATATGTATTTCGTATTATTTATAAAAAATAAAAATAATAATAATTTTATAGTTATTTATTAAAGTACTTTCATTAATATTTAAATTTAAATATTAATTACATATTTTATGTTTATAATTATTTTTATTCTAACATTTTATATACATTACTATTATTTTTTGATAAAAATTAAATATAATCATAATTCATTCGTTAATTCAAATATTTTTTTACTTAATTTATACAGATTAATTACAAATAACAAAGTGCTTTGACAATTATTATTAAGTGATTAAAAATTTATTATTATATACTATTTATTAGCTTCACGCTGTATCCCGCACAATGCAAGGTAGGCAGAGGGAACCTAATGTTAAGACACTCCGTTCCCCCCTTTCTGCCGAATTATGGAGATATTGCGTGTTGAGTGGCAGAACTCAACGCCGCGCTTGTCCTCGGCACCAGAGTGAAGAAATGGAAATATAAATTTAAGTAAATATTTTATCTCCTCGAGTGGGGATCGAACCAGTCGGTTTTACAGTCACATTTTGTGCCACTGTGCCACAACTGGCCACAACACACATAATATTTATATTACATATGTGATATCATTGGTAGTGTCGATCGTGCCTCTCTATCAGTTCTCCGCGCTATTGCAATGCTTTTTATTATTGCTTGCACCCTCGGCTCAGACAGAACGTGACAATCAATCACGATTTATAAGACGTTATCACGTCAAAATAAAAATAAATAAAAAAACAAAACTAAAATTCTAAAATATCCAATGATAAAGAAAATAAAAGCAAACATTCAATTTAATAGTTTTGTAAAAGGAAATAAATCTTTTTAATTAAAATTTAAGCTTCCATTATTTGCGTACACAAATATACAATGGACCAAAGTGTGGGGCTTAATAGCTTAAATGTCTTTTATCTTTTAGGTGAGATATGGGAGTAATATCATTTATGTCATCATGGTGTAGTGGGATCATTTCTGACTGTAACCGTGACGGTTGTAGGTTCGATTCCTATTCGAGAGATTGAATTATTCTCATTTCTCCGCCCAGGAGGACAAAATGAGTGAAAGTGGGACACAGAAACGGATAACATGTGACACTGTCTATCTATTCTGCTATACGCATAATATAATGTAAAACTAAAAAGAAATCAATGACTTATACATTTTAACTTCAGGCTATATTCCACACATAGAAAGGTAGGCAACGAACCTAGTATTAAGGCACTCCGTTCCCCAATAAGATACTTCATTTCCCCCCTTTTCGCCAAATCCTTGGGAAATAGCGTCTTGAGCTGCGGAACTCAACGTCGCGCTTTTGCCTCGTTACTAGAGCAAGGAAATGAAAATATTAAATATGAATATATTTTCCCGCTCATCGAACCCACAACTGTCGCGCGCTTGTGTACCTGCGTCACAATTAGTAACCTAGAAATATAAAACAATATTTTGTTGCCTTAATATATTTTAAAATATTCCAATACAATAATATATAATAATCTATACTTATAATAAATCTGTAGAAATGTCGTTTCTGTACATTGAAAATATTTAAGAAAAAATTAGCCAGGGTGTTAAAGGATAACTAACAGAATCCATTTCCAACATTTTTGGAATTTTTGTCTGTTTGTCTGTTTGTCTGTTTGTATGTTTGTCTGTTTGTCTGTTTGTCTGTTTGTCTGTTTGTCTGTTTATGTGAACACGTATCACGTAAAAAGTACACAATAAATTTAAGCAACCTTTATACATAAAAATTACAAATAAATCAAGGTAGGTTTTAGTCTTTATTTCATTGTAATCGCTTCACTCTATCAAAAGATATAAGTATTTAAGTTTTCAAGACGTTAATATTTGAGATACTAAAAAACGACACAAGTAACGCTATCTATTGACTAATAGTAGGTACTAACGAATCTTGATAACGCAAAAAACGTTCTGTGGAGTTAAACACTAATTACGACGGGAGGAATATTAATCATTTTAATACTAAAGAATATTAATCATTTTAATACTAAAGAATATTAATCATTTTAATACTAAAGAATATTAATCATTTTAATACTAAAGATATAAGTATTTAAGTTTTCAAGAAGTTTATATTTGACATATTAAAAATCGATACAAGAACGCTATCTATTGACCAATAGTAGGTACTAACGAATCTTGATAACGCAAAAAACGTTCTGTGGAGTTAAATACTAATTACGACGGGAGGAATATTAATCATTTTAATACTAAAGAATATTAATCATTTTAAATACTAAAGATATAAGTATTTAAGTTTTCAAGAAGTTTATATTTGAGATATTAAAAAATCGATACAAGAACGCTATCTATTGACCAATAGTAGGTACTAACGAATCTTGATAACGCAAAAAACGTTCTGTGGAGTTAAACACTAATTACGACGGAAGGAATATTAATCATTTTAATACTAAAAAATATTAATCATTTTAATACTAAAGATATAAGTATTTAAGTTTTCAAGAAGTTTATATTTGACATATTAAAAAATCGATACAAGAACGCTATCTATTGACCAATAGTAGGTACTAACGAATCTTGATACTCTCTTCTAATTGTGATGGGATCTTAATAGATGGCGCTGTGCATAAAAGAAAATATAGTTTGGAAAGGTTACCGCTACACTTTATCAAAAAATAATGTACTTAAAGTTTTAAAGATATTTATATTTGAAAAAAAAAAGAAATTATTAAGAAATAAATTTTTATATTGTTGAGTTATTATCTGCTTAACGTTAATTACGTCATGTAAGTGTAATCTATACTTATAATAAATTTAACATAACATTGTAATATTTTTCTAACAATGCTCGAATGGTTACAGTTCAATTGTAAGTCCAAAAGAATGACTTTAGAAACGTCTTATTTATTTGACTGTTGATAAATTTACGTATTCTTAAAGTACAATTGTTCATAGTACTAATTATAAAGTAAACTACATTGAATTGTTGGTGAAGATTACCTTCGTAACAGTCTAGCTTAATTCGTAATTATTTAACACAGTGATAAAGAATGACTTAATATTCAAAGAAATATTTTGAATAGGTTCTTCAGTCCGTTCGTTCGTTTATGTTATTAATATTTTTTTAAGAAACGTATAAAAAAAATAACTTTTGGGAGCAAAAACGTGCTTTCTACGTATATTCTGTATATCAATTATATATTTAACTAATAATATATGTTACTAATTTAAAAACTGTACAGGAGCTAGATAAGTTATTTTGCAAATAATATCGTGAGTAATAATCCAAATCAATTAATTATTAGTTAAGGCTGTTTGTAATATCTATATTTCTTAAAAGAGTAATCATGTAATTCAAGCGGACAAAGCCGCGAATAAATAATAAAATTATCGTTGTAAAATAAAATACAATTTGTCAAGAACGACGCACGCACATTTTTTTTTTTATCAAAGGGAGACCGCCGCATACGCCTCATTCCGAAATCGAGCTGTAGGTTTTGGCGGCAAAGTTCAAAGTTCTAAAATCTAAAGGTTTTAGTAGTATTTTTGTAGTAGTATGTGTTTACGTTATTGGTATCAAAGCGTAACTGCCTCACACGAAATATAGATATGATTAAACATCGTGAAATGAAAAAAAAAAACTTACGTCTACACTGTTGCTAAAATTCTTTAGGTATGGAATTAAAATATTTTACCTATATGCTATTTCCGTAAAAGGAGCGCTGACGCGCTTCTCTTCTGTTCTTTGTTAAAGGCCAAAGTTGTGGCTGCAACGCGACTGGTGTGGGTCCGATCCCCACTTGGAGGATTGAATTATAATTTAATAATATTTTCATTTCGTTTAATAATATTTTAATTTCGCACATCAGTCACACATTATACGCAATATCTTAATCCTTACATTACAACATAATCTCATAATCTTACGCATAATCTTTACCCTGCTAAAGGCGGGATAAAGCGTGGATCTGGTTTTAACTTTGTGTGAACCGATTAAAATAAAGTCCAGTCCAGTTGAGGCCAGTCGTGGCGCAGCGGCACGAAGTGCAAGCACTCGAGGAGATGAAATATTTACTTAAATTTATATTTCCATTTCTTCGCTCTGGTGTCGAGCGAACGAGAACACGAAAGAACGAGAACACGCAATGCCTCCAGAATTCGGCAAAAGGTGGGGAACGGAGTGTCTTAATACTAGGGTTCCTCTGCCTAACCTGCTGTGTGAGGGATACAGCGTGAAGCTGATTAAAATAAAACTAATATTAAATTGCCAAAATGCAAACAAAAAAGGATTTAAATCGGTTAAGCCGTTTCTGAGATTATCGTGAACAAATTCACAGACAAACAGACAAACTGACCAAGTTCTATTACAATGTTAATTGTAATATCTTCCATGTACAGCCACCGATGAGTTAGGATTTTATTGTAAGTATCGATAAGTTGTGTTTTTATTTCAAAAATTCAAGTGAAGATTCTCATGGGAGGTACGAAAATGCGACCTAAAGTTTTAATAAATTTGTCATTAAAAATCTTCATTGCGCTGCAAACATACATTATAGGTATATCAAAACACGAACATAATTCAGTGTGTTAATTAAATAATTTTGTGGTTTAAGCGGGCGAAGCCGCGAGCGGGTCGCTAGTATATAATAATTTAGAAATTTCAAGCCGTCGTTGTTGTAGAAAATATGGAGTTTAATAGCTAACTTCGAATAATATATATATATTTTTGTTCCAGGACAATTATTAGTCGTAACTGTCGCCGTTAACAGGTATGTCAAACATTAGGCTTAAAATTGTTTATTAATAATTATAAAAAAAAGAGGCCACTCGTTGCGCAGACGCACAAAGTGTGACTGTAAAATCGACAGGTTGTGGGTTCGATCCCCACTCTAGAAGATGAAATATTTATTTACATTTATATTTTCATTTCTCCGCTCTGGTGTTGTGTGTGAGTTCCGCCACTCATCACGCAATGCCTCCAGAACTCGGTGGAAAGTGGGGAACGGAGTGTCTTAACGCTAGGTTCCCTCTGCCTACCCTGCTGTATGTGGGATACAGCGTGAAGCTGATTTAATTTTTTAATTTGATTTATAAAAAACAAAAAATCCGACCAGACTCTTTTGTTACGATTTAGAAGCTTCGAATGTCCTTTATATCGTAATGACTTGAACCCGCTTTCACAATCCACTAATACTATGCTACCTTGACGTAGCTTGTGGTTTTTTTCTTTTCTTTTTTGATAAAAGAGCTGGGTATACCCGCCCTGGGTGTTTAGTGACACTCGCAAGACAAATCGATTGACGTACGACCCATGAAAATTGGCTAAGACGTTTGGTTTCTACAACGTCACGTAGAAGTACAGACACACATACATACATACATACATAGACAGACAAATGCATTACTCTTCTTTGCGTCGGCGCAGTCGTTTGAAAAGAAAAAGGTCATCTTGACTTCAAATGTAGTGGATCCCCACTTGCAAGAAGGATTAAATCTGAAGTAGGTATTTTCTTTCTCAGTTTAATCGCGGTGTAGAATTCGCCACTCTGCTAGAAATGTCATGCATAATATGTGGAATAAGGCAGTCGTTTGAAACTGGGATCTATATTGAACAAGCGTTTTCCCTATTCTGTTAAGGAGAAACGTGACACTAAAAAATCATTTATATGTACATATATGTATATGTATGTATATAAAACTTTTTATTATATCTATATATATGTATATAAAACTTTCGGTATAAGGTGAATGGCAAATAACGCACACACTTAACCACAGAACTTATAAAGTTGAAACTTGGCATATTGGTAGCTTTGGGACTGTAGGGTACCGACGGAGAATTTTTCGAAATACTGACGAGAAATCTTATCTTAATCTTTCTGCGAGAGACGACTTGTTCATATTCCAATTCAAAATATTCTTATATAGTATCCCGTAGATAGCAGGAAGGGCAGAGAGAGTCTGGGAACCTAGAGCTAGGACACTTCTACTTTCAATGATGACAATTTCGTTCCATACTTTTGCCGAATTTTGGAGGCATTGCGTCTGGCGAATTCAATATCGAAATTTGCTTCGTTACCGGAGCTAGGAAATAAAATTTTGAAATATATATAATTCCCTCAAGTGAGAATCGAACCCACAAGTCACAAGTCCAATCGATTATTCAGATACCGAATTTTAGGGGGTAAATGTGAAAGCGACGTTTTGATTGAGGTGCCAACCCATTATGTACGGTCAGGGCGGACTTCCGGACCGCTATAAAGATACCCGGCTGGTCAAACATTGTGTGTAACAGCTCAAGCCCGAGTACGAGTGTGATATCTAAATGGAACCTTTTTTTTTGGGGAATCTATTTTAAAAGGACGTCGTGGACAAGGAGGACAGTATTTTATTATGGTCGTGGGTTCGATTACCAACCAAATTATTAAATTAAAACTCATAAAGATTTTATCGCTATGCTAACAAGACCTCCTTCACTCACTCTGGTCAAAAGGCAAAATCACCAAGGCAAAATTCCGGCGTTGAGTTCCGCCACTCAACATGCAATACGCTAAAAACTCGGCGGAAAGTAGGCGACGAAGTGCAGCGATACAGGTTCTGACTGTAAGCGAGACGATTGTGGGTTCAATTTCCGCATAGAGGAACTTTCCTATTAATATTATAAATGTGAAAGTTTGTAAGGACGGATGTTTGTTTTCACGCAAGAACTATACATATAACTACTATACAGATTTAGATGAAACTTTACAATAATACGCATCAGAATAACATATGCATCAGAATAGCACATAGATTATATTTTATGTAAAGATATGTACAATTTGGCTTTAATATAACTACAAGATAACGCTGGCGGAGCCGCGTTCGAGTCGCTAGTCATAAATATTTTAAGTTATTAAATATTAGGAAATAGTTAAAAAATAGTATGAGAACAAGGACTTCTGATTTCACCGTTTTATTAGCACACGTACCCTCTGAAGTGGTCCCTTTTACGACTGCGACCTTAAAAGGGCGGTGCCAAGATTAGCAAAGGACGCCTGGTGAAAAAGTTATAGCCTATTCGGTTTGGAGGCAAAAAATTGTAGTTTTTTTTATTTATATTTTGTATAAAGTTTTGTATATATACATGTGGGTCTTTTGCGGGGTTTAGTCATGTTCAGTGAATATAAATGCATGTTTATTTGAATGCATAGTTACAGGTCTGTAACGTAAAGCGGCAACCTTTTGATATTGAAGTGCGGAAATCAACGCCGCGCTTTGCTTTGAGCAAGACTAGAGCATTAAATATTTCTTTCCCTCCAGTGGGAATTCATCCCATAACCGTCGCGTTTACAGTCACTCCCTTGTGTCACAGGGCCATAACGTTACGCCCAGTTTGTTATCATTACGCATTTTTTCTTGATTTTATTAAAGTAGTAGATATTTTTTTCGGATTCGATTCCCATTGAGGGTAATGAAGTTATTATTTTTCCGCTATGGTGAGAAGACAAACTTGGCATTGAATGTTGCCATGTTCTGGCCAAATTTGGACGAAAAGTGTAGAGTGGAATGTCTTAGCGCTGCCTAAACTGCAATATGCGAGATACAGCGTGAAGCTAAATAAAAAATAATATTCTATATCGAATTACTTATTTAGTTTATAAACAAATCTACTTTTACCTGCCTGCCGCTTCGCCCCCTGATTAAATGGGAATATTACATATGAAATTGGCGTTTAGTATGGGAGGAAGAAAAAGTCGAATATTTTTTAATATAATATATTTATTTAATCAAAGTATTAATCATTGTTATTTTACACTTTTGCCATCTCATAGGTACTTCATTGATCCCTTTATTTAAAAAAAAGAATCAATAAAATCTTTGAAGGCGGTTTGGATCTTTCTTTTCCGTCATCTTAGGTATTGACTTTCTGGGAACCTAGTGCTACATTCTATTTCCAATTAAGACCCTTTCGTCTCCCACTTTTCATCAAATTCTTTAGGCACTGCGTGTTATTTGACGGAAATAAACGCTGCGCTTTGCCTCGCTACCGGCGCGAGAAAATGAAAATATTAAATATTTAAATATCTTAATATTTAAATATTAAATATATAATACTCACAAAATCGTGTTCACAGGACGCGCTTGCGCCCCTACACCATGACGATCTTTTTATATAATGACACATTTCAAACAAACTTAAACCAATAAAACCAAGTGCCAAATAGTTACCGCATAATCGAATTACCAACTGCCTAACTTCTTTGAAACAGTTTCTGAACAACTGAGGTCCTAAAACTCTACAAGTTCCCTAATCTCATACAATTGTAATGAATCGCTTCATATATTTGTGGGACTTCCCGAAGTTATTTATAGAATGTGTCAAATTATAGATGAAAACTGAATGGAGAACAGTGTTGTTAATATTTTAAAAATATTATTACACACTTAGGAAAATATTATATTTTTATAGAAGATCTATAAAAAAATAACGTAGCCGGATTTGAATCCGCGCTTCTTGGAAACCGTCCAAGTACTCTGATTACTAAGCCATATTTTATATGCTTATTACCAGTTTTTGTTGACAACTAAAGTATGTAGCTTACAAAATGCGGCGTTGAATTCTGTTATCATTTATGCAAAGGTTTTTTCTTTTTTATTTTATTTCAATTTAAGGCGCGACTGAAAATGTGACAGGTTGTGGGTTTACTCACCAGAAAATGCTTCCAGAATTCCGTTCAGTTCAAGATAGTGTAAAAAGGGGTATGAATAAATCAAAAAAAGTCTCCGTTCACCAAGATGGAGGTTACTAGAAAAAAAAGCAATGTACTGAAAATTCGGCGACACTAGGGAACGGAGTGCCTTAACACTAAGCCACCAAGTTCCATCTGCCTACCCTGCTATATTCAGCGTGAAGCTAAAGAACACTTAAACATTTTTTTTTAACAATTTATATCATCACAAAGGTGTAAGCACAACGATAAAGCCGAATATTCTATTTAAAACCAGTTTGTTCGGACTAATGGAACAAATGTTGATCAATGTGAAAAGGAAGAATATTTATCTTGATTTATGAAACCGACGATGCTATTTATCTGAGTAAATACTTCTGTTGGTATTGTATTCAGAATATTTTTGTATATTTTTCTATAGCTTCACGTTGTATCTTGCATATAAGCAGGGTAGACAGAGGGAAACTAGTGATCAGACACTGCGTTTCTTACTTTTTGGAAAATTCGAGACAATGCGTGTTAAATGGCAACTGCTCTATGTGTGGCCAGAGCAAGGAAATGAAAATATTAAATATTTCTTTTTTCCTTTTTTTCATCATGTATATTATTATTAATACGATGTAAGTATTATTTATTCTAATCTCTATATATAATAAGACAGTAAAAATATTTTGTCTGTACATTTAGTAATTTTAACTGAAATGGATAGAGGGACACTTAAAAAGACTAATAGAAAGCAAAAAGATTTTTTTTTAATTTCTTGTCTGTCTGTCTGTCTGTCTGTCTGTCTGTCTGTCTGTCTGTCTGTCTGTCTGTCGACATATTGTTGTCCGCATTTTTCTCTGAAACTACTGAACCGATTTACTTGAAAATTTCACCAATTGCTTTGTTTTAACTCAATTGAGGTTCTAAAGTTTGGTTCATCAAAATCGGTTCATTAAAAAAAAGTTATCGTCATTTGAATGAACTCAAGGCATTAGCTTGCCAGCGAATGTTATATAGAAATCGCTAAAGAATGACGTTCGAAACGTATGGGTTATATGATTGTTGATAAAAATATATATTTTTGAAGCACTATTATATAATATTTTATACAATAAAGTAAACAAAATTGAATTGTTAGTGGAGATTACCTTCATTAATCATATTTCGAAATTACAAATAGTTTTAGAGAAAAGCTATATCGACTCATGTTATCCCTTACTCTCAGTGTATAAATAAGTATATTAGTTATCTTGGCCATTTAATGTAGATCAAAATGTTGATTAGTAGCACAGATTTGAAATTACGATACTAAAAAATTCTTGCTGTGTAGCGGCTCGCCGACCTCCACGCTTCCTCCCGCGCCCTCGATATTTTGCTTATAAAAATGGATCCGCCGCACCCGCCTAGCTTCCCCCGGGCATGGAAGGAGGGCCTGCTCATCATGTTGCCCAAGGCTGGGAAGAGCCCATAGCAGCCTGAGGGGTACCGATCTATAACCCTCCTTTGCGCGGTCTCCAAGCTGTCCGAGAAGTTATTCCTCTCACTTCTCCAGGCGCACATCCACCCATGAAGCGAGCAGTTTGGCGAGCGGGTATACTACTCTGGTTACACTACGCCGTAACAGCGATCAACCGAAAGGAGAGAGCAATAGTCTTCTTCGACGTAGTACGCGTATTCGACCACGTCTGGCACCCGGACCTACTTCATTAAGTGCTCAGAGCCGGCACCCCCCAGCACGTCGCGCATGTCTTTGCCTCCCTGCCTCAGTGACAGGACATTTTTCCTTGAGAGTTAAGAGTTCGAGGTATAGCAGCGACTCGATCGTTGCCGTTCTTCCCCAGGGCAGCATTTTGTCACCTGCTCTCTACGCACTATACACTGATGACATCAAATCGCCCTAGCGAGTATCACTCAAAGAGAAATCCTGCAGGTGGTCCAGAACCTCATCCTCCGTCGAGTGACGCAGGCGCCATACTACGTGAGAAACACCTCGCATCACCGCAACCTAAAAATAGAAAGCCTGGAGGTACACATTGGTCGTCTCGCGTCCAACGCATTCCGCTGCGCCAATGTATCGGGTCACCTGCACCTAAGGAGCAGCACTCCGTGGCATATCCGGCCGCCCGAGGTCAGACGTCAGATGACTTCCGAGGGACTTTCTATCCTCCTCTAAATGCGACTCATGAGCCTTGCATTGATCCTTGGTCGTTTAAGCTGGGCCTCCCTCAGGAAACCGAGGGTCTCACCTGACTGAGTTGACCGCCTAGATGGCGTTTGATAATCTTTCCAATCCCGTCCCGCACGCCTCTCTCTGTGTCTGCTCTAGAGCAGGTTATCACTTGAGACCACGGCCATGGAACCAACGCCCAGATGTCGTTCGGAGCTACTACGGAGATGGACGAGAGAATGCTTCAATTCTGTGCCTGGGTCTATAGCAAAGTAAATTTAGAAGCGATTGCACGTATTTTGGAGTTATCCAATAATTATAATGTATTTCGTCGCGGCATTGTTGGTTACATCTTTCGTTTAAGTATTTTTGGGTAAGAGAATAGTAGGTAGTCTGTTGTTTATAATTTCTTTCGTTTAAGTTTTCTGTTGTTTGTGTCATTTGTTCAGGTGTGTATTTTTTTAAACAATTGGAACATTCTTATTGGAACTACGAAAATGCGGGTTGCATTAAGGTTTCAATAATTTTCACATTAGTAATCTTAAGTGCTTTGCAAACATAGGTACATTATATGAATAATCCAGTAGTTAAAGCGGGCGAAGCCGCGAGCGGGTCGCTAGTACAAAATATGTAGATACATATAGCGCAACATAACCTATTACTATTATGTTATTTAATTTATTTTAGTGCGTTTCGTTAACATAATTATTATGTTCCTATAACTATTAATTATACACAAATACAACTAGTTGACGTGAGTCGTGGCGTTGGGGCACAAGCGTGTAAACGCCACCAGTTGTGGGTTCGAGTTCCACTCGAGAAAATGAAATATATAATTTTTCCATTTCATCTCTCTGGTATCGAGGCAAAGCGCGACGTTGAGTTCCGCCACTTAACACGTAAGGCTTTCAGAATTAAACACAAAGAGGGAAGCAGAGTGTCTTAACACCGGGCTCTCTTAGTCTACTCTGTTACATACTGTTACAGAGTAAAGCTCAAAATAAATGAATTAATAAACGCTTGGTGTTTTACTCACATAGCTGAGTAACCAAAAAAACTTAGTGTCAAATCACTCTGTTTTTCAATACATGCCATAATCCGAGACATTGCGTGTTGAAAGGCCATTCAGAGGTATGAATCGTTCATACCCATGAATGATTCATTGATGCATTGAATCATAATCATGAATGATTCATTCCTTCAAATGAGAGCATACAACCGTCGCGCTGGTCAGTCAGGTACCTTAGTGTTAGTCAGCTGTCCCCCTGCATAATGATAGATAGACATGCTACAATTTAGAAGCTTTTTTTATCCCGCACACAGCAAGGTAGGCAGAAGAAACCTAGTGTTAAGATACTCCGTTTCTCACTTTCTGCCGAATTCTGGAGGCATTGCGTGTTGATTGGCAGAACTCAACGCCGCGCTTTGACTCTTGTAACGAGACAAAGCGCGGTATTGAGTTCCACTACTCAATACGCAATGCCTTAAGAATTCGGTAGAAAGTGGAAAGTGAAACGGAAGTGTCTAAATGGGAATTGTAATGCTATGTGCGGGTTACAGCGTAAAGCTAAAAAACAAATGGACAATAGTTCGAATTTTTGACACATACTAAAATATCGCGTTTAGGTAGGTGGGCTCTCTTAGTGCTTCTCTATACTCCATAATGTCGTATAATGGCATATAAGTAAGTATAATTTTTAGCGTGTAGCTATGTACATAGTGTATTAGTAAAAAGTAGAGGAGAATATCATCACTATGTACTTACTGTCTAGCCCAAATAATATAAGAAAAGACAATCTTATTAAAAGATAACACAATAATACAATTAACGGACATATTTACGTTGGCCCACTTTCACTTTAAATTCTTCTCGAGATAAGCCCTTTTATATAATTACACTCTCTGGGGAAGTTCCTTATAGGGTACGACACGATGTTGTCATAATATAAATATTGTTTAAATTTTGCTGTGAAAGGTTAATGTTAAAATGTTTATGGCATGACGTTAAGTAAAATATAATTGTTTATAATTAAAATAACCTATAACAATATTATTATTTTTTTCATCTTTATCCTTAGTGTTTTTTTTATTGGATAGACAGAATTTAGGTCAAGTTGTAATGAACTATGTAATAAAACCTAAGAATCTGAATTTAAACCACTTGTAATAATTGTATTCTCATCAACTTGGTAATTAAACATAGTTTTGGTGAAATACGATATTGTGGTATCAACGACCTGGTATGATGATGGAGCCAGGACTTGAATAGTAGAATTCTTCAGAGGTTACTAGTAAATTGAGTTGACGCTCATATAATTTTTACATATATTATATCGCATTTGCAGCACTTTGTGTAGAAAAGCGTATTTAAGTTTTAAATATAAAAGATTTTGGTTACGTCATGAGATGTGTAGAAATTATTATAATGCATTCTCTTAAGTAAGAATCGACTCTACCACCGTTGTATTTACAGTTAGTCGCGTCGCAGTGCTACAACGTCCTCACTTTACGATAATTCTTCATATATACCTACTTGGTCCCACAAAAATAAATTAAAATTAGAAATTTTACAAAAAAGTCGCTTAATATAAAAAAGCTTCAACTTCAGGAATGGGAAGGGCACTTTTTATTTTTGTTTGTCCAATTAGAGAGCTTGAAACGAAAACTCAAAACGAGGGTCGCTAGGGCTGTATGCATTTTATGCTGTGCCTATTTCCTATTAAAAAGCTGACGAAATACTGTGAAAATGGTGATAGATTTGATTTTAGTTTTTAATTTAAAAAACGTGATTAAACCTTGGCTTATTTGCTTATCTTTACTTAATCTGTACTTAAATTAACAGGTGAAGAAGCTGAAGTTTATTTGGTTGAAAATGCTAATCTCAAAAATTACTAGGTTGCATCATGTCAAGTTCTAGGAATGTGTCATGTGTCATACACGACTATTAGTCGTATATACAGGGTGGAAGTGTCAGCACCACATTAAATGAAACCACAGTTTTAACTACTCTATAAAAGCCTAATATAATTCAGAAAAAAATAAATTCCCAAAAATGAAAAAGTTTTTTTTTCAAACAAAATAAATAATAAAATTGTCATTTTAAAACAAAACGCCATTTGTAAGAACGGCGCACGCACACATAAACCTATCAAAGGAACACCGCCGCAAACGCCTCATTTCCAAATCGAGTCGTATGTATTGGCGATAAAGTTCAAAGTTGTTTAACCTTTAGTAGTATTTTTGTAGTAGTAAGTGTTTATGTTATTGGGATCTATACGTAATCGCGTCACACGAAATACAGGTATGGATAAAAATCGTGAAATGAAAAATAAATCCTACGATCAAACTGTTGAGGCATCTTGATTAATTTCTTTAGGTGTGGGTTTGAAATATTTTATCCTATATGCTGTTTCCGTAAATGGAGCGCTGCGTCTTCCACCCTGTATATATTTGCAGTTTACGATGGTGGCGAAGCCAGATGAAAAAGTAAAATACTAATTAAAAATACTAAGTTAATACTCTTAAAAACGATACAGAAAATTTCTATGTGATTTTCAATCATGGCCAGAGTGATTCAAGGTATATAACTTAATTTAGCTTTGCGCTATAATATAAAGGGTAGGTATAGGTAACCTAGTTTTAACACTCCGTTCCCCACGTACTGGCCAATTTTTCAGATGTTGCATGTTGGGCGGAGATATTTAATGTCACGCTGTACGCTGTATCCCGCACTTCTGTTCCTCTTTTCCGTTGCCCACTTCTGTTTCCTACTCTCCGACAAACCTCCTTGCGTGTTGAGTACTTAACGCCACAATAAGGTTAGAGTTAAGTTAAGGAATATTTAAAGTTTCGTGTTGTAAAGATATTACAGAATGAAGAATTTGTCAGATTTCACAAAAGTAAGCGACTTGAAGTGAAATATTATGAGTTTCGACGTTTTAAAGAATAAATCTTTTTAGACAGATATAGATCTTTATCCGCTGTACTGCATAGGTAGTACGCTACTTACTGAACTAAAATTTTGTTATAAAACAAGTTTTTTTTGTAACCGTTTAAGACCTTAAGTGTGACTGTAAAACCGACTGGTTGTGGATTCGATCCCCACTCGAGGAGATGAAATATTTACTTAAATTTATATTTCCATTTCTTCGCTTTGGTGTCGAGGCAAAGCGCGGCGTTGAATTCTGCCACTCAACAAGAAATGCCTCCAGAATCCGGCAGAAAGTGAGGAACAGAGTGTCTTAACACTAGGTTCCCTCTGCCTACCCTGCTGTGTGCGGGATACAGCGTGAAGCTGTTTAAGACCTTCGTGTCGCAGTGGCATAGCTTTTGACTGTAAACGGAATTAATAAATTAATGAAAAAAAAAACTCACAACGGGTTCGATTTCCACTTGAGGGAATAAATTATTTTCATTTTCTCGTTCTCGTAGCAAAATGCGACGTTGATCACCACTTAAAATAAAATTTGTTTCATATAATATCTGCAAATACCAAACAGGTTTGGCATCATCAAAGTATTCTACTTACATTGCCTTTATTTTTTTTTATGGGAATCGAGATTGAGACAGTTTAACGAGCGTTACCGAGACCGTTTACCTGTATTTGACATTTTCCATCTATTTTGAACCCCTTTTTTAGCTTTACACGGTATCTCTCACATACTCGTATCTGGTAGAGGGGACAGTATGTTCCCCACTTTAAGTCCAATTTTTGAAATTTCGCTTATTGTATGGCGCAACTCAATTCCACGCTTTGTCTGAGAAGTGAATAATTTTCAAAATTACATATTCTAAAAAATCAATATCAGTTTCACGCTGTATCCCGCATACAGGAGGATAGGCAGAGGAAACCTAGTACTAAGATACCTACTCAGTTATCCACTTTCCGTGGGGATTGCGTCTTCAGTGGCGGAACTCAACGCCGCGCTTTGCCTCGACGCCAGAGCGAAGGAATGAAAATATAAATTTAAATTAATATTTCGTTTCCTAAAGTGGGGATTGAAATAATTAAATTGGAGGGTAGGCAGAGGGAACCTAATGTTAAGACACTCCGTTTCCCACTTTCTGCCGAATTCTGGAGGCATTGTGTGTTGAGCTGCAGAACTTAACGCCTCGCTTGTCTTCGACACCAGAGCGAAGAAATGGAAATATAAAAAAATAAACATTAAATAAAATTAGCTTCAGTGAGGCCGGTCGTGGCGCAGCGGCACGAGGTGTGACTGCAAAGCCGACTGGTTGTGGATTCGATCCCCACTCGAGGAGATGAAATATTTACTTAAAATTTCTATTTCCATTTCTTCGCTCTGGTGTCGAGGTTAAGCGCGGCGTTGAGTTCTGCCACTCAACACGCAATGCCTCCAGAATTCGGCAGAAAGTGGGGAACGGAGTGGCTTAACACTAGGTTCCCTCTGCCTACCCTGCTGTGTGCGGGATACAGCGTGAAATATAAATTTAAGTAAATATTTTATCTCCTCGAGTAGGGATCGAACCCACAACCAGTCGTTTTTACAGTCACACTTTGTGCCCTAGCGCCACGACTGGCCTCACATATGACCTACTTGTTGAAAATTAATTTTCAAACTGACTAAGACTATTCCCAGCTACATTGAAACGTCAGCGTCAACTTTGAATATAGTACAAAGTTAGAAACAACTCCTTATGATATGAATCCCCTATATTGTGTTTACTGATATACTTTACTAAGTGTTTAATAGATTTAATTTAATTTATCAAATAATATCAAATCAGCTTCACGCTGTATCCCGCACACTGCAGGGTAGGCAGAGGGAACCTAGTGTGTTAAGACACTCCGTTCCCCACTTTCTGCCGAATTCTGGAGGCATTGAGTGTTGAGTGGCAGAACTCAACGCCGCGCTTGTCCTCGACACCAGAGCGAAGAAATGGAAATATAAATTTAAGTAAATATTTCATCTCCTCGAGTGGGGATCGAACCCACAACCAGTCGGTTTTACAGTCACACCTTGTGCCCCTGCGCCACGACTGGTAATTTAATTTAATAAATTAATAAAAAAAAATGAAATCGATTTTAAATGCTTGCCAATTGCCCAGTGGTGTATACACATCTTCTGATAACTGCTGTACCAATTTTGATGGAACTTTGAGTAGCATAAAATTTTTATACCGAGTTTATGACTAAGGATATGTTTTAGCACTCTTAGTGCTTCAGTTTCTATCATATTTCGAGATATTCCGTATTCTGTGGCGCAACCTAACACCTAAAACTAATAAAAAAAAGATAACAAGACCACGATTGTAGACAAATCATATGGTTGAGTTACGCCACTGTTGAGTGGTATTGGATAGTTATGTAACATGATTTATTTAAGTGTCCAAGCACGTGTGCTTAATTTTGTAAAGTGCGTATACATATATATATAAGTTTGTTTAGTTGTATACGAATTTCTCGGAAACTTAAAGCCATTTCAAAACATACAATGCTTTGAAAAGTGGTCAGTACATAAAGAGCGGAGTGACTTAACATTATATCCCTTCTACCTATCCTGCAATGCGGGAAAAAACGTGAAACAGTTTTTCCTTTTTATATAACACGAATTGGTGAAAGCGTTAGTAGAGGCATAATAAAAAATTAAAGGTGTATTTCCTTACCTATTTTCATTTAAATTTAGATTTGTTCACGAAATATAAATCAAATTGAAAATGTACGATAATCCAGCGAAGTTAAAGACCTCTTTAATTAGGAAAAGATGCTTTACCGAGAAGGACATTATTAATGATGTAATATTTTGATGTATAATTGAATATTCTTAATATAACAAAAAAAAATAGAGTGCCGGGTTCCAAATGTCCTTTTGGTTGTTTCACGCTTCATCCCGCATTTAACAGGTTACGCAAACACTGCTTGATGCTAAGTTGTTTCTGTCGTTCTCCAGTTTCCACCTGAATTCAAGACAATGCATGTTGAGTTGCGGAACTTAACGCCACTCGTAGCAGACCACCAGTTCCAGAAATGGCGGGTGAAAATAATTAATTTCCTCCTGAGGGTCGAAAATATACACCAATTGTATTCATACTTCTAATAACTAACGAATATTACCAATATTTCAATGAATGATTAATAATTTTTGGGTTTGTTTTGCCTTTAAATAAAATTTTGATTTGTTTATTCGTTAAATTTAATAATAAGGAGGCCAGTCGTGGCGCAGTGGCTGTAAGTGTGACTGTAAAACCGACTCGTGGGTTCGATCCCCACTCGAGGAGATGAAATATTTACTTAAATTTAATGCAATGCCTCCAGAATCCGGCAGAAAGTGAGAAATGGAGTGTCTTAACACTAGGTTCCTTCTGCCTACCCTGCTGTATGCGGAATACAGCGTGAAGTTGATTTTTTTTAAATTTAATAATAAGTATTTTTTTTACTGAATTTTAATTCTAATTATATTATCTGAGCTACTAATTTAGTCTGGATTAGGGTAAATGCCTAAGGTAATTACCATATTTCTCTATGTAAGGGATTAACATTAAGATAGAGATAACAGTTTCGCAAATAAATTGTTATTTTTAATTAAATTAGGCTATCGTGTCGTAATAGATCAATGTCTTACTGCAGACGTAGTGGTTATGGGTTCGATTTCTAAGCAGGGGGATAAATTTAATTATTTTTTTATTTGTTGTAGTAGTACTGTATCTCAATGTTTACGTAGAGTAAGGCAAAAAATGTCTTCACTCTGGTCTTCATGTCCTATTCATTTTAGCGACAATATGTGTTAAAACGAAGTCCACCGCCTCTTGTTGCTTATTAGGCTGACAAGATACCCAAAAATTAAAAATATATTAATTACTAAAAAAATTGCATCAAAATGGTTTCAGTCGATCAAAAGAAAACAAATATCATAACAGGACTCGAATAAAAAGAGTTTTACGTATTTTCCCGTTCAGAAGAATAGAAGGAGGGAACTTAGTGCTAAGACACTCCGTTCCTCACTTTCAGTCCAAATTTCAAGATATTCCGTGTTAAATGTACATTTGATACTCAAGGCTGTATTTTGTTTACCTACCAAAAAAAGCAGATAATTTATTCCATTGAATAAGATTCGAACCCGGAACCGTCGCGTTTACAATCAGACATTGTGCCTCTGTGCTACGCCGGCCTTAGAGCACAAAA